>QRFJ01000120.1:599888-602388 GCA_006176705.1 Cocos nucifera | reverse complement strand
TCCCTTTTCTCTTTCGAAGAGAAAATACCTCCCATGAGAGCTTCGACTCGGTGCTCGATGGCCTCCACGGCCCGATCCCATCCAGATCCATCTGTTCCTACTTCAACTCCGGTAGCTCAAGTTCCACCTATATCCATAATGGATGTGAAGCAGTTCGACCTACTTATCCGACAGGTCCGTGGCCTCATGGAGGCATTGCAGGCCATACAGCAGCCTCCGATGGCGACTCCATCAGAAAACCCACCATCAGAATGTCGAAAATCGACCCCAAGAAAGAGTACCAGGGCCAACGTACCTATCATCGTTGAGAAGGAAAAATAGAGAATCGAGAATTCGTGTTCGAATCACAGTTCTCTCCTGGGGGAGACGTTCCTCATTTGTAGCCAAAAGTCCCCCAAGATCTGCAACCAAGACGACGACCTTGATCGCAGACTGCGGAAGATGGACCGATGGATTGAAGAGCTCAGCCACGTCGCCCCGGCTCATCATGCCGACGTCCACGTCGAACCTCCTTTCTCCTCCGAAATTATGTAAGAACCCGTTCCACCGAACTTCGAGCTCCCTCAACTTGAAAGTTACGATGAAATTTCTGATCCGGTTGATCATCTGGAGACCTTCCGTGCTATGATGCTACTCCATGGTGCTTCAGATGCCATACTGTGCTGAGCTTTCCCGTCTACCTTAAAGGAAGTAGCTAGAAACTGGTACTCGGCATTGAAGCTGAGTACGATCTTCTATTTTGACCAGATGAGCAGTCAGTTCGCAGCTTACTTCATCAACAGCCGATGTCCACGCTGAGGTTCGGATTTTTTGATGAATGTCAAGCAAAAGCGGGGGGAATCCATCTGGGCTTACGTCATCCGATTCAACACCGCGGCATTGGAGGTCCGGAACTTAGACCAGTCTGTTGTGATGGCCGCACTCAAGGGCGGCCTTCGAAAAAATGACTTGCTGTTCTTCCTAAAAAAAAAGTATCCCAGGGACTTCGCCGATCTACTGGCTCGGATCGAGAGATATGGAAGAAGCCTTCAAGTCGAAGGATGAAGAAGCCTTAAGAGAGCGGTTGGCAAATGATGGAGAGCCGAGCGAAGTTCGACCGCACTCACAGACTTTCTTCGAAAGCAAGCAGGCCCGAACTTCTCGAGCTCACCATCGAGGAAGCCTCGACAGAGGGGCGCAAAGAAGCCCTCCTCCCGAAAGATTCCACGACTACGTCCTCCTCAGCGCTCCTCGAACTCAGATTCTCACCGAAGTTAGAAATCAGCTGCCAAGACCAGAAGGATTACGATCTCCCCCAAACAAGCACGATCGAAGTAAGTATTGCCTCTACCATCGCAACCACGGCCACGACACTGAGGAATGCATCCAGCTACGAGACAAAATTGAGAAGCTCATCAGAAAGGAGCGATCGGATAAATTTCTTCGACAGGAGAAGATCGGCTAAGGGCGCTGTCGTAACCAAAAACTATAAGGTCGACCGTCTCACGGCGTCATCGACATTACCCCGGGGAGGGGCTAGGTACATCGGCGATTCGTCACCTCCCAACGTCAAGAGAAGCATGCTCCAAATTGAGGAGGCCAGCATGAGATAGAAAAGGTCACCCGCATGAAGAAACGCGGAGGAATAACGCTATCACGACCCTGAACCACAAAAAATTTGGGAATGCGTTGCCAGTAACTTCCTTTCAATAATTTTTTTTTCTTTCAATAATATTATTTCTGGATGCAAAAACTTTATGATGATAGGAAAGAAGGAATCGATAGTCGTCGTGTTAGGAATAGGAAGAGGACCTCGTCCTAATGCGAGCGACAACCTCGGCTAGAGATAAGACCTCTCTCAAGCGATCGAGTCAACCTCGACTAAAGATAAGATCTCTCTCGAGTGACCATTGACAATCTCGGCTAGAGATAAGATCTCTTCTGAGTGACCGTTGACAATCTCGATTAGAGATAAGATCTCTTCCGAGCGACCGAGTCAATCGAAGGTCTCGTTCACAAAGGACGAGATGGGAGGAGAGGCTCTGACAGCGGTCCTTATGTGCCCCCACAGCCTGTTAGAAATAGGAGGAGAATCTCATCCTAACGCGAGCAACAACCTCGACTAGAGATAAGATCTCTCCTGAGCGACCGAGTCAACCTCGGCTAAAGAGATTTCTTCCCCGAGCGACTTGACAACCTCGACTAGAGATAGATCTTTTTCGAGCGATAGATCAACCTCGGCTAGAGATAAGATCTCTTCCGAGCGAGTTGATACCTTGGCTAGAGATAAGATCTCTCCCGAGCGATGAGTCAACCTCGACTAGAGATAAGATCTCTCCCGAGCGATTGAGCCAATCGAAGGCCTCATTCACAAAGGATGAGATGAGGGGAGAGGCCCTGATAGCGGCCCTTGTGTGCCCCTACAGCCCATTAGAAATAGGAGGAGAATCTTGTCCTAACACGAGCAACAACCTTGGCTAGAGATAAGATCTCTTCCGAGCGACAGAGTCAACCTCGGCTA
>QRFJ01000120.1:237388-592388 GCA_006176705.1 Cocos nucifera | reverse complement strand
GTGTTATTACTGCAGTTCTGTCTCAGGTCTTAGGTTCTTAACTACCATGGACATCATGTATTATATTCCTAAGGATGCCTAAAATGATTATAGTGTACATCTGATGTTTCTCTAAATCTACAATAACCACCACTCATTACCTTTACATTGGTTCTGTTGTTACTAATCGGAAAAAGTTGCTTAATTCCCAAATCCATTGTTTAAGCAAGTACTTTGGTTCTGTAAGCCACTATTAGATTGAATTAATCATTCACTTTCCACATAACTTTAATTTTGATGTTGCTTATGCACTTATCACATGCCAGTGACAGCTCCCACAGATTGATGAGTTAAATGATGATTCCTCATCCATGTTATAATGTAATTGCTGTGGGCTCATTTCAGGGATGGGTGACAGCTCTTCTCAGATGAGCCAGCCCTTGAAGGACTTCTATATTCCAGATCACATATTAATACCAGATTTAGAGCCTGAGGAAGTTAGTCATACACCCACTTGTCCTGTAATAGTCTTCATTAACTCAAAAAGTGGTGGCCAGCTTGGAGGTGATTTACTTAAGACATATCGCGAGCTTCTCAATAGAGTTCAGGTATTTCTTGATCACTTGGGGAAAGGAGACTGCATAGACCTATGCTGTTCATAGTTATAGTTAAGGAACTGTTCACTACATTTATTTATCATTTATATTTTTTGTTTAAGGTTTATGATTTGGGAGAGGAGGCTCCTGATAAGGTGCTGCACAGAATTTATGGCAACTTCGAAAAACTTAAGTCCAATGGAGATACGCTTGCTGCTGAAATTCAGAAGAGATTGAGACTAATAGTAAGTGTGAGACTCTGAAATGGCACTAGGGGGATGATTTTTTTAATCTTGTTGATTTTGCTCGTTCCAGCCTGGTGCTCTTTTAGCTTCCTTTTCCAGACTTCGGTAGAACCATGGAGCCTTACAATTTTTTTACAAATTTATCAATGCAACATTTTATCTTAGACATCCAATTATTTCATTAGGTTGCAGGTGGTGATGGCACGGCAAGCTGGCTGCTTGGAGTGGTTAGTGATCTTAAACTTGCTCAGCCACCACCTGTTGCTACAGTGCCTTTGGGAACAGGGAACAACCTTCCCTTTTCATTTGGTTGGGTAGGTCATGTAAAATTTTCTTTTTTGAAAATTCAAATGTTGTTCTATAATTAGTATATCCCTGCTTATGAAGATTGGCAGTTTGGGCAAGCCTGGAAGCAGGGATGTGTCTCTTCTGTGATTCAATCTTCAAGAGGACTTTTCCATATATGCTTCTACGTGAAAGCCAAGATCCTTCACAAGGATGCAAGCAAAAACCACATTAATGTTTTTCTGTTATTTAATATATTAACTTTAGATTAGTAAGAATTCTGGACAAATACAAATGAAGTGGGACATGAGAAAGTTTACCAAATTACTTCATGTTTCTTGCTACACATGTTTTCATTGATTGAATATGTTTGTGCCTCTGTATGTATACAAACCAGTAAGGCTTGTCTCCTTAATTTTTAATAAACACAAATATGAATTTGGAGCCTTGCAGGATATATTGCTTGGCTTACTGCAGCATAGATAAATGATTTCTTTGATTCACTGAAACATTTATTTTATATCATGCATTCAACTATCGCTGCAGGGAAAGAAGAATCCTGGCACAGATCGTCAATCCGTGGAATATTTTCTTGATCAGGTTATGAAAGCAACAGAGATGCAAATTGATAGGTAGTGTGCGTCAATGACAGACTTTTATCTGCTTTGAATGCAATAGTGGATAACGTTCATTCCTCAGCAGGCATTAATTCTCTTTTTCTGCGGCTATGGCTTTGTTAAAGTTATGATGCTGCTGGCATGTAATGTTCAGCACTTAGCAGTAGTCTGTATTATCTGCCTGTCTGTCATCAATATTTTTACATTATTTAAGTGATTTAGATTTTGTTCATTAAGAGTGCATAACTTCTCCAAATTTTTTCTAGTTCATTGTTATAATATCTTTCCTGTATCTAGGAAAAACATCGCAGTCCCTATCTGGGTAGCAAATGCACCATGAAGGCATAGACCCTCCACCCCAAGCTTAAAACTAGATCAGTTAACTCAATTCCAGGTCCAAAAGCCAGAATCTGTAAGAGTTCCAATTCAAATCCAGGTATCCGTGAAACCATGCCCTACCCAACCTGCCATGATGAAAAATCCTGCCAGTTTAGATCTTGAGTCCAATTTCAAATTCAAAACATGTATGAGTTTCTATTTATGCCAAACCTAGATCTGACCTGATGTGTTGATGAAAATGTTCTTAGGAGACTATATTGTTTTAATTTTTTGCTCATGTAAAGGGTGTCCAAGTGCACGAGGCTCTCACTGTTATAGGTTTTGGAGAGGGTTAGATGTATGCAGCCTTACCCCACATGCCGAGAGATTGTTTTCTGTGTTTCGAACTTAGAGTAGATCTTATTGTGCCTTAGTGCAATAATAAGGTTGCTCCATTGTGACTTCACAAGTTCGAAACACAAAAACAATTTCTCACTTCTCATCATATGGGGGTAAGGTTGCGCATATTTGACCATCCCAGATCTTGCAATTGCAGGAGTCTCATACACTAGGTCGCCCTTTTATTTGTTTTACTCATAACATGGTGGATTTTGTTGTATTATGGTCTGTGTACTTTGAAAACGTATGGTGCTATTAAATATGTAAAATATACTGTATAAATTTCATTTTGCTAGTACTATATATATGTGTCCATGCATACTTGACCCAATAATGAAATATATATGGTCACATGCTCATGGTAATTTTTTTAGTTAATTGGTGACTTGATGAAAGAGGCTTCACCCCTTAGACGCCGAATACCATAATAGGCATTTGATTAATTACTAGACCTATTTGCAGTTCTTTTATAGTTTACCCATTTCAGGCATCTGATCCTTTTCTTTTTGCCTATCGTAAGATTCTCGCTCTGTCTTTTTCACAGATTGACTTTTATGTAATCCGACAACAATATTTGGCAAGAACAGAGGCAGGCTTCTGCATGACATATGGATGTCTGAAGCACAATGTTTGTGTTAATTGTTTTTGTTTTTTGACCTCAGCTGGCATATTATCATGAGGATGCGAGCTCCCAAGGAAGGTACCTGTGATCCAGTTGCTCCTCTAGAACTTCCACATGCTCTGCATGCATTTCACCGTGTTTCAACTTCAGACTCACTTAATGTGGTAAGGAAATCTCTTCTGCTTGTATGCTTGTTTGTAACAACTTTATACGCTGCTTTACCATTTTGAAAACCATCCTAAACATTAATTACCATGCGACCTGTTCAATTATTGGAATACTGATTGACAAGCTGTAGTGGTAGCTTGCCCACCTGGTTAACTACAGATTTGTCCTTTTTACTCTTTCTATTGATTATTCATACTATCTCACAATCTGTGATATGTAATTCAAATCTTTTTGAATATCATACTTTTGATTCGAATAAAATTAGTCAATACTCTGTCTCTTTTTTAAAAGAAAATATTTTAAGTTTATTCCTGTTTACCTCTTGTCAGGAAGGTTATCACACATTTCGTGGAGGATTTTGGAACTATTTTAGTATGGGTAAGAATCTCTCTTTGAGATGCAGTTATTCTCTCATTGCAAGGAAATAGCAGATTATTTTTTTATTTAAAATTGTCCTTATAATCAAGTGTATTCAAATCCTGGTAGTATCTTATTCAAATCATTTTAAGAACCATTTTTATCCGCAGTGTTTGTTTTCACCTGCATATAAAATCTGGGTGTTGTTTTTTTTAATTTATAAGTTTCCTTCATATTATTCTAGTGACTCTTTGGGTTTTTGCCTGTTTGTCTGATTCTCACAATCTAGGCCAAGTTGGTTAATCATGACTGCACAAATGTGCATCCAAAAGAAAGGAAAAATAAATGAGAAAACTGTAGGGGTATTCTGTATCCCAGTGTAATGTCAAAACATGGCAGAGTGTGGTCTCATGGTGCCCATATGATCTTTCTATATGAAAAAGTCTAATGACTAATTCTTTTTGGTGAATGAAGCCATCTTGCCTTGAGCTTATTTGATGATGCTTTTACGGAATGCAAAACACACATAGTCATCCATGATTCCTTCTCTTGACCTTTAAGTTTAAACTGTTACCATGTTGTATTAGAACTTTATGGGGGCAATCGAACTTACATGAAGAAGAAGCTATTGATGCCATATTGATGTCATCTTGGATCTCTTGAATCAACCTGCCTACAACCACAAGAAAACTGAGCTGGATGTGCTCCTTGCTGTCGTCAAGCAGCACCTTGGTTTCTCAATCCCAACCTCACAAGCTCTCGGATGAGTTGAGGACTAAGTCCACGAGGGGTGTCCTTTTATAATGTGCCGCCTCCATTAGAGGTAGTATCTGAATCAATCGCAAAAATTGGAAGATGGACATTATCCAGATGGTTGTGTAGAGTTCAACTTTATCATACCATCAAATATATTCTCATCACTTTATTGGAGGTTTATCTTTTATCAGAGTCCAGATCAATCTAAAACATATAAAACAAATCTCGATGCATGTTAGTGTGAGCCACATCCAGATAGGTTTAATCGGATAAATTCCAACATATTGTACATTTTCATGTTAAAAGCTTACTGTATGAAGAATTTGAATGTAGTGGTAACAAGCAGCTTTTAGTCAATGGCTATTTTGGTGGATATCACAGAGTTACCTTAATATGCAACAACTAGATGTGAGCATGTAAGCACTTTAGAACTGCAGGGCCTTTAGCAACATTAGCAAAATTAAGAATGCCTTGAGCATTGCTACTTTGAAAAATATGTTTGCTTGTTGAAATACAAGCTTATCATGGTTTAGCTTGAAACTTGAAATGGTGTATCATTCAATAAAACTATGCAATGCCTTATTTTATCTTTTACTGAATTTGTAAGTAAGAATAAAATATATTGCAATGGGATAGAACATTGTTCGGTGATTATGCTAGCTAAAATCTATATCTTATGGTCAAACGCTTGATAAATGTTACAGGAATGGATGCTCAAGTATCATATGCATTTCACACTGAGAGGAAGCAGCACCCGGAAAAGTTCAAGAACCAGTTAGTTAATCAGGTCATATTTTCTTCATGTTGGTTCAGAAAATGAGATGCTTTCTCTTATTTCTTTGCTACAAGCTGTTGCTCAAAAGATGTATATAACTCTTAAATTTTTATATTAGTGATACTAGCAGCATGCAATTGTAATGCCAACTTAATTACATGAGTGATGTTGACAAGAGCATTATATAACACATGATGCTCAATCAGCTAGTTATGATGATGGTATGTGAGCCAATAACACAAGCATATGTTGCATGAAATCTGTGATTTGAATATGAAACAAGCAAATGTATTATAAAACTTGTGTCATGGAAAATTGAAAAACTTGTATACAACAAGATGAATATACTGATCAGGGGAAATTGTATTCCCTTTTTTTTATATAAATTTAACCCAATATCATAATCAATTTTGTGTTGTTGCAAGCTCTTATCAAGGTCTATTGAATGCTGTGGGTTTATCTATGTTTATTTTCTTATACAATTTAACCATTAAGTATAGATGCTTATGCATTATAGCTTTTCCTAAGTTTTTTCATCAGGACTTCATAATATTTTGAATAAACTTCATTGTTGATTGATGCAGATAAGTTTTGGTGGTAACACTGCATTACAGCAAAAATTTTTGCTGCAAATATCAATGATCTGAGTTGCATCATGCAAAACCAAACTCCTTTGAAGAAACGTTACTAAACATAAATGTTATAATGCAGGGTACCTATGCTAAGCTTGGATGGACACAAGGATGGTTTTTTGCTTCTATCTCTCATCCTTCTTCAAGGTAAAATATTCATTGCTGGTTTATATAATTTATGATAACTGAAACATTAGTCATATTCTCTGATTTTAGTAACTCAGCCCATTGAAATTCATAATGGTTAAGGGATTATAATTTGGTATTTCTGCAATTTAGATTATGATAGCAATTCAGAATACAACTGACAACATTCTAAAGTTTTTCTTTATTGAAGGATCCAGTGTTACACTTGAATAGGAGGGCAGTATCCGTATTCACTTATTTCCAGTTTTACAGAATTGTTATAAAGAGAAATATTTAGATCTTTTACCTGAGCAAATATCTTCACCTTTATTTGGTCAAGAAAATCTTTGAAATACCATTCTTATCCTTGGATGCTTAACTAGTAAAATGGACTTTCTGTCCCCTACATAAACATCTGGCCTTGCACAGAGGATGACAAGAAAGGGCTAACAAAAACTATGCGTGTGGTTGGACAAGACCGTTTGGTTATGTTCATGCTTGACGCTAAATACACCTTCAGCTTGAAGTTCATTGGAAACCAAGACACTGATAAAATGCATCGGGTCTTTGCAGTTTTAATTTAGTTAAATAGAGTGTTTATACAGGAACATAGCTCAGCTTGCAAAGGTGAAGATCATGAAAAGACCAGGCCATTGGGAAGAGCTCCGTGTTCCTCGCAGGTAAACTGATAGGTTAACATTTGCCTTCATTCAGTTTCAAGCTGCAAGCATGTATGATTCTGCTGATATAGTCATTTCATAAATTTGTGCATGGTGGGAGTGCCTTGATTTCTAGTAAGTCCCCATAGTTTACTAGTACACATCATCTTTACTAGAACTTAGCATCTGCTCTGCACATGCCATTCTAAGAAAGAGAAAGAGAGCTGAGAAAGGGGGAGTCTCTCTCTCTCTCTCTCACACACACACACAATTGTGCTCCGTTCTTTCTCTTAGTTCTAACAGGGGATCCAGTAATGACTAAGAGAAAAAAAACAGGAATAAAGCACCGCCTCTGCAGAGAATTCTTTGAGTTCTGTTTTGCATGTCCAACTGCAAGTGTTTCAATTATATAATAGATAGCTAGGGTTTAATGTGCAAGTTTTCCTTAACACATATTCTCTGCAGACAATCTCCTCGTATATTAATTTTGTTTTGTACTGCTATGCTGATTTTTGGTAAACCCACGGTCATTTGATATTGAAAGTTTTTGAAAGAATGTATTAATTTGAAATTTATCTCGTAATGAAACAACAATATCGCACAATTTAGCAGGTCTCATTTTTCTGTGAATTGCATTTTTACCAGAGAATTTGATGGGATTTGATGTAATCTTGTTATACCTTATAATTGGCCATCCTCTACTTGACACAATTATATAGTAAACCTCTGAGAAATGGTAGCTTAGGCACATCCTACTGATGATTTGTGAAACTGCCAAATTCTTGTTGCTTGAGGCACTTCCAAAGAACAGGACCTCTTTTGCTACAGCCTTAATTCGGTTGAAAATTGTAATAAAAACAAAATAAAAAGGTACCCCATACTTTTATGCTTATATGTTCCTCTAGACAAGCCACATCTGTAGTTGTGAGATGATTGAAAGACAAGGATTGATTCTATGCATCAATACCGATTGGATTCATTCTGAAAATTCTTCAGTTCTCTTCAAGATATATTTTGCAACACTGGGGGTCATCCAACTAACTAAACTGCTTAATTTTTTGCAGCATCAGATCAATTGTTTGTCTTAATTTGCCGAGCTTTTCTGGAGGATTAAATCCTTGGGGAACACCAAATCAGCGTAAAGTGCAAGACGTGAGTTTGCTTTCCCATTCTTACACCTCCCTTCTTATAATGAGATGATTTTATAGGGGATAGGATTTTATCGATGCATCCCTTGATACTTCAACTGTGCTCTGCTATAGAGGGATCTGACTGCACCATATGTTGATGATGGCCTTCTTGAGATTGTCGGCTTCCGAGATGCTTGGCATGGGCTTGTTTTGCTTGCTCCTAATGGACATGGAACTCGTCTTGCCCAGGTAAAAGGATGATGAATCTTTTGTTTCAACAAATGATTTTACTCGTATCACTATCGACCTTATAAGAGCATATCACACCCATAAATTTATAGAATTGCTTGTAGGTGTCTCTCATCTGAACAAATTGTTGTACCAATAATAATCTATTGCCATGACAACTAGCTGTTACAATCTATAAATTGCACATCCCTTTCAATGCTGTTATGGTGTACTGGAGGTCATCATGGAAAACCCATGCACCACTTGAGAGAAGAATTCATGCATAACTCGAATCTCTTCTTTTGCTAATAGGCACATCGAATCCGCTTCGAGTTCCACAGGGGTGCAACAGACCACACATATATGAGAATTGATGGGGAGCCCTGGAAGCAGCCTCTGCCCATGGATGATGACACTATTGTTGTGGAGATCTCCCATCTTGGTCAGGTCAACATGCTCGCAACCAACCACTGCAGATCCAAAAGTATCCACGATCCTTGGACACCTTTGTCGGCGAGCAGCCAACATGATGATGAAGATAGCTGTGAGGAGTCTGAAGATGAGTGGGAAGGTGAGAGGAGGAAGTTTGGTGCTGCAAAGACATTCAAATTTCCAGAGGAAATAGACATGGCTAATCTCAGCTAAGATTCACTTGAACTGCTTGGGTTGAAACATGTACATTATAATTTTATTGATGGCCCAAGTTTTGTTGCCCATTTTCATGTTGTGATACAACGGTTCCTGTGAAACATGTACATTAAAAATCTTGTTGGTTGATTTTTAACCTTTCACCAACCCGACAAGATTTGGGCATCAAATCCTTTGAATCGAACGAGGTCGGAGATCAACCACTGAAAGAAGCATGGGAATGGAACCCTAAAACCAAAAGACCAGTGGAGTGCTCGCTACTTGTGCATCGAGCACATAAAAATAAGCCAGCTAAGCAAGAAACATGTACCAAAGTAGGGGACTTGGCTACCAATGATGGCACAAAGGAAGGTAGACTGGTAGAGGGCTTTCAAGGTTTCTAGCTGGAGTGAATATACAATTCTTGCAAGAATGAAAAAAAATGAAGTAGCATTTTTTTTTTTTTTGTTATATTGTTTATTTTATTATCGACCATTATAGTAATTATACAACTCATTGTGATTATTTGCCTCACCTCATACGGTTTCAAGTAAATAACAAAATGGTAACTGTATCTTGTAATAGCATCACAAAGGAAATTAGGAGAACATGTCGTTGCCAAATTATTTTTATTTAATAATTTTTTAACTATTACAATGTTATAAAATGCCATCATTCCTGGTTTTATCTTGAAACTATGTTCTTTTCTTCCAGACGTGTAAGAATTTTAGTCTGGATGCTAATGGAAGGAATGGCACCAACCATGTCAAATCTTTCTCTCTCTCTCTCTCTGTTTTTTTTTTTTTTTTTTGGTATGAGTGAACGATTACATCATTTTAATATGAGTATAATCTAAAAAGTTAAAATACAAAATATTTTGTAAGGCTTGAGGGTGATCCTTGCCTTGCCCTTGAGCTCAGTCTTCATTGTGCTTTACAATAAAAAATGCAATCCAATTCATGATACTATTTGCCTTTCGAAGATGTGCCAAACAAATGTTATGGTGCAATGACAAATAGATTTTTAGATATTATGAAGGAGCGAATGAACATTCAAATACTTTGTTTCGTTCTGAATCTGGTTGATGACTGTGATGGGGTCATCCTCAATAAAAATTCTTTCCATTCTTGTGCAAATAATATCGATTCAAGCATCACGAAGCTCCACTCTAAAAGACGGACGGTTTGAAAAAATATGAGCCTCCTGCTGCCAAGGGCTCGACAAGGGCTCCGAGAACCCTCTCAAATCTCCATTTTCACCGGTAAAAACAGAGAACACAAAGGCACGAATGAAAACGGACGGTACAAGCAAACAACGTGTCTTACAAATACGGAACCGATCAACACACGTCAGACAAATCCATCCAAAATTCCAGCGTCCTCGTTGAAATCCATTCGCTGGTTCCCCTCGTTTTCACTTCCCTCCGTAACTCCATCCACCGTTTCCTCTCCAAAACCATTAGCATCCGACCCCCAGAATCCCGAGTTCCCAACTTCCTTCCCTTCTCTCTCCATATAAAGACGCTACTCCTCTCCCCTCAATCTCTTTCCATCCAAATTCCCAGTTCCCAGGTTCCAAGATCCCTTATTTCTAATCTCATTTCCTAAAGATTCAAAGAACTCATATAAAGTTTTATTCCATCTACTTCCATTGGAGAAGTTTTGGTGGCTCCACTTGCGAGTTTCGATTCGAGGAGACGCTTTTGAGTTTGGGCGGTTCGATGAGCCTGCAGTATATGGGTAGGATCGTGGTCCAGAGCGGCGCAGGGGATGCGAGATCACGCGTCGAGGTCGGTTAAGGACACCACCGCCGCTACCTCCTCTTCGTCCCCCCTCCGGCGCCCTGGACTCCTCGTCCTGTCTGAAGTCTGTGGTCACCGCCAGTGAGGATAAGCGGAAGCGGACCGAGGAGTCCCCTGCGGACCATCATGTTCTTGGGCTGCTGGGGGCCCAACCGAAAAACACATCATAAATAATTTTTGTAGAGGTTTTCGTTTTTTCTTTTTCTTTGGGTGGAAATAAAGCATGGCGTGTACTGAGAATCGAGTTTTCGTGAAAATGAAGTCGTTATTTTGATACCTTTTATATAATTTAATTAAATATTTCACGCACTATTGTCCTATGTCAATTTTTTTTTTTTTTTTTTTTTTTTTAGCCTTGTTCACCGATCCAATACGAGTATATTATGGTATTGTTATCTCAGCATCTTAAATAATTTTAGTTATATCATATAAAATTAAAATATTATTTTTAAATAATAATAAAATAATATTATAAAAATTAAAAAATAATATTTTAAAAATAAAAAAAAGAGAAATAAGTATTGAAAAATATTTTTTAAAAAAAATATTATTTTTTTAAAAAATATTATTTTTAAATAAAAATTATATGAAAGAGTATTATAGTATTATCGAGATGACTTTAGTTATAGCACATGAAATCAAAATATTATTTTTAAATAATAATAAATATTTTTAAAAAAATTTAAAAATAATATTTTAAAAATAATAGTAGAAAAGAAATAAGAGATAAAAAAATATTTTAAAAAATATTATTTTTTAAAAATAAAATAATATAAAATAATAATAATATTTTTTAAAAAAATATTATTTTATTATTATTTTTAAAAATATATTATTTTTAATTTTAAAAATAATAATATATTAATTTATTTTTTAAAAAATAATATTTTTATTATTTTTTAAAATAATATGTTTCAAGATCTGAATCAATTTGTTGAATCGAATTAGATTAAATCTAATAAATCATTCATAAATAGAGTATGGTACTTCATCAATTTGAGAGCTAAATTTTTGCATTTAATAACCTCCAAAAATTTGAAGAAAATATGACTAGAAGTGAGAGAACGGGGGTACGATCGAAATCAGTATTTGTCAAGAGAGAAAAGGAGCCGTGGTGGGGCAGCAGGAGGGTGGGGTGACACCGACGGGCATAAAGAAGATACGAAAATAGAAAAAAAAAAATAATAATAAAATATTATTTTATAAAAAAAAAGAGAGAGTTTCTCTCCCTTCTTTCAGTGATGGCGTTTGCTAAGAGAGAATAAATGGTGGTGAGGCGGCATCGACGTGCACAGAGAAGATATGAGAAGAAGAAAGAGGGGATGGTGCGATCGAGATCGGCATTTATCAAAAAAGAAAGAAAATCATAGTAGAGCGACGGGAGGAGATACGGCAGCACCGACGAGCACGTAGAAGATTTAAAAATAAGATGAAAAAATAAAATATTATTTTATAAAATAATAAAATATATAATAAATAAAATAAAATATTAAAAATTAATAAAATATTTATTATTAAAAAATTTTAATAATTATATATCATAATTATTCATTCTATATAGCGTGCGGGTCTTTTAATTAGTTCAAAGGCTTCAACGGAATACTTCGCGATAAAGGGGGCAACATAACCTGCTACTCCATTTCCCTCCCAATGGATATGTCTGGCTTTGAACGCAGAATCCTTGTCTGATTTCAGACCTAACCAACCACAGTCACTTAGTCCCTCTCAGACAAATAGACCCTGCCATAAGGACTTACTGCGCATACCTAATACCCTCCAGTGCTGCTATCAATTCTAGCCCTGGAACTGAAATTTAAAATATCGGATTTCTATTAGCTACAATAAATCTGGAGTCAGATCCTTTAATTATAAAGATAATCTTGCCACGTCTATTATATCACCATTTTTTTTATGATCCACGGATGGATGATACAAGTGCTCCAAATTGCCTAACCATTAGAACTTGGGCCTGTTTTGTGATGAATAAATATTATAAAATAATTGGTTAACTTCCTTATTGATCAATGTACTCGTGTTTCCTGTTTTGATGAACAAGTCTTTTTTTTCACTAGCCAAAAATTAATCATTTAATTTGTTTAAAATACTCATATCCATTTAATAACAATATATATATATATTATATCTATTATCTATTATATATATATATAAAATAATACTTTATGGAGGAGTATTGTGGTATTGCCATATCAATATCTCAAATAATTTTAGTTATACCACGTGAATTATTATTTTATTATCTATAATAATTTAAATATTATTTTTAAATAATAATAAAATAATATTTTTAAAAAAATTTTAAAATAATATTTTAAAAATATCAATAATAAATAATAAGAGATAAAAAAATATTTTAAAAATTTTATTATTTTTTAAAATAAAATATTATAAAAATAATAATAATATTTTTAAAAATATTAATTTATTTTATATATATATATATATAATAATATTTTATGGAGGAGTATTGTGGTGTTGCCACCTTAGTATCTCAGATGATTTTAGTTGTGCCACGTAGAATCAAAATATTATTTTTAAATAAATAATAAAATAATATTTTAAAAAATTTATAAATAATATTTTAAAAATAAAAATAGGTCTCAACATCTCAAATGATTTTAGTTATGCCACGTAAATTATTATTTTATTATCTATAATAATTTAAATTTTATTTTTAAATAATAATAAAATAATATTTTAAAAATTAAAAAATAATATTTTAAAAATAAAAGTAGAAAATGATAAGAGATGAAAAATATTTTTAAAAATTTATTATTTTTAAAAATAAAATATTATAAAAATAGTAATAATATTTTTTTAAAAATATTAATCTATTATATATATAATAATACTCAATGGAGGAGTATTATGGTGTTGCTACGTTAGCATCTCAAATGGCTTTAGTTGTGCCATGTAGATCCAAAATATTATTTTAAATAATAATAAAATAATATTTTAAAAAATATAAAAAATAATATTTTAAAAATAAAAGTAGGAAAGGAATAAGAGATGAAAAATATTTTTTTAAAAATATTATTTTTTAAAATAAAATATTATAAAAATAATAAAAATATTTTATAAAAATATTAATATATTATTATTTTAAAAAGATAACATATTATTTTTTTAATTTAATAATAATATATTAATTTATTTTTTAAAAAATAATATTTTATTATTTTAAAAAATAATATATTTCAATATCTGAATCATTTCATTAGATCATATTAGATTAAATTCAATAAATTATCCACAAATAAAGCGTAGTATTCCATCGATTTGAAAGCTAAATCTCTGTATCTAATAGCCTCTGAAAATTTAAAGAAGGTATAAGAAGAAGTGTCGGGGTAGGGTTGCGATTGAGATTGACGTTTGCTGAGAAAGAAGGAAAGCCATGGTGGGGTGGTAGGGGGATGGGGCGGCATTGACGGGCATGAAGATGGCATGAGAATAGGAAGGAAGAAGAATATATATATTATTTTATAAAAAAAAAGAAAAAAAGAAGAGAAAAGAAAGAAAGAAGAGAGAAAGTTTCTCTCTCTTCCTTCAGTGGTGGCATCAGCAGCGGTGGTACGAATAATGGCACCAAAGGATGCGATCGAGATCGATGTTTGCCAAGAGAGGAGAGCAGTAGTGGGGCGGCACTGATGAGCATGGAGAAGGTATGAGAAGAAGAAAGAGGGTAAGAGTACAATCAGGATCGGCATTTATCAAGAAAGAAAAAAGAGCTGTGATAAGGCGACAGGAGGGTGTGGCGACACCGACAGGCATGTAAAAGATATAAAAATAAAAAAATAAAATAAAATATTATTTTATACAATAAAAAATATATAATATAATAAATAAAATAAAATATTAAAAAATTAAAAATATTTATTATAAATATTTATTATTAAAAATTTTAATAATTATAAACTGTAATTATCTATCTCGTGCAATGTGTGGGTCTCCGACTAGTATATATATAAAATAATACTCTATAGAATATGGTACTCCATCGATTTGAAAGCTAAATCTCTGTATTTAACAACCTCCAAAAGTTTGAAAAAGATATTAGAAGAAGTGAGGAGATGGGGGTGCAATTGAGATCGATATTTATCGAGAGAAAAGAAAAGCCATGGTAGGATGGCACCGACGGGTGCGAATAAGGTATAAGAACAAGAAGGGAAAAAAATTAAATATAAAATATTATTTTATAAAAAAAAAGATAAAAAAAAAAGCTTCTCTCTCTTTCTTCAATGGTGGTGCCAGGGACGGCGGTATCGATAAGGATACTGGGGGGTATGATTGAGATCGATATTTGTCGAGAGAGAAGGAGAGTGGTGGTGGGACGGCAGGGGATGGGACGATAGTGGCAAGCACGTAGAAGGTATGAGAAAAAGAGATTAGGAAGCGAGAGTGCGATCGAGATCGGCATTTATCGAGAGAGAGAAAAAGAGCTATGGTGGAATGATAGGGGGTGCAGCGGTACCGATACGTAGAAGATACGAGAATAGAAAGAAAAAATATAAAATAAAATATTATTTTTATAAAATAATAAATAATATATCATATATATGATAAATAAATAAATAAATAAAATATTAAAAATTTAAAATATTTATTTTTAAAAAATTTTAATAATTATAGACCATAATTATCTATACCGTGCAACGTGCGAATTTTCGACTAATTATATTTTATAAAATAAAAAATATAATATATAATAAATAAAATAAAATATTAAAAAATTAAAAAATATTTATTATGAATATTTATTATTAAAAATTTTAATAATTATATACTATAATTATCCATCTCGTACAATGTGTGGGTCTTCGACTAGTATATATATAAAACAATACTCTATAAAGTATGGTACTCTATCAATTTGAAAGCTAAATCTCCGTATTTAATAACCTCCAAAAGTTTGAAAAAGATATTAGAAGAAGTGAGGGGACGGAGATGCAATTGAAATCGATATTTATCGAGAGAAAAAGAAAGCTATGGTAGAGTGGCACCGGTGGGTGCGAATAAGGTATAAGAATAAGAAGGAAGAAAAAAATTAAATATAAAATATTATTTTATAAAAAGAAAGAAAAAAGATGAAAAAAGAAAAAAAGAAAAAAAAGAACATCCGTCTCTTCCTTCAATGGTGGTGCCAAGGACGGCGGTATGGATAGGGACACTGGGGGTATGATTGAGATCGACGTTTGTCGAGAGAGAAGGAGAGTCGTGGTGGGACGGCAGGGGATGGGACGACATCGGCAAGCATGTAAAAGGTATGAGAAAAAGAGATCAGGGAGCGAAAGTGCAATCGAGATCGGCATTTATCGAGAGAGAGAGAAAGAGTCGTGGTGGAATGATAGGAGGTACAGCGGTACCGATAGACGCGTAGAAGATACGAGAATAGAAAGAAAAAATATAAAATAAAATAATATTTTTATAAAATAATAAATAATATATGATATATATGATAAATAAATAAATAAAATATTAAAAATTTAAAAAATTATTTTAAAAAAATTTAATAATTATAGACCATAATTATCTATACCATGCAACGTACGGATTTTCGACTAGTTATATTTATATAATAAAAATATTATAAAAAAATATGGATAAAGCTTAGTAATTTATACAAGAAATAGTAATTAGAAATATTTTAATAACTTTTTTTTATTTAAATATTATTTGAAAAGTATTTATTCAGAAAAATAAAAAGTTTTGATAATTTTTACCTTCCACCTCATGGTCTTAAGACTCCAAAGAAAAGATTTACCGTGGATCATGAATAATTTAAATTTTTCTGTAATTTTTGTTTCGTGTGCCATTGGTACACGTGCTCGTCTTCCCCCCCCCCCGCGTGATACGTGAGACGGGTGGAAACTGGCTTCCACGATCATGTCCTTTTTGGTGGTTTTGTCCCTGCACTCGGTGGACCGTGGCTGGCCGAATAAAGTACCAATCATGGACCCATTCATCACTACCCTTCTCTTACACAGAATTAAAGGAACCCTTACCGTGTTTGTCCAGACGTTAGAATTCGATGAATTATGACACTGGCAGAGTTGGAATTAGACATTCAATCGGGCGACGCGTCGGCAGAGGCAGCGGGGCGCCGCACGCCGTTTTTAAAGTAGGGTTGGAAACAGGTCAAATCAGACCTGACTTTGGTTTAAATAGAACATGCATGTATTAAAAAATATTAGCTCGAGTCTAACTTGTTAGATTAGTCGAGATTTAACGTATATCGAATATAATATAGATTATTTTTATATAAATTTTCAAATTTAAAAATTTTAGATTTAATTTATTTATTAAAATATTTTTTTTAAAAAAATTATATCTAATTTATTTAAATAATATAAATCATTTGATCTATTTTTATTTCTATTTTTTAAGCTATCCACATGCGGCATCGGCAAGCATAAATTATGCTATTCTTATTTTTTTAAAAAAATAAATAAATAAAATAAAATAAAATAAAAAAGATTGCATTGGGATAATAATAAAAAAAAATAAAAAATTCCTGCCCTGCAGGTATTATGTGACATTATATAGCTGTTTGATTTTGTAGCAGTAAAAAAAAGGCGCATGATGAGTGGAGATTTCAGCGGATACAAATATAAATAAAAACTAAAACAATTATTTCTACACTGTGAGCACAATACGTAACGTGTACGATAGTCGTTTGTTGTATAGCAATGCAACGAAACGAGCATATGACGCGTGAAGTCTATGGAAAGAAATGGGTGTGATCGTTTGTGTGCACAAGCAACATGTGACGCGATGGATGCGGTTTAAAAAATATTCTCTAAAAACCAAGCCAAAGATAGTTGATTTTTTTTTTCTTTTTTCTTTTTTTGGGGTTAGATTCCTACGCTTGCAGCGGCCGTTCCTTAAGTGGAAAGAGGACGATTGGCTTGCCACGCGTCACCAGCTCCTGGTGGGCGTTTTCGTAGGTAACAGCTAGTTCGGCGAACGGATCACAAACTGCCTTTTGATTCTTTCTGCTGCCGGTAGGTTTCAGCGTGAGCCAAAGGGGATAGACAAATAAAAAAGCAAAAACTGATGCTCTGTTCACAAACCATAGGCTTATGGCCATCTGATTTGTGATTTTGGAGTATATTCATGTCCAAATCTTTTTTTTATTATTATTTTCATCATTCAAAATCCCGGAGCTCCGTACATAGGCTGAGGTAAGACCAGGCAGCTTCTTCTAATAACTTTCTAACAGAACCTATAATAGAGGAAAGTTGGTAGTCATGGGATCTTTAGATCGCAAGTTAAAGAAAGTATCATAAAAGAAAGACATTGAAACATCGAGCTTCCTCTAATGAACAGTTTTGAGGTGGAAAACCTGACGGATTATATGATTGCTCGAGAGGACTCAAACAAATTTTATGTGACACAATCACAATATCGATTGAGAAAGAAACATGGGAATCAATTATATATTTAGAGGGAGAAGGTGCATTGAGCTTCGCTGCATGGGGGACCGATGTGCTAGAGATGCACATATTTTTTAGAGAAAATGCACGGAAATCAAAGCAGATGAAAGTGCTAGAGTGTCTGCTAGATTGGGGTGTATGCTGGTAGCAAATGCATCTATATGCTGGTATCTAGGTGGAAGCACCGCATCTAGTGATAATTGGAAATATGGCCATGGGATATTCGTTGCTCCAATTAGATTTTAACAGAAATATATTGGCTTGAGGATGATGGAGTCGATGTTGAGAGGGAGCATTGAAGTCATCATCATCAACTTTAGCAGATACCAGACAGGACGAGCTAGTGAGGAGTTGGTTGCATGAAGTCGTCAGCTCAGACCTCACTATGAAGGGAAGTGTTGGCGGTTCGTTTTGTATCTTAATTTAGCTTGAATTATATATCTTGTTGTCATTTATATATTGTTATCTTAGTTAACCATCCTCACATTATCCATTTTGTATAGGCAGCTTGTCTTTTAGTGAGATAGTTGGAGAAAAGTTGGTTGACAAATTTTAAAAAATATATATTTTTTAAATAAATAACCAATAATCTTCTTGCTTGAGTTTGGAAAGTAGTAGTCTTTAGCTTTTATATGAAGGATTCCTATGGCCCATTAAAGGTGGAATAGTTTGGTTTTTGGCATGCGTGTTACTGGAGAAAGATTTTTGGAGACATCCTTGAAACCAAAGCCAAGAACTTTTTTTCTCGTTTTCAAACTTATCATCATCCCCAGTTGTATTCGTCTCGCATCTCTTTCCATAGTATTATTAATGCCTATGCCTAATTCATGATAGTCCTAAACCAGCTAATCTTATTTCACGAGCGTGCTGTTCTATATGTTATCAAAGAGTTTATAGATTTTTTTATGATGATATCCGAGCTAGATGAAATTTTCTACAATTTGATTACTGGTGATAAAATTTGAGAACTTATATTAGAATTTCTAGAAAAATTAGCATGATTATTTCATAACAAATCAATCTCTTATAATTAAAAAGCTATAAATGAACGGGTCCCTTGTCGGTGCTGTGTTATTTGCGTGCTGAGCAGCTACAAGTGATTAACCTGGCATATTACAAGATTCATTTGAGGGCATTCTTGTGAAACCAACTCAATTGTGTAAGAAATTCGAATCTTAAAGTGAAAACAAACATACCTTCAGCCATTATTGATCAAGCCTGAATTCAATCCTGAACGAAGAAAGATGAAGCAGCAATAGGTCTCCTAAAAATCTGTAAAAGACTACTGCAAAAAAGCTCTTCTAGTCTATGCCAGAGGATCTCGATGCCTATATCTAATAGAGAGTCACAGGCTTTATTTATAGGCTAGACTAGGGACTCTTTTAAATTGACACAAACTCTTCTTTCCACCAAAGAAGTATAGCCATAGTGGAGTCCTTATTTTGATCTAAGTCTTTCTTTATTTGAAAAGAATTTAATCATCTTAATTATCTTTAATTAATTACATTACATATAGGCCACATCAAATCACTAATATTTGGAATAAGTACAATATTTTTCCACTTGGCTCACGTATCATAATTAAGATATCAAATAGATGATAAACAAAATTGTAGTATGGCCATAAATTATTTCAAATCAAAAACTTTTACTTAAATAAGAAATTTTAATATATGAATCATGACGGTTATATCCTAAAAGTGAATACTTCCTTCTATGTATCATAATGCATGAAACCTTTTATTTAAATATTTTATATCTTTCTTTATGAATAACTTTATATAAGCTATTCAGAGTCCAACTCTATAACATAAACTTTATGTACACAAAACAAAATAGCATGTCCTTTATTTCTAAGAATAAATATTTTACAAGAAGATAAGAAAAAAAAATTGAATTAATGATTTCCATATGATCCACATGATTTTTAAACTGTTTGACCGATAATTCTTTTATCATGAAGTCTGCGACCATTAATTCAATACTGATAAATTGAATATCCACTTCACGCTTCTTGACATGATCTTTAACAGCAAGATACTTTATATCGATATGCTTGCTGCAACTTTCACTTTTATCATTCTTAGAAAAGAAAACTGCAGCGGAGTTGTTACAATAAATCTTTATTGGCTTTGCAACAGAATCAATAATTCTCAAATCGAAAATGAGATTCCTCATCAATATAGCCTATGAAGTAACTTCATAGCATGCAACGAACTCTGCCTCCATGGTAGATGAAGCAACTATTGATTGCTTACTATTTTTTCAAGATACAGCACCTCCAGCAAGAAGAAAAATGTATCCTAAAGTAGACTTTCTTGTATCCATACATCCACCAAAATCTGAGTCTGAATAACCAATCACCTACAAGTGATTAGTATGTCTGTAGGTAAGCATATAATAATTGGTTTCTTGTAGATATCGCATAAACATCTTTGCAGCTTTCCAATAATCAAGGTCAGGATTGCTTTGATATCTATCCAAAATGCCTACTGCATATGCTATATCAGGTCTTGTATAGACCTGTGCATATATCAAACTTTCCACTGCATATGCATATGGGATGTTCTTCATTTGCACTTTTTTTAATTCACTTTATGGGCATTGATTCTGACTGAATTTGTCACCTTTCATAATAGATGCAACCATAGGAGTACAATCTATCATTTTAAATCTTTCCAAAATCTTTTTGATATAGGCCTTTTGAGACAAACTTAAAATCCTTCGTGATCTGTCTCTGTGAATCTCTATGCCAATGACATAAGAGGCTTCACCCATATCCTTCATCTCAAAATTTTGAAAAATAAATAATTTTATCTCTTTTAGCAAACTCAAATCACTGCTTATAAGTAATATATCATCTATATATAGAACCAGATATATGTATTTACTCCCACTAATCTTGAGATATATGCATTGATCCGCAATATTTTTTATAAAATCAAAAGAGCCTATAACATCATGAAATTTCATATACCATTGGCGAGAGGCTTGTTTAAGTCCGTATATAGACTTCTTTAACTTGCATACAAGATGACTATCTTTATCTATATAGAAACCTTCAGGCTCTGTCATATACACCGTCTCTTCTAGATTTTCATTTAAAAATATCATTTTCACATCCATTTAATGTAACTCTAAATCAAAATGAGCTACTAAAGCCATAATTATCCTTAATGAATCCTTCTTTGAAATTGGAGAGAAGGTTTCATGATATTTAATGTCTTCCTTTTGAGTGAAACTCTTAGCTACAAGTCTAGCCTTATATCGTTCAATTTTACCTGAAGAGTCTCTTTTGGTCTTATACACCTATTTACAGCTAATGGCTGAAACACCCTTAGGTAACTCAACAAGATCGCAGACTTGATTTTTAACCATGGATTCCATCTCATCCTTCATGGCATCATACCAGTATATGAAATTATTTTCACTTATGGCTTGTGAAAACTATTTAGGGTCATTATCAAGTCCGACATCAAAATCAGATTCCTGTAGGTAGACAATGTAATCACTAGAAATTGTAGATCTTCTTTCTCTTGAGGATCTTTTTAATCCTACTACTTCATTTATATTTTAAGTAATTTTAGTTGTACGTTCATCATGAACTTGTTCTTTATAGAGTGGTTGTTCTTGAATTGATTGTCCATGTTCTTGTGGATCACCTTGAATAATAATCAATTCTTTATTTTTTATGGGTTGATCAATTTGATCCCTTATTTTTTTAAATTTATTCTTATGAGGAAAACCACTCCCACTAAATTCATAATCCTCAAGAAATTTTATATTCCTAGTCTCAACGATTTTGGGTCCATGGTTAGGGCAATAAAACCTATATCCTTTGAAATTTACTGCATAGCCAATAAAATAGTCACTAATAGTTCTAAAATCCAATTTTTTTAAATATGGATTATAAATCCGCACCTCAACTGAACATCCTCATATGTGTAAATGACTTAAACTTAGTTTTCATCCTTTCCACAACTCAAAAGGAGTTTTAGGTACAGCTTTTGATGGAACCCTATTTAAGACATATACAGCAGTCTTTAGTACTTCACTCTAAAGAGATAAAGAAAGATTAGAACTACTAATCAAGCTTCTTACCATGTCCATCAGTGTACGATTTCTTCTTTCTGCCACACCATTTTGCTGTGATGTTCCAGGAATTGTGTATTGGGCAATAATATCCTCTTCTTCAAGGAACTTACCAAATTGGCCTATCATTTGATCATTTTCAATGTATCTTTCATGGTACTCTCCACCTCTATCAGATCTTACGATCTTTATTTTCTTATCCATCTATTTTTCTACTTCTACTTTATAAATCTTAAAGGCTTCTAGTGCCTCTTCTTTTTCAAACAGAAGGTAAAGATACATATATCTAGTATAGTCATCAATAAATGAGATAAAATATCTCTGACCATTATAATAGAAGATAGAAAATGGTCCACAAATATTAGTATGTATGATTTTCAAAATATTAGAACTTTTTTTGGTACCTTTATAAGACTTATTAGTTTACTTTCTCTTTATGCAATCCAAAGAAGTATCAAAGTCAGTAAAATCAATATCTTTTAAAATGTCATCATTTACCAACCTCTTTATTCTCTCTAAAGAGATATGAGCTAACCTTTTATGCCATAAACTTGAAGAGTTCTCTTTAATAATATTTCTCTTTATGCCAATATTATCATCCTGCATAGATGAATGATTACTTTCAAAATTTAGATTCAAATCTAATTTGTATAAGTCATCCATCAGAAAACCAGTGCCAATAATTTTTTTATCCCAAAAAAGATTAACTACAGGGTTTTCAAAATAAAAACTAAAACCAATACTTGTCAACTTGGAAATAGAAATTAAATTTCTAAAAAAACTAGGAACATAAAAAATATTTTCAAGATCCAAAATAAAATCAGAGTTCAAAATTAATCTAAAGGTTTCCACAGCCTCCACATGTGAACGTATCGATTGCCTAAGTAGATACCTTGTTCACTTTCCTTTGGATCTCTTAGATTGAGAAAGCACTGCATAGTATTGGCAATGTGAATTATAGTACCAGAATCAATCTACCAAGTATTATTAGGAATATCAACAGAAAATGATTCATGACACACAGGAGATATGAAAATACCTTTCTTTTCTAGCCATTTCTTATACTTTATGCAGTCCTTCTTCATGTGTCTTTTTTTTCTTGCAAAAAAAACATGCATCTTTATTGCCATGACATTTTATTGATACTATAGCATCCTTCTTTCTTTTAGAAATATCTTTTTCCTTTTTATCTTTACCATGAGTAGTAAGATTGGCACTTTCATGCTTTATATCTTACTTTTCTTGTTTCAGTCTTACTTTTTCTTGAACACACATGGTCAAAAATTTATTAACAGACCATTTTCTTTATGTGTTATAGGAGATTTTGAAAGGACTAAATTCTACAGGTAGAGAATTCAAAATAAAATGGACTAAAAAAGAGTCAGAAATCTCAATTTCTAAAGATTTGAGTTGAGCAGCAATATCTCTCATTTCCATGATATGATCACGTATACCTTTAGAACTATCAAACCTTATGCCTGCAAATTTTTTTATTATGGTACTGGCCAAAGCTTTATCAGAACTTTCAAATTATTCTTCAATGGCCTTTATAAAATCCTTAATCTTATCACATTTAGAGATTGACCCTCTAATACTTTTAGACACTCGAGACTTGATGAGCATTAAACTCAAGCGATCAGATCGCTCCCATTTCTTATATGCCAAAGTTTATTGTGGTGTACTTGAGTCCGTAGGAATAGATGGTTCATCCACATGAAGTGCCAGGTTAAGATCTTTGTACCCAAGAGTATAAAGAATGTTATCTTTTTAATTAAAAAAATTATCACCACTTAACATTGGAATAAGAGCAGCATCATTAATATATACAGTAGGATTAGCTGCAATAATCAAAAAATATAAAAAAAACTTTAGTGCTATGAAGCTAAAATATAATCTAAAATAATTAATTTTAGTAATAAATTCTAATCTTTCTATGGGTAGAGGTGCATTATGCATAGAATTTTTTAATACTTGATTAATAACACTAGCAATATAAATATTAAAAATAATAATTTTTCATACTTGTGGGTCTAGAAAAAAATCTATCCTTAACATCTAGATTACCATCTTATTTTAATTAAATCATAAAAATAATCACTCCCTATGGGTAAAATTAATTATCTGTATGACTTAATTATAATTTTATTCTCATGCCATTATTCTTTAATTTATTTTTTTATATGACTTTTATTATTTTTTAGGATGCTGTGGTTATTTTTGAAAATAATAAATTCATTAACTTTAATATGGCATTTGAATATCCCCATTAACCATATAAAACTTTATTATGATTTTTGTTATAATCTGATCAGATATTTTTCAATAAATAAATAATAATTTGATAAAAATAAATCATAAAATTTAATTCAAAATAATCTTTATGTAATAAAGTTTATTATAAGTCACTACTACAAAAAAGGACTACGGCAGCGGTTTATAACCATTATCGTAGTACAGAAAATTACTGCTATTACGGCCATCGCCATAGCTTTATGGCAACGGTTGTTAAAATCACTACCATAGATAGTCTATTGTAGTGATTTATAAATCACTACAATAAATCGATCTATCGCAGTGGTTATGTAACTGCTGTCATAGAATATCCATGGCAGCAATTACATAACCACTGCCATAGATAATCTATAGCAGCAGTTTCTTAACTGCTGCCATAGATCTAGTATAGTGGTTGGCGTCGGACCTATGGCAGTGGTTGGCACGAATATGATAGTAGTTATAAAATCGCTACCATAGATCTTGAATAATTAAAAAAATAAAATTTTTATTTTTTTATATATTTTACTTGATAAATATAGATATATAACATAAGAAAATATAATAAACATAAAAATTATTCTAAAATACTAAAATTTTATTATCGAATAAAATTTATTATAATATTTTTTTAAAAAAATAAAATACATCAAAAGTCTCCTAAATCTACATCATCATCGTCATCGTCGTAATCGAGAGCCAGAGCTGGAGTAGCTGGAGTCGGAGCCGGAGCTAGAACTGGAGCTGGAGCCGAAGTTGGAGTCGGAGCTGGAGCTGAAATATGGGCCAACATATCCTCGAAGCCCATGACTCCAAAACGTGTACTGAGCATCGATATCATGTCTCTCACGATGCCCTTCAAATGAGATGCATGCTCCTCAATCCGATCTATCCGCGTCGCAGCATGATCTACCCATGCTACTAATCATATATATTAATATATTTAATACTTATAAAAATACGTCCGATCGTGGCATTCATCGACCTGCCCGTCTTGTCCGTACGACTGGATCGGAAGATCTCGCTACGACTGGGCATCACTCCATCTCTTATCAGCTATAACAAAGAATAAATTTATCAGAAAGATGATAAAAAATATGAATTTAATTTATCTAGTAAGATTTAGAATTAATTACTTCTCTATGTATACGACTGGCCATAGACTCACGGCCTAGAGTGTGTGTATACTCCTGGGCTGCACGGTTCTCTCGGTTCTGACGGAAGGTAGCCTAACAAGTATTTAAATAAATAATAAATATTTAAAAAATATTTAAATAAAATTTTAAGCATATTGAAAAATTCAAAAGTTAAAAATTTTATTTCGAACTTCTGACTCCTCCAGTGTCTAACCATCCTCTCCTACTGACTTGGAGGACAGTCCTGTATCCAGAAAACAAGCTCCTTCAAAGTGTCTCATCGGTGCTCAAGCCATCCTCTATGGAGCTTGACCTTATAACCCCGGTACAACTTTCCAATCTTCTTCAGTCGGGCATCTCAAGCCCTCTTATGATCGAGAAAGTCATACCTCCTCTACATAAATTTATCAAAAATCAGTTATAAAATTATTCTAATTAAACATAATAGTGTAAACATATAAAATGCATAAATATAACTAAGATGTGCATACTTACCCATATCTCCTCCATATACCTGATTCCCTGATGACAGCATCCATCAAACGCCAGTCTCTTGGGCTCTATGGGAATGATGTCCGAACCGCCTCACAAGCACTCTAAAAAAGAAATGCATCTCCTGTGCGGTCTCTCCTACCGATGTCCCCTTCGCATCATACTATACCATCACCTGATGCTGGCGGTTACACACGTGTGCTATACGTGTGGTATCGTAAAATATCCAACTGGATGATGCAACTGCAATACAAATATGTTATGCAAATATATAAGTATACAAATACTATATAAAAAATAAAGTTATACTAATATAATAAAAATATACACTCAGATGCCTGCGATGGTAGAGGCTCAGCTGCCAGTGGACTAGATGCCGTCGGTGGAGTAGAATGCCGATGGTGAAGGTTCCTGAGCAGTCGATGTCTGAGGTGGATGGAGTATGCTCCGACTGCTCCTCGGATGCTGAACTGTGCGTAACCCATCGAGAGGTAAGGGATGAAAGCTAGATGCTGTTTCGGTGCCATCATGACCTATAACGTTAATGTACATTAATCAATATAACATATCATGATATATCAAATTCTATTTGCTCGAAAGCCAAGCCGGCTCTCATGCCTGAGACAGCTGGCTCCATGCCTGAGACATCCAACTAGGGTCCTCCCCCAGTCTGGCTCGATCATGGCACGAGCTCTCGACTAGTATCCGAGCTGGCTCGGCTGCGTGCCATCCCCTCGATCACTCCCTCTCTTCCTCCTCGATCTCTCTCATCGATGATGGTGGCGAGGCTGAACCCCTCCCTCCCAGCTTTTTCATCTCTCGATCTTCCTCTCTCCCTCTCTTCATCTTCCTCGTCGATGAGTTCGGACCCCATCCCTCCTTCTCTCACTCTCTCGATCTCCCTCGTCGGTAAGGTCGGACTCCATCCCTCCCAATGATGCCAGCGAGGTCGGACCCCCTCCCTCCCAATGATGGCAGTGAGGCCGGATCCCTTCCTTCCTCTCTTAAGTACAAATCCATCGGATATTTAGGTTCGGATCTGGTACCAGTAATTAAAATTGAATCTGAATCTGAATATCCAGATTCTGATCCGAACTCAACCCATTTACAAATCTAGTCCACCACTACCGACATGGCACGATCCAAGGCTACCACCACGGCACGGTCCAAAAACTACAGCATGTAGATAATTATAATATTTATAATAAATATTTATAATATTTATTATAAATAATTTATAAATTATTATAAATATACATGATTAATAAATAATACTATAAAAATAACAAAAAAATTATACCTGTGGTTATAGAGAATGAATCACACCGAAAGCTCCGAGGGTCACCGACGATGATGCTAGAGGAGGAGGACGGCACTAGAGGTAACCTGCGAAATAAAAGCAAGATAGTGAGATAGAGAAGAGAGAAAAAAAAAAAAAAAGAGAGAGAGCAAGGCCAGTCGGGGATGGAGGGCCAGGGGGAGGGGGCATAGTGACGAGGAGGCTGAAGGAGGCTTCACACTCGACTGGGGGAGGATCAGAATGGTGGTGGGGGTGGGGGGTGGGGTTTCATGGGGGTCGAAGGAGGGTTGAATGGAGGTTCGTCGGAGGGAGGTTCGCTGGGGACCGAGAGAGAGGGTTGGATGGAGGGGCGGGGGGTTTCGAGGGGGCCAAGCGAGGGTGGAGGGGGTTTGCTGAAGGAGGGTTTCGTGGGGGGCTGAGGGAGAGTCGGATGGGGCTTCGTCGGAGGGAGGATTTTGCTGGGGGCCGAGGGAGGGTCGGATGGAGGGGTGGGGGTCGGGTGGGGGTGGGGGGTGGCGGGAAGGGGCGGCTAGGGATGGAGGGCTGGAGAGGGAGGGGGAAGGAGGGACGGTGCCGGCCAAGGGGAAGGAGGGGTGACATCGGTCGGGGGGAGGAGGGGCAACGTCGGTCGGGAGGAGGAGGGTCGATGCCGACCATGGGGTAGGAGGGGCGACGCCGACCGGGATGAGCAGAGGCGACGTCGATCGGTGGGGAGGAGCCTCACCGACGATGAAGATGACGGGGGAGAGAGAGCAAGAGAGATTGAGCACGCATGAGAGAAAAAAAAATTAAAAATTTTAATCTAACCTACGGCAGCGATTATCGAACCACTGCCATAAATCTATGGCAGCAGTTATCGAACCGTTGCCATAGATCTACGACAGCGATTATCCAAAATCGTTGTCATAGATCTACGGCAGTGGTTCTATAATCATTGCTGTAGATCTATAGCAACGATTTTTGATAACCGCTGTCATAGATAGAAAATATTTTTTTTTTATTTTTCTCTAAATATTATATAATTTTAAAATTTAATATCCATCTTCACCATTCATTATCTAAATAATTATCGTTAGAGTGTCATCACAAAAGGTCGTCTCGATCCGATGATCCTAGCTTCATCGATCAGAAAAAATTAATTTCGATGATCACAAACGACGATGCGATGATCTGATAGATGGATACCTTCGATGGATTCAAAAATTTGCAATGATGATCTCGATGATATTTGTAGCATACTATTAAAGTTTCACTTCAATCGAATATCATTATCATGGTCAATTTAGTATGAAAATTTCGACCGTTAAATTAGAAACAAACGATCAAAGGATTAAACGGCATTCAATTATGAGATAATTTTTTAGTTAAATAATTTTTATTATAATTTTAAATATTTTATATGGTGATGATAGTAAAATTTAAATCATTTTTATATAAATGATTTGTGTTAAGCAGATATTGCAAAAGCACGAGCATAACAACCAGTGAAGTTTCAGAATGGTTATCAGGAGACGTATAGTTTTAGATCATTTTTTATCTAATGAGTTGAATTTTATAATCACCACCATAAAAGATGATTAAAGTAGTAGCCAAGATCATTTATAAAAAAAAGTTATCTCATAATCGGACACCGTTTGGTCCTTTGATCAATCATTTATCATTTAACGATCGAAACTAACCTATACTAAATTGATCAAGATAACGATATCTGATTGAAATGAAACTTTGTTAGTACGTTACAAACATCACCGAGATCATCGTTGTAGGTTGTCAGATCCATTGAAGATCTCCATCTATCAGATCATCGTATTATCATTTATGGTCGTCGAAATTAAATTTTTCTAAACGACGAAGCTAGGACCATCGCATCGAGGTGATCTTTTGCGACGATACTCTAATGATAATTATTTAGATAATAAATGATGAAGATGGACATTAAAATTTAAAATTATATAATATTTTAAAATATATATATATATATAGCAGCGGTTATAATTAATCGCTGCCATAAATCAGATTATAGCAGCGGTTCTTACTAACCACTGCTATAGGTCCGACTTATGATGGTGGTTATAATAAACCGCTGCTATAGATTGACCTATAGTAGTGATTTTTTGTAACCGCTGCTATAGATCTGACCTATGGCAGCGATTTTCATTAACCACTGGTATATATCGAACCTATAGCAGCGATTACAAAAATCGCTGCTATAGGTCCGACCTATAGCAGCTGTTAACGAAAATCACTGTCGTAGGTGCTATGGCAGCAGTTTCGAAAACCACTGCCATAGTAAGCACTGTTATCAACCATTTTTATAGTGGTGGAGACTAAAATAGTCCATGTGTCTTCATATAATAAACTCCATAATTATCAAAATAATAATAATTTTTTTAGGGACCTTTATAAAATTTTTACTTTATCATGGACTAATTTGTAAAATTTCCTATATGACCTTTATAGAATACATATCTTTATGAGGGGTTTTATTGTAAAATTGCTCTTTTAGCTAACGGGTCTAAAATTGATTTTGGATTTTGGGTTGGAACCCGAAACCCGTTAGCCCAAAATCCTTTCCCCTCTACTGTCTTGTTCCCCGATGAAAATAGAAAACCCACGCCGCCACTTCCTTCTTGACCGGCACTCGATCACGCTGCAAACACTGTCGGTTGGTGTTCACGCACCGACAGCCGGCATGAGACCGCCAGATCACCAGCCCCTTTTTTTTGTTTTTTTTTGTTTTTCATCCAAACGAAAGTCGTAGAGGAGCCGAAAAATCCGGCGCTCCTCCTCTCCTGAGCACCACCGGCGGCCACCGTTAAGACCAGATCGGTGGCTTGCCGATGTCTCTTTATCACCCACGGCCAGTGATTGGTAATGAGAGCCACCGATTTTTCTTGATCCGACGGTTCCAATCATCCTTTTTAAAATATATATATATGGATGTTCACCAACGGAAGGATGCCGAAAAATGGCTGTTGGCTTGGGATGCAGGCGATCAAGCAGTCAGCCACCAAAAGTGGGACCCGGTCGGAAGATCTGGCCATCAAGGGAGAAGAGGAAGAGGGCACACCGGCCCTCTTCTTCCTTTTATTTATTTATTTATTTATTCATAAATAGATTTTTGATTGAAATTAAAAATTATGAAATAAATAAATAAATAAAATTTAAATTGGTATGAAATCTGGGGTCTAGATGTTGATGATTTCTATTTTTTATAATCAATAGGTTGAACAAACAGCATGAAGGTGGCTCTGATACCATTGACCGTAAGAAATTCAGATCTTAAAGCGAAAACAAACATATCTCCAGCCATTGTTGATAAAGCCTAAATTTAATCGTAAACAAAGAAAGATAAAGCAACAATAGGTCTCCTGTAAAAGATTACTGTAAAAAAGCTCTTCTAATCTATGTCAAAGGATCTCGATGTCTATATCTGATGGAGAGTCACGGGCTTTATTTATAGGCTAGATTAGGGGCTCTTTTAAATTGACACAAACTCTTCTTTCCATCAAAGAAGCATAGCCGTAGTGGAGTTCTCATTTTGACCTGAACCTTTCTTTATTTCAAAAAAATTTAATCATCTTAATTATTTTAAATTATTTTAAATTAATTAGATTATATGTGGGCTACATTAAGTTACTAATATTTAGGACGAGTACAACAAATTGAGCTTATTTTAGATTGAATCTGGCAAGCTTCTATTTAAAACTAAAAAAAAAAGAGAGAGAGAGAAATCATGTGGGCCATCGGATCAGGCCATGATAATTTTATCAAGCAAAATTGGTGGCCATTGTTATATCATCGAACAAGAGACTGATGCGTTTTACAACCAGAGCCGCTGACTTCGGATATAAATTTTATTCATTTTTAATCGAGCTTCAGATCAAATTTATATAAAATTTGAAATTTTTTAGATTCAAACTGGTCCGTAATCAAGCCTATTTACAACCTAATCCCACACGACACTCAGGTAGTGTACATCCAGCTTGTTGTATGTAGTTTCCTCAGATCAAAGGACCATTTCACATCATGATCAGGGTATTTAGTACAATTTCTTGTGCTGCTTGTGGAGCCTATTGCTCAAAATGACTCCTTCGAATATAACCACTGCATTGAGAATGTATGGACCTCCTCCATAGCTCACTGCCCATTAACAAGCAAAGGCTCCACAAGCATCCTCCTATAGCATAATGAAAAATAATTAATTGGATCAAATCCGCCAACTCAGCAGTAAACCAGTCTAACTACAATGCAATGTGCACAAAAATATTTGTATTGCTCGAAAAATCATTGATCAGGTCATGTCGATCTACCACGGATCACAACAACAAACCAACACATGCCCGTTCAGGTCTTCTCAATATTAATCACTTTAATATGCTCATCCAATTTGTTGCCAGCGATGAGAGCTCCTACCGCGTATTATATACTTTAAGAGGATGGTCTTCCTCAAAATTTATTAGCTGGATCGGATTTATTGTGGACCGCTAATAATTTATTTTTTTTCACCTCTTTTTTCGCTTTATATATAATAAAAGCACGTGCTATGATGTATTTAATTACTTTTTTCTAACTCTAATTAATAAATTATTAATGGTCCACTATTTACTTGGTGCGACTAATAATTTTTCCTTAGACGCTGCATGGTTGGAATATCTTAAATATTTCCATGATTCCAGCTCGTTTTAGTTGTAGCGGGTGGAAAAGCAAAAGAGAGGGAAGGGAGAGAAAATAAAATAAAATATAATTATTAAATAAATATATATTTTTTAATAATAATAATTTAATATATTAATATTTTTTTTTTAGAAATTAGCTTTTGAAAAAGACCTAGGTTATTTACCAAAAAAAGAAAGTCTAGGTCCAAGTCACCGAAAACAAAAAAGTTATCCGCACTGAAAGTGGCAGTATTACCGCTAATAAAACTCAACCATCCCGCCATCATTTCTCAAAACACAACCATCCGGTCCTTTTATTTTCTTATTTTTCTAATCCTTCCATGACTCCAATTGGCTTGGACTGTACGCGTGTGGGAAAGCAATAGAGAAGGGTTGGTGCCAAAGTTAAAGGTAGTGTGGTGGTTTTAGATATTAAATAATTAAAGTGCCCTCATTTTTATTCTATTGGACCGTAGGTCTTATTTTTTATAATTATAGTTTAATTGATTAACATCTTTCTTTAAAAATGAGCTTTTGAAAAAGGTTCAGATTTAAACACCGATAGTGGCTGTTGGTGCAGAATCTGATTAACGCCAGATCGAGCTGGAGCCAAGAAAGACGAGGTCGCCACCGGTAACCTATAAAATAAAGTTCCATCTGGAATCGATGGTGGTGGCTCCGGTAGAACCCTCCAACGATCAAGTCAGCTCTTCTGATCAACAGAAATGGAGTGCTCAGAAAAGATATCGGCAAAATTTCAAAAAAAAAAGAGCTTAGAGAAAACGTATCTGACGGATCCCATTTTATAGATGGAGATTGATTGATAGTGATGGTCATACCATCCGATAGTGGACCGCTCGGGACCGCATGGAATTCGGTACGGAGAGGAAGGTATCGTTTGACTAATAGTGACAGTCATAACCATTCGATAATGGGTCGCTCAAAACCGCATTGGATTTGCTACGGAGAGAGGGGCATCATCAGACTGATAGCGACTGTTCATCGAGATTTAATAGCCATAGTTCGGACGAACTAGACGTTGGTTGGCGAAGAACTTCGACATATATCAATTCCAGAGAAGTTTGGACTCCTAAAGGAAATACGTCTGAAGGGGATCATCCGGAAGGAATGCTAGCTGAAATCTGAAAGCAATCCGCTGGAGGAATCCGGCTGAAGGAGAAGTTCGGAAGGAGTTCGGCTCCTTGAGGAGTTCGGCTAAAGAAGGAGTCCGAAAGGAGTTCGGCTCCTGTAGAAATCTGACTGAAGGAGGAGTCCGGAAGGAGTTCAGCTCCTGTAAAAATTCGACTGAAGGAGAGATCCGGAAAGAATTCAACTCCTGTAGAAACTTGACTGAAGGAGGAGTCCGAAAGGAGTTTGGCTCCTATAGAAATTCGACTGAAGGAGTCCGAAAGAAGTTCGACTCCTGGAAGAATCCGATTGAAGAAGAAGTCTGGAAGGAGTTTGGCTTCTATAGAAACTTGACTGAAGAAGGAGTCCGGAAGGAGTTCGGCTTCTAGAGAAATTTAATTGAAGAAAAAATTCGAAAGGAGTTCGGCTTCTGGAGAAGTCCGACTAAAGAAAAAATTTGGAAGAAGTTCGGCTCCTAAAGAAATCCGACTGAAGGAGAAAGTCTGAAAGAAGTTTGGCTCCTGGAGGCACTGGACTGAAGAAAAAATTCGGAAGAAGTTCGGCTCCTGTAGAAATCCGACTGAAGGAGAAATTCGAAATAAGTTCAACTCCTGTAGAAACTTGACTGAAGAAAAAATCTGGAGGAAGTTCGACTCCTATAGAAATCCGATTGAAGGAGAGGTCCAGAAGAAGTTCAACTCCTGCAGAAACTTGACTGAAGGAGGAGTCTGAAAAGTGTTCGACTCCTGTAGAAATCTGACTGAAGGAGTCCGAAAGAAGTTTGGCTCCTGAAGGAATCCGATTGAAGAAAAAGTCTGGAGGGAGTTCGGCTCCTGGAGAAATTTGATTGAAAAAAAAATTCAAAAGGAGTTTGGCTCTTAGAGGAGTTTGACTGAAGAAAAAATTCGGAAGGAGTTCGGCTCCTAGAGGAATCTGACTGAAGGAGAAGTCTGAAAGGAGTTTGGCTTTTGGAGGAATCTGACTGAAGGAGAAGTCCGAAAGGAGTTCGGCTCTTGGAGGCACTGGACTAAAGAAGAAATTCGGAAGGAGTTCAGCTCCTGTAGAAATTCGACTGAAGGAGAAATTCGGATGGAGCTCAACCGTTGGAGGAGTTCAGCCGCTACAGAGGTTTGGCTACTGAACAAGTTCGGCCGCTGGAGGAGATTGGCTGGGGTTCAACCACTGGAGGAAGAATTTTAGATTGAAGCTCTTCCGCGATTATCAGCTGCATTAGACTAAGCATCAGGCTAAACTTCGACGGGAGTGGGATTTATCCCCAATAATAGTCCCCCCCACTTTCGAGTTTGAAATTCGAAAAAAGGGAGTACAAAAAGGATGACTACCGAAGTCCTCTTCAAGACTCTGCACCAGTTCAATTGAAGCTCGAAAGAGATCTTATCTCCAGCCAAGGTCGACGTTGAAGTTTAAGCTTGGGAGAGATCTTGTCTCCAGTCGAGATTGACGTTGAAGTTAAGACTCGGAGGGATCTTGTCTCCAGTCGAGGTCTAGGAAGATCTTATCTCCTGTTGACATTGCGGTTGAAGCTTATGAAAGATCTTATCTCCAGTCGAGATTGAAGAAGATCTTATCCCTGTTGATTAGAAGCTCGGAAGAGATCTTATCTCCAATTGAGGTTGAAGAGATCTTATCTCCTTTTGAAAGAAATTTGAGCTCGGAGGATCTTATCTCCAGCCAAGGTAGATTGAGAAGATCTTTAGAAGATCTTATCCTTCGTTGACGTAAACTTTAAAGCTCGAGGAGATCTTATCTCCACCGGTTAATGTTGAAGTTGAAGCTCGGGAGAGATCTTATCTCAACGAGGTTAAGGAGATCTTATCTTTTGTTGATGTAGACTTTGAAGTTCGGAAGAGATCTTATCTCCTATGACATAGATTTTAAGTTGGAGAGATCTTATCTCCAGTCGAGGTTGAAGGAGATCTTATCTCCTATTAACGTAGAATTTAAAGCTCGAAGAAGATCTTATCTCCAATCGAGGTTGAAGGAGATCTTATCTCTATTGACGTAGAAGCTCGGAAGAGATCTTATCTTCAGTCGAGATTAACGTTGAAGTTAAAAGCTTAGAGGAGAGCTTATCTCCAGCTGAGGTTGAAGGAGATCTTATCTCCTATTGACGTAGACTCTGAAGCTCGGAGGAGATCTTATCTCCAACCGAGATTGAAGGAGATCTTATCTTCTGTTGACGTAGAAGCTCTGAGGAGATCTTATCTCTAGCCGAGGTTGAAGGAGATCTTATCTCCTGTTGACGTAGACTCTGAAGCTCAGGAGAGATCTTATCTCCAGTCGAGGTTGAAGGAGATCTTATCTCCTATTGTTATCAGACACAATGGGATCGTTGTCAGAGCCTTTTCTCTTAAACTGTCTAAAATGAACGAGGCTTTCGGCTTTGCTCACGTTAGGACAAGGTTCTCCTCCTATTCCTAACAGATTGTGGGGACACATAAGAGCTGTTGTTAGGGCCTCTCTTCTTACCTCATCTAAAGTGAATGAGGTCTTCGACTTTGCTCATATTAGGATGAGGTTCTCCTCCTATTCCTAACGGACTGTAGGGATACATAAGGACCATTGTCGGAGCCTCTCTTCTTACCCCGTCTAAAGTGAACAAAACCTTCGACTTTGCTCATGTTAGGATGAGGTTCTCCTTTTATTATTAACGAGCTATGGGTGCACATAAGGACCGTTGTCGGAGCCTCTCTTTTTATCTCGTCTAAAGTTAACAAGGCCTTCGACATACTCATGTTAGGATGAGGTTCTCCTCTTGTTCCTAACATGGCAATAGGAGCACAGATGGGCCATTGAATGGGCCTCTCTTCTTCTTCTATCTTAAATAATCGGAGGTCTTCGATGTGCTCATGAGGTCCTCCTTCTATTCCTAATATCGTCACTATTGATTGCTTCTTTTCTATCATCACATAGTTCTTGCACCAAGAAATCATAATATTGAAATGAAGGAGTTTTATTGAAGAAAAATTATCGATAGTACATCCTCAAAAATTTCAAGATTGTGGGAGCGTTGTTCCACCGAGCTCCTTTAGATGATAAGTTTTGGACCGGACGACCTCCTTTATTTTATATGGGCCTTCCTAATTCGGGGCAAGCTTTCCTTGGCTCTGAGGATGAGAGATGGCGGCTCGCCGAAGTACTAAGCCCCCTCAGAGATAGCGTTGATGATGCCGAAAGATGATCGATCTCCTTGTTATTCCTCCCTTATTGGTGGTTCTAGCTATGGTAGCGCCCTTGGCTAATCCTTTCTTGCTTCTGACCGACGTCTGTGGAGCATTGAGGGGAGCGTAGTTGTAAAATCTTCTGGGGGGTACTTCTTCGCGATCTTCCATCAGAGCTTCTTTGATGACGAGCTCGGGAAGGAGTTCGGGCTCACTCATGCTCGGAGAGAGTTTGAGAGCGCGGTCGAACTTCATTTGGCCTTCTACTAGTGATGCTGAAGAACTTCATTCGGCTCTCCCTGATATTCAATAGAAAATCCAAATCTTGACTCGGACGTCGGTTGCTGATGAAGTGAGCCACAAACTGATGGCTCATCCGATCAAAGGAGTAGATCATATCCGACTTCAACGTTGAGTACCAATTTCTTACTGCTTCCTTCAAGGTAGAAGAAAAAGCTTGACATAAGATGACGTCTGGTGCGCCATGGATCAGCATCATAGTTCGGAAGGCCTTCAGGTGATCAATCGGATTAGAAGTTCCATCGTAGCTTTCTCTCGAAGTTTGGCAGAATGGGCTCTTGCATAATTTGGAGAGAGAAAATGGAATCGATGCAGGCGTCGTCATGGTGATCGGGGCGACGTGACCAAGCTCGTCAATCCATCGATCCATCCTCCATAGTTTTTTATCGAGAACGTCGTCTCGATCGCAGACCTTGGAAGGCTTTCGGCCTTAGATGGGGGAAGGTTTCTTCCCAAGAAGAATCACGATCCGAACAAGAATTCTCTGCTCTCTATTTTTTCTTCCCAAGGGTGACGGGTATGCTAGCCTAAGTGCACTTTCTTGGGGCCGATTCTTGATTTTCTGATAGCGGATTTCCTAGTGAAATCGCTATCGAAGGCTGCCGTATGGCCTGCACCATCTTGATGAGGCCCTGAACTCGCTACATCAGTAAGCTGAACTACTCTGGATCTACCGTGGCCATCGGTGGAGGAGGAGATTAAGAGAGAGGATGGAGATGGACCTTGGAAAAGAAACTTCATAAGGTCGACTGAGCACTTCTTTAAGAATAAGGATATCTCAGAAACAGAGATCCTTCCTCTAGCGTCAATTCTATTGGTACAGAATTTGATTGACGTCGGATTGAGCTGGAGCTGAGAAAGACGAGGTCACCATCGGTGATCTGCAAAATAAAGTTCCATCCAAAGTCAGTGATGGTGGCTCCGACAGGACCCTCCGATGATCAAGTCAGCTCTTCTGGCCAATAAAAATGGAGTGCTCAAGAAAAAGTTCGGCAGAGTTTTGGGAAGGAGAAGAGAGCTTAGAGAAAATGTATTTGAAGAGTTTATTTTTATAGACGGAGCTTGATTGATAGTGACGGCCATACCGTCTGATAGTAGGCCACTCGAAACTATATGGGATTTGGTATGGAGAGAAAGGTATCGTCAGACTGATAGTGACAGCCATAATCGTTCGGTAGTGGGCTGCTCGGGACCGTATGGAATTTGCTATGGAGAGAGGGCCATCGTCAGATTGATAGCGACTGTTCGTCGAGATTTAATAGGCGTAGTTTGGAGAAAGCAGGTATTGGTTGGTGAAGAACTTCGACATATATCAATTCTAGAGGAGTTTGGACTCCTGAAGAGAATATGTCTAGAAGGGATCATCTAGAAGAAATGCTAGCTGAAATCTGAAAGCAATCTGCTGGAGAAATCCGACTGAAGGAGTTATTCGGAAGGAGTTCGGCTCCTAGAGGAGCTCGACCGAAGGAAAAGTTCGAAAGAAGTTCGACTCCTAAAGAAATTTGACTGAAGGAGGAGTTTGGAAGAAGCTCGGCTCCTGTAGAAATTCAACTGAATGAGGAGTCCGAAAGAAGTTCAGCTCCTGTAGAAATCCGACTGAAGGAGAGATCCGAAAGGAGTTCAACTTCTGTAGAAATTTGATTGAAGGAGAAGTCTGAAAGAAGTTCGGCTCCTATAGAAATTCAACTGAAAGAGAGATCTGGAAGGAGTTCAACTCTCATAGAAACTTGATTGAAGGAGGAGTTCAGAAGGAGTTCAGCTCCTATAGAAATTCGACTGAAGAAGAAGTCCGGAAGGAGTTCGACTCCTGGAGGAATTCGACTGAAGAAGAGTCCGAAAGAAGTTCGTCTCCTATAGAAACTTGACTGAAGGAAGAGTCCGGAAGGAGTTCGACTTCTGGAGGAATTTGATTGAAGAAAAAATTCGAAAGAAGTTCAGTTCCTGCAGGAGTTCGATTGAAAAAAATCTGAAAGGAGTTCGGCTCTTGGAGGAATCCAACTGAAGGAGAAGTCCGGAAGAAGTTCGGCTTCTGAAGGCACTAGACTGAAGAAAAAATCTGGGATGAGTTCAGCTTCTGTAGAAATCCGACTGAAGAAGAAATCCGAAGAATTTTGGATCGAAGCTTTTTCATGATTACCAGCTGCATTAGGCTAAGCATCAGACTGAACTTCGATAAGATTAAAATTTATTTTTAATAATGATAATATTATTATTAATAAATCTCAACCATCCTATCTTAAATTCTCAAAAAAAACAACTCTTCAGTCCTCTTATTTTATCCTTTTCTAATTTTCCCATGATTCCAGCTATGCACGTGTAGGAAACATGGATGGAGAGAGAGAGAGAGAGGGTATGGCTAATTTAAATATCAAACTATTGAACTGCACTCATTTCTTTTCCTCGCTTTATTCATGTATCTTAATTTGTTATAATTATAGTCCAATGAATTAGTATCCTTCTTTCAAAGGCTAATGTCTAGAAAAGTTTTAGATTCAAAGGATGGGATTGTTTCTCACGCAAACGAAGGATTCATTGTATACATAAATCCACCATTGGATTATCTATTATTTATTTTGAGACATATGTAAGTAGATAAATAACAAAATTCAAAATAATTTGAGAGTTATGGTGTTGGTGATCCAACTGTGGATCCGTACGAAAAAAAATCATCCATATTTCTTTGAAGATACAACCTTTATCCTAGTAAAATTATTGCAAATAAAATTTAATCAGCCCGCCATAATTTCTCAAAACACAGCCAGGTTCTCCAAAAACCCAACTCCTCTAATTTGTTATGGGACCGGGATAGTGTATAGGTACTATTATTGTCCATTTTTTAAAAAAAAAAAATCAAAAGGCATTTATATGCTACCCCTTCCGCTGAAGAGTTAAAACAGGATTTTTTTTTTTTTTTTAGAAGAATACCTAGGACTAATTTTTGTGGAAAAACGTCACTCGAAGGACGACAACAACTAAAGAATTTGCTTAATGGACAAATCCACTTTATAAAATATTGCAAATGTTATTTATTCAACAAATGCCTTAAAAAAAAAATAATAATGCTACAACTTTAAAAATCCAAAAAAATTCCTCTGCCCCATTCTGAGAAAAGAAAATTACATTTAAAATTACCAAAAAGAAATTTAATAGACTATTTTTTCCTTCTAATACATGCTGTATATATGTTGAGAATATATATATATATATATATATATAAGAGAGGAGCTAAGAAGCTAAGCTGTAATGTTAAAAGCAAGGAAACAGTCTACAGATACACCGGCTATCCACCCAACTCCATTCCCTGTCCAACTCTTACAAGCCGTGAACATAATGCCAGCGTATGCCCTTTTGGAATTCACCAGCATTTGATTATGGGAATGAAACCCGTGACATCGAAAAAACGAAAAATAATATCCAAAAGATCCTCCCAAGTTCCTATCTTCAAATTTATAGACGTCAGAATCTTTCCCCTGTTAATCTCTCTCCTAGTTTTGCTTCAAGCTGAGCGGAATATTAGTTGTCTATGATTTCAGAAGTGTGATCACAAAAATATCTGACTCAAAAACCTCAGTGCACGCTTCCAAACAAGACAAATATATTAATATGAACGTCCAAAATATTTCATTATACTCCCAAATTTGATACTTACAATAGTTTCCCCAGGAAAAAAAAAAAAAGAAGAAGAATAAAATTTAAGAAAATAATCAGCCCCGTTCTCTAGATTTTTATTTAGGTCCGTAGCAGCTCAAGTACATGACTTTCTCCAGCGTTTGCTCCGTCCGTTTAGCTCTCTCGAGCCTCCCTCGGCTTCTTTCGATATTGGTGGTCGAAGACTTTCTATCGGCCTGACTTAAAGATCCCATGCTGCTCTTGGCTCGCTGGTGGAAAGACCTCAAGGCGTGGTTCCAACGGCACAGTCCAATTTGGTCCTTGAGAGCTTCCACCGTCCCCACGCTCGCTGCCACGATCAAAGAAGCCTTGCTCGCAGAGGCCATCTCTCACCCTTTCACTAGATGCTGGGGATCGATTCAAAGAATAATCTGGTGCAAGGAATTAGCGCGTTTTTTTCCAAGGGGAGATGGCGGATATTTATAGCCGCGATAAAAAGGGAGGGATGGGAGAAAACCGCAGCTGACCCGCTGCTGGGATTGAGCCTTTGGAGCGCAGGTTCTCCGTAGTTCGGTGCTCCGCGGTGGGCAACCAGCAAACAATATTTATGAGTACGGGCCGTACATACACATGATGCGTGCAGTTTGCTGGTCTTCATTTTATAATAAACGGTCAGGCAATATAGTGCAGAGGAGCTGGTTTTGAGCCTCCAGGCCTTGGGCGCAGATCCTCGGTATCATTGTGGTGCATCATAGCAACCGTCTATTATCTATTATATAATGGATGGGTGTATATATATATATATATATATATATATATATATATATATATGATGGATAGTCAGTGCGATGCATCGTATGTTGTGGTGTAGCTGTGTGATGCAAGCCGATTTCTCTGGGCTTTCATTCCATTGTCTCATGGATCCTGGGGCCTTAGTTTTTTTTTTTACTTTAAAAAATATTTTCTACACCACGTATGGTGTGCGCGCATCGTGCACGATAATTGATGCTCATACGAGATCAGCACGCAGCATTAAAAATAAAAAATTAAAAAAAAAAATATTTAGATCCATGCGGGCTCCGCGTGCGGTGCACCCTTTTACTTTTTCTTGACTTGCTTGACCACCGCGCGCCGCTGGCGGCACCGCATGATTTCGGAGGGAAAACGGGGGCCGGGATCCGGTTTTAGAGAAGCAGTTTGTAACTTCATATAAAAAAGAAAGATAAATAAAAAGAGGCTTGCAACTTTCTGGGGGAATAAAGTTTCTATTTTGCCCGCTTAGGTTCACCCTATTCTCACTTTTGGGCTGCTATCTGGTAGACGGATGTCATTTTGTTTATTTGTTATTTTTTACCATACTTTTTGACACGTCCATCATTCTATGCACAGGGAAGAGAAGCGCGACATATTTTAGGGAGGTAACATCTGGTTATATTTTGAATGTATAGATTTCATGCGCGGGGTCGAACATGGAAAGGATATTTTTTAAAAAAATTAGGGTCGAGCCATATGGAAGCACACGGAGATATCCAACAGTCTCAGTTTAGTGGTAGAGATTCACATTGTTGACGGGTTGGTATATTATTAGTCACGTATGGTATATACTGTGTGAATAATATCTATTTTTTAGTTATCAATTCGCAATTCAGCTAAGGACTTGTTTGAATAATCTAATGGGATTAGCCGTCTATTTTAGCATGACTTTATCAACCAAAACACATCTCACCCCAAAAATCTTATGGAAAGAATAAAAGGATCTGTATGGATTATTATTTTTCTTCCTACAGCCCAGTAGGCTCATCGGCTGGGAGCTGGGATTTTGGTAGACTCTTATAAGATGTAAGCTCCACGAGCAAGAAATCTATTTTTTATATAATTTTTAGTCCTCTCTTGCCAAATCATCGAAATATGTGCTTAAAATTTTCTTTTATCATATATTTGGACTCATAAAATTTTTTATTTGAAAATCAACAATAAAATTTTCTTTTATCATGCTTAAAATACATTATATCATCGAAGCCGGTCCTTCCTCTTCTTTCTCCATTCGACCATCGAAAAATTCATGTTATTTCTATTTGATCGTTAAGAATTTCAATTTATTTCGATTCTTATTCTAATTTCGATTACAGGCATGAACTAAATATGCTAAAATATTGATTTTTCATAAATTTAATCATCTTTATATCGGTGGTGGTGGCACACAAGATCAATATTAATATTTCTACTGACCCTAATGATGGGTTAGCTAGATGAAGGGTAATCATGATCGACCCCAACATAGCATCAATTCCTACTCAATCTTCCCATCTACACAAAGATGTACATTTATTAGCTGAATGAAGCCAGCCCTCCAATCAGGAACAAACAAATCTAACAAGTAAGCTTTGTGGCAAACTGGTGGGCTAATTACAAAGAGAAACAATTAGAAGCCAAGTTGGTATTGGGGCCTGTCATGCCAAATTAATTTCGAGTCATTTTAGATTCTGACTCATACCCCACGAGGATGTAATCATATGACTGTTTTAGTTGTTTAGATTATAAAAAATGAAAAAAATTATTGTTTCCCCTTGATTTCGATCTACCTAGGTTTGCCAAACGAACAACAAATGTCAATTGAACTAAAGTGCCATCTGTCGCCGCGCCTTTCGCTAATCAATTTTTCGTACATGGCAGTTTGGTCAATTAGGATCAAATTTCTCCCGCCAAACTTTGTCTCCTTCCTGTTCCGGAGCTGAATCAGGAGGATCCTGTCTTTTAATCAGAGTCTCCCATGTACCGCACAATGGTTGTGATTTAAAAAGCGACATCCAATACATGGAATGGTGGATTGATATCATTTGAAGGTTTTTCTTTCTTTTCTTTTTTTTTTTTTTTGGTAAAGCATTTAACGGGCATGTCTAATGCAACCAAAGATGTCGGATGACGCTGGAACTCGGCCATGCCAAGTCAGGTTACCATACACCTTGATTCCGCCCAAAAAATTTTCGAGCTGCATGTGAGACTCGAATCCAACCAAATATTTAAAATTAGACTCAAAGCTTAATCCAAATTGGCTCAATCTTGTCCTCCTAATCTCGATTCTTTTTGTGTCACCACATTGCAGTAGCGAAAAAGAAGAAGGCAAGATTGTTGACAATATCGGTTATGGATCAAATCAAGGACTATTAATAACAGTCTAATTTATATGAATTTGAATTATTTACAATGCAACTTCTATATTGGATGGTCATGTATTACTGTGGATTGTCTTTATATCGTCCATTTGGGAGACGTATTAGTTTCAGTTATTTTGAAATATAATGAGATATCGTTGATACGATACACGTTGCGCTGATGTTATAAGAGAGCCGTTCGTTTTCGAGAAGGATGATGTAGCAATTGGACGAACAAAACCCGACACGATGGTGCAAATTCTGTCGGTAGATTCCACGTGGCAGCCTCACTTGCATGGTACGTTGGCGCCTACCGGTTTGCCCGAGTGCCGGTGGGCTTGATACCATCCAATGGACGACCCCTTCCAAAACCTTGGTCCGCGTTCCCCGGTTTCATCACTTGACTAAAAGAAACGAGGGAGAAAGAAATGACTCCAGATGCCCAGAAGAATCCACCCAGTATTTATACCCCGTTCCAAGAAGACAGAAGGCGCATAGCCACAGCCATCGCTTCTCCCCTTTCTCTCTCTCCAAGCAACGCCTACCTTGCCGTCGAGCATGTGCAACGGGCGTGACTGCAGGTGCGAGGCCACCTTCCGTGCGGTGCAGAAGAGGACCGCCGGGAAGCCGCCCGGCGAGGGCGGCGAGGGGCGGCGGTTCTGCGGCGGGCCGACGGCGGCGACCGCGGGGCTGGGGATGGCTGGGAACAAAGGGTTGAAGGAAGCCATGAGGACGGAGAAGGTGATGCAGTTGATCCTCTGGGGACCAAACTGAGGGTGCCCGGCAAGAAGTGGCCTTCTGTCGCGTTTTTATAGTAGGAAAAAAAAGAAGAGAAATGTATCATGTGTTCGTTTCTATTCCCCAGTTGGTTTAAAGGAATCATGAAGCAACCTTCTGGGGTGCTTTATATGTAGTTGGTTTTCTTCCTATTCTCACTTCATTCTTTATTGTTTCTCTCTCGACTGCTGCAAATTAGATTAAATATGTGCAAGTTTTTGTGATTTTGATTTATAAATTGAAAGTCCCAAGATTTTCATCTACATCGGGATATCGATTTAGATCGATGCCTGTTCCTAGTAGTTATAAATTTCCAACCGGGTCGTGTCTTCTGATATGAATTAATATAAACTTATGTATCTGAATATTTGGCTGATGCATTATTAATATATCAAACAATGTTTTTTTTTTTGGTAGATTTTTAATGTGTACTATTTTAATGATTTTTTAAATAGTGACTACTGAAATTAATGGTTTAAAATAATCCAATTTTATTATATTTGTAGGGCCGATCTAGATCATGGATCATCTCACTTTTTTCCAAACTTTTGCCCTTCTGTTTGGTCATGATGGTCTGAGACTAGGATGACCGGCAGGAATCAAGCTTTAAAACCTTGGGAGTTCTAAATATGAGAAATTTTCTTTCTAAACTCCTTTATGGTAACGTAAATTGATGGGAGCCCATTGAGGAATAAAGGAATCGTCATAAAAATTCTCCAAGACATCAAATCTAGGAGTTAATTTTTGGATGGAGATTTAAGAGCAACCATGTTTGCAGCATATGATAGCAATAGATCATGTTATTGAAGTAACAATAATTTATCCCATTTATTTTCTTTAACCTTTTTTTTTTTTTTTGGTAAAGGTTTGCTTTCACTTTTAACAATGGTCATTTGACACTGAATTCGAGAAAACGTGTATCAACAATTAGGACAAATAGGAATGGTTATCTGTCCTCGGAGGACAAAGAAACCTTCTCTCTTTTAAAAAACTTGCTTAGTAGTTGGTAGTCAAGGATATATCAATTATTTTGTAGTTCAAGTATCTATTCAAAGCAGACATGGATCATTCCCAGAACCAAGAGTAGGTATGGAAATATTTTACCAGAGTACGAGAAAGTTGATATTTTAAATGTTCTTAGTAACTAGAGCTGATCATTGGATACAAAAATTATCAAATCTTAAATAGGCCTGGCCCATGTCTCAGTTAAAAACAAATAGAATTTGGGCACAAAGCTTGGCCCACGATCAGCTTTCGTAGTAAGGAAGCTGTTGGCATGTTCTTGAGGGCCTGTTCTTCTCTATATTAAAAATTTATTTGAAAATCTATATTTTTATAGATAAATATTTTATGGATAATATTTAGATAAAAAATAATTTATTTATATTTTGTTATACATACGAAAGTAGCTTCGAAATATATTATCTATATTTTTTTATATTATTATTTTTTTAGATAAGTTGCTAAAATTTATCTATTTTTTTATAATATTAATGTTTTTTAGATTTAAAGAAAGTGGATGACTGGATTATTGAGCATTGAATAATAGAGATATTGAAAATGAAGATGTGGCATTTTAGGTATAAAATTAAATATTTATTTTGCTGATGAGATAATGATTTAGCTATCTCCTAAATGGATAAATTTTTTTCTTATTTTATGGATAAATTTTATCTATGAAAAAGTAATTTATTCGACTTAAAAAATATAAAAATATAGATAAGTTGGTTAATAAAAAAATTAATTAATTTTTTCATGATATTTATTTATAAAAGAATTGGCGCTCAGAAATTTGAGCTTACAAAAAAAATTTATAGAGATGATGGGGATAAATTTGTGAAAAATAACACTATGCAAATAGTAATTTTTAATGAGCTATGCAATAAGATATTTTTTCAATGGATTTGATATCATTCGATTTTCCTAATGTAATTGTAACCTTAGTAGAATCAAGAATGAATTTGTAAGAAAAAAGATAAATATTTTAGAAATATTGTCAGAAAGCAAGTGCTCAGCAAGTGGATGTAGTTCAAAATTACAGGAAGATTCAAAGCGAGTGCATAGATGGAAGATTCTGGCCACTAAAATCATGATGTCGGGATAAATTTACAAAATATAGTGAGTTGACTAGATTGTGTGCAAATAATAATTTCTGGTGATAATTAAATTTTTAGGAAGGCATGTCTTTGTGTGCGTGTATCTTTCAAAAATTATTTTTTATATTATCTCTTTTGAGTAAAACAATTGATATCCCACCTCTCAGCAAGTTTTGTTGTTTCTGTTGATTGTTATTAGTGGTGTCATCGTAATCACCTAACCAACCTTTGAGTAGGCCATGCTCATCATGCTGTTGCCACTGTGCCAGTGGCCTAGTGATGGATTTTTAGGACGTGCCCACTGGTGAGGATCCATTGTGCCCTGATGACAAAATCCCTGATTTTTTTTTCTTTTTAATGGTCGGGTTGATCTGAAATAATTCATTTTTAATTATATTAAAAGTGCTTATACCGAAGAACTTCATTTATAAATTATTAACAGGAAGTCGCATTTGTGACTGGATGGTGTCATTTTCCACTCCACGGTCATATTTATTATCAACTTGAACGTGTAATGTAATTATAGATGCTATCGGCATATTAGAATTTTTTGATAAAAATATCAATCTATTAGAATTAGGTGTTCTATTTTATTTTATTTTTTTTTCCGAGCGTATTATCTTCTGATGAATCGGATAATTCTACCAAAAGGCATTTATGTAGGTTCCTTCAAATCAAGAAGAGTCCACTATCATAGTCCAGTGAGTGACTCTGTATATACGGTAAATAGAATGAAAAATTCAGAAATAATCCTGAATATGATGTAATTTTTGTTATTAAGTGGGCACACTTGGGTTGGAATTGGGCTTGGACCGACAGAAGCCCATCAGGCTGGGCCAATTTTGGATCGGGCTTTAGGCTCAGCTCAAAAAAATTTGAATCGGGTTTGAACTAAGATTTAGAGTCCATTTAATTTCAAATCGGGCGCGTGTATATCTTTGATCAGGCTTGAATCTGAGCCCATTCAAGGCCCAATATAAAGTCCGATTGAAACCTAAATATAAAAGGAAACATAAGTGGCAAAAAAGCAAAAAAAACAAAAGAGAAGAAAAGGGATATGAACTTGGTGATAGCCTTAGTGCCCTTGGAGACGGCGTGCTTGGCGAGCTTGCTAAGGAGGATGAGCTGAATAGAAGTCTAGATCTCTCGGAAGGTGATGGTCGGCTTTTTGTTTTAGCGAGCGAGGCGAGAATCCTCTTAGGCGAGCTTTTCAAATATATCATTGATGAAGGAGTTTATAATGCCTATAGCCTTGTGGGAGATCCTGATGGAAAAGCTTTGGGCCTCTTTTGAGCGACCATCTTTTTCTCTTTATGCTTCACCGACTTCTTCGAAGCAGGCTTCTTCTCTATTGGCTTGCCATTGGAATTGAGGTTAAGGGAAAGATTTGAGCTTGGATAATCCCAACCCCTTAAGACTTGCATTTTCTTTTCCCCACGTACCCCCTCTCAGGCCTTTTACGATCCAAACCCTAACCCTAATGCCCAAAATTCTAGTTTAAGAAAGGCAAGCGAGCGACCAAGAGAGAGATCAATTTGGGCTTCGATGGAGGAGGAGAGGCTCCACTCCTTGTGGGATAGCCCTAGATTTCTTCTAAGCGACCGGCCCCCATGTCTGGTAGTGCCACTAAAGTCACAGCCCCTATTAGCCTTACGGCCACCCCTGCCAATCCTTAACCGATTCCACATCATGCTCCGAGAGAGGGAGGAGCTGCGGGAGGCCATCGGCAATGACCCACCTCCGCCTCCTACCATTAGTGAGATCGTTCGCTTCTATAAGAAGCTTCTCTCGGAGCTTATCTTTAACTTGAAGCCAATCATCCCTATAGGGTTGGAATTGGGCCCGGATGTATTTTTTTTTGGGGCTAGCACAATTAGGTTCAAACTGGGCTCGAGCTTGGATTTTTCATAAGTTTTTGAGCTTAAATCCATCTCGAAGCCCTAAAAAAATTTTCGGACCGAGCTTGGGTAGTGGTGTAACCCGGCCTAGCCCAGCCCATTTCTAGAACTAGGCACACAATCTTGACAACCTTGAAGTGTAAAATTTGAATATCCACATAGCAGGTATGTTGCATCAGCATAACTTAAAGGATTTATATCTGAATCAATAATTAAATTTTTTCTAATTCATACAAACCTGAGGTGCGGCATTAGGCGATACAATTTATTTTGTTGAAAAATTTGCAATATTAATCACCATTGGTGTTTGTTGTGTGGATTCCCCTCCATGTGTGGGGCACTTTGTGACCCATTGTTTCAAACAACCATTCTATGATGTTCCTTTTTATTTCTTCTCCAAAAGCTGGAAAGAAATGTTGTTGTTTGGCAAGTGGAATAGCCACATTATCTTTGGGAAGGATTCTTAATGCCTTCTGCCTCTTATTACTTTCAGTCTCATTCAAAGGTTTGGATCTTGGACTTCAAAAACCATATGCATACCAACAATAAATTCAACTGAATACCGCTCATAAAATTGCTGACTTACCCTTGATCCCTAAAAGACATCCATGAGTTGTTCTATAGCTTACAAGAATTTATACAACAGTGAACAATTTTAGACACCCTAACTTATGGTGACTTGCATATCCACTTCAATAAATGGATAGGCAGTGTTGGTGCAGAAATCCGTCGCCGCCGGAGGTCGCCGCGATCGAGGCCGCTGGGCGCCGCCGGGGACCTGCAAAATGAAGTCCCGTCCGGAACCGGTGGGGTGGTGGCTCCGGCAGGACCCTCCGACGGTCAAGTTAGTTTCCGGTCAACAGTAATGGAGTGCTCGGAATGAGTTCCGGAGCTTAGAGATGTGGAGGAGAGCTTAGAGAGTCGAGAGTTCAGAGAACTTAGCCTTAGTATGTCGGGAGGGGTCCTTTTATAGCGGAGCTTAGTTGATGGTGACGGCTGTGCCGTCTGGCAGAGAGTCGTCGAGCAGCATGGAGTTTGGTACGGAGAGGAAGGCGTCGTCTGGTAGATCGTGGGAGCCATACCGGCGAGTCGTGGGCCGCATGGAGTCCGGTACGGAGAGGAAGGCGTCGTCCGGTAGATCGTGGGAGCCATACCGGCGAGTCATCGTGGGAGCCATACCGGCGAGTCGTGGGCCGCATGGAGTCCGGTACGGAGAGGAAGGCGTCGTCCGGTAGATCGTGGGAGCCATACCGGCGAGCCGTGGGCCGCATGGAGTCCGGTACGGAGAGGAAGGCGTCGTCCGGTAGATCGTGGGAGCCATACCGGCGAGTCCGTGGGCCGCATGGAGTCCGGTACGGAGAGGAAGGCGCCGTCCGGTCTTGCTGCAGGCGACAGTTCGTCCAATGGAGTTCGGACTTGTAACAGAGTTCGGCCGAGGGGGAAGCTGGGGGAGTTCGTCTGGCTGAAGGGTCGGCCATCTGTAGAGTTCGGCCGTGGGGTGGTTGCCGAGGAGTTCGACCGCTGAGAGGCCCGAAGAAGCTCGGCTGGCCAGTTGAAGGACTTCGGTTGCTAGTTGGTTCGGCCAGGGCTCGCTGAGGAGTTCGGTCGCCTAGGGTCGGTCCGAAGGGGTTCGGCCACTTGGGCTCGCCTGAAGTCGGTCCGAAGGAGTTCGGCTGCATGGGCTCGCCTGGGGTCGGTCCGAAGGAGTTCGGCCGTGGGAAGTCCGAAGGAGTTCGGCTGCATGGGCTCGCCTGGGGTCGGTCCGAAGGAGTTCGGCCGTGGGAAGTCCGAAGGAGTTCGGCTGCATGGGCTCGCCTGGGGTCCGAATGGGTTCGGGCTCGTAGGAGAGTTCGGCTGAAGGGAAAACCCGGGAGGAGCTCGGATGGCCGAACGGGCGTCTGGGAGGAGTCCGTCTCCCGAAGAAGTCCAGCCGCTTGGAGTCCAAGGAGCTCGGCCGTCAGGAAGTTCGGCTGGCGGTGGGAGTTCGTCCTCTAGGCAGTTCGGCCCGGACCTTGGCGCAGGGGAGTTCGGCCTCTAGGCAGTTCGGCCCGGACCTTGGCGCAGGGGAGTTCGGCCTCTAGGCAGTTCGGCCCGGACCTTGGCGCAGGGGAGTTCGGCCTCTAGGCAGTTCGGCCCGGACCTTGGTGCAGGGGAGTTCGGCCTCTAGGCAGTTCGGCCGTGGTAGGGGCTCGGCCTGGCGCCTGGCGCTAAAGCTCTTCAGCGGCTACTGGTTACATTGGGCTGAGCATCGGGCCGGGCTTCGGCAGGAGCGGGATTTATCCCCAACAGTAGCCCCCCCACTCCCGAGTTCAAAAATTGAAGGAAGGGAGTACCAAAATAGGCGGCTGCCGAAGTCTTCTTCCAGGCTCCGCATTTGTTGCAGCTGAAGCTCGGGGGAGATCTCATCTCCAGCCAATATTGACGCTGAAGTTGAAGTGGGACTCGTTTCCAGCCAAAATTGGTGAAGCCGATGTTGAGGCCGGGGTCAATGTCGCCCCCCGTGATCAGGGTCGGAGTTGACATTGCCTAAATCAACCAAAGTCGACTTCGGGGGAGACCTCCCTTTTTTGCAGTCAAGGTTATGATCGCTTGGGGGAGATCCCGTCTCCCGCTGATGCTGACACCGAAGTTGAAGCTGAGGTCCGAAGGAGACCTCGTCTTCTGCAGTGAAGCTTGCCGTAGACTCTGGGGCTCGGCTTGGACCTTGCTCACGTCAGGACGAGGTTCTCCTCTTGTTCCCAACGGGCTGTGGGGGCACATGGGGACCGTCGTCCTCGCCTCTCCCCCCATCCCGTCCTTTGGTGGACGGGGCCTTCGACTTTGCTCACGCTAGGACGAGGTTCTCCTCCTGTTCCTAGCCGGCTGTGGGGGCACATGAGGACCGTCGTCCTCGCTTCTCCCCCCATCCCGTCCTTTGTGGACGGGGCCTTCGACTTTGCTCACGCTAGGACGAGGTTCTCCTCCTGTTCCTAGCCGGCTGTGGGGGCACATGAGGACCGTCGTCCTCGCTTCTCCCCCCATCCCGTCCTTTGTGGACGGGGCCTTCGACTTTGCTCACGCTAGGACGAGGTTCTCCTCCTGTTCCTAGCCGGCTGTGGGGGCACATGAGGACCGTCGTCCTCGCTTCTCCCCCCATCCCGTCCTTTGTGGACGGGGCCTTCGACTTTGCTCACGCTAGGACGAGGTTCTCCTCCTGTTCCTAGCCGGCTGTGGGGGCACATGAGGACCGTCGTCCTCGCTTCTCCCCCCATCCCGTCCTTTGTGGACGGGGCCTTCGACTTTGCTCACGCTAGGACGAGGTTCTCCTCCTGTTCCTAGCCGGCTGTGGGGGCACATGAGGACCGTCGTCCTCGCTTCTCCCCCCATCCCGTCCTTTGTGGACGGGGCCTTCGACTTTGCTCACGCTAGGACGAGGTTCTCCTCCTGTTCCTAGCCGGCTGTGGGGGCACATGAGGACCGTCGTCCTCGCTTCTCCCCCCATCCCGTCCTTTGTGGATGGGGCCTTCGACTTTGCTCACGCTAGGACGAGGTTCTCCTCCTGTTCCTAGCGGGACATTTCCGCTCGCTTCTTCTCTTTTTTTTTTTTTTTTTTTTTTTTTCCAGCGACCCTGAAACGATAGTGTCGAGCAACAAGGTTTTATTGAGGGAAACTATTGGTGGTACATTCTCAGGTTTTCCGAGTTCCAAGGTCGGGGAAGCGTTAGTCCTCCGAGCTCCTTTAGGCGATAGGTTCCAGGTCGGATGACCTCTACCACTTCGTACGGGCCTTCCCAATTTGGGACGAGCTTTCCTTGACTCTGGGGCTGAGAGACGGCTGCTCGTCGGAGCACCAAATCCCCAACTCTGAACGCCTTGTTTTTGACTCTGGAATTGTAATACCGAGCCACCTTCCGTTGGTAGGTGGCCATCCGGATGCGGGCCGCTTCCCTCTTTTCTTCTAGAAGGTCGAGGTTGGCTCTAAGGTCCTGGGGGTTGAGTTGCTCGTTGAAGCCCACGATTCGAGCAGATGGAAGTTTGAGCTCGATCGGGATGACTGCCTCGGTGCCGAAGGCCAAGGCGAAGGGCGTCTCGCCGGTCGGTACCCTCTGCGTTGTTCGGTATGCCCAGAGGACGTGGTAGAGTTCGTCTGCCCAGGCCCCCTTTGCCCTGTCGAGCCTCGTTTTGAGGCCTTGCAGCAGGGTCCGATTGGTCACTTCGGCTTCCCCATTGGCTTGCGGATGAGCCACCGATGTGAAGTGGTGGGAGACGTTTAGTCCTTCGTAGAACTCGGCAAACCGGGCTCCAGCGAACTGTCGCCCATTATCGGTTATGAGGGCTCGGGGCAGGCCGAACCGGCAGATCAGCATCTTCCAGACGAAGTCCTGCACCTTGGCCTCGGTGATCTTCGCTAGTGGTTCCGCCTCGACCCACTTGGTAAAGTAGTCAATCGCGACCAGGAGGAACTTCCGTTGTCCGGACGCCGTTGGGAAGGGGCCGAGGATGTCCATCCCCCACTGCGCGAAGGGCCAGGGTGCAGTGAGCGGAGTGAGTTCGGATGCCGGCTGCCTTTGCACGCTGGCGTTCTTCTGGCAGCGGTCACATCTCTTCACGTATTCCGTGGAATCACGAAGTAGGGTTGGCCAGTAGTACCCTTGCCGAAGTAGTCTTTGCGATAGGGATCTGGCTCCCACGTGACTTCCGCAGAGTCCTTCGTGGACATCCTGTAGCGCGATGCAGGCCTCAGAGGGTCGGAGGCACCTCAGCAATGGGAGGGAGTACGACCTTTTATATAACCTGCCCTCGTACAAGACGTAGCGGGAGGCTTGACTCCTGAGCTTCCGAGCTTCTCTTTCGATCGTGGGGGAGGACCCCTTCTTCGAGGTAGGCGATCAGCGGATCGATCCAGCTGGGCTCGAAGTCCGTCCGCAGGACGGCCTGAGGTTCCTCGATGGTCGGGCACTTCAGAGTTTCCAGAAACACTTCTTTTGGTAGTTCGGCCGGGGCAGAGGTGGCCAACTTGGAGAGGAGGTCAGCCCTTGTATTCCCGGTCCTTGGGATGTGCCGAATGTCGAAGCTGTCGAAGGCTGGTATTAAGTTCTTCACCTTCCTGAGGTACATCCATGCTTTCCTCCCGCGCCTCGTAGCTGCCGCCGACCTGACCGACCACCAACTGGGAGTCGCTATAGACTTGAAGCCGACCCACCTTCAATTCCCTGGCTATCTGCAGCCCGGCTATCAGCGCTTCGTACTCGGCCCCATTGTTGGTTGTGGGAAACTCGAAGCGCAATGCGTACTCGGTGACGATCCCCTCGGGGCTAACCAGGACCAGCCCTGCACCGGCCCCGCTAGAGTTGGATGAGCCATCCACATGCAGAACCCAGGCGCCTTCAAGAAGGTCGGCCCTTTCTTCAGGGAAGCTCGACCGCCACAGCTCGGCTTCGTTGGGGCCTGGTCTCCCTCCGATGATAGTCTCGCTTGATTCAAGTTCGGCTTCAACTGGTGCGGTGCATTCCAGCACGAAGTCCGCTAGTATCTGAGCCTTGATCGATGGCCTGGGCCGGTAATTGATGTCGAACTCCGTGAGCTCGATCGCCCATTTGGCGATTCTTCCTGAAGCGTCTGCTCGGTGGAGGATGGCTCTTATTGGTTGGTCCGTGAGGACCGTTATGGTATGCTCCTGAAAGTAAGGTCGGAGCCTCCTGGCTACGATCAGAAGACAGTAAATTAGTTTTTCTAACTTGGAGTACCTGGTCTCCGCGTCCCTCAAGGCTCGGCTCACGTAGTAGACTGGTTGTTGCGCCTTCACATCTTCCCTGACCAGGACAGCCGCCAGGGCCATTGGAGAGACAGCTAGGTACAGGAGCAGCCCTTCTCCAGGTTCGGGCTTTGCCAGCAGTGGGGGCGCGCCGAGGTAGTTTTTGAGCTCCTCGAATGCCTGTTTGCACTCCGCTGTCCAGCAAAAATCTTTCGGTCGCCTGAGGACCTGGAAGAAAGGCAGGCACCGCTCGGCCGACCTCGAGACAAAGCGGTTCAGGGACGCCACCTTCCCAGCCAGGCGCTGAACTTCCTTAATTGTTTTCGGGGCAGTCATCTCCTGGATGGCTCGGATTTTCTCGGGATTTGCCTCGATTCCGCGTCTCGACACCATGAATCCTAGGAATTTTCCGGAGGTCACGCCGAAGGCGCATTTGGTCGGGTTCAACTTCATCTTGTGCCTCCTAAGCGCACCGAAGGTTTCTTCAAGGTCGGCGAGGTGGTCCGTCGAGGCTCGGCTTTTGACTAGCATGTCGTCCACGTACACCTCCATGTTGCGGCCGATCTGCCCCTTGAAGACCTTATTGACCAAGCGCTGGTAGGTGGCTCCTGCATTCTTGAGTTCGAAAGGCATGACCCTGTAACAGTAGAGACCTCGGTCAGTAATAAAGGTGGTCTTTTCTTCATCTTCGGGCGCTATGCGTATCTGGTTATAACCAGAAAATGCGTCCATAAAAGTGAGGACCTCGTGGCCCTAGGTAGCGTCCACCAGCTGATCGATCCTCGGCAGGGGGTAGCTGTCCTTTGGGCAGGCTTTGTTCAGCTTCTTGAAGTCGACGCACATCCTCCATTTGTTGTTTGCTTTTTTGACGAGGACCACGTTCGAGACCCAGGTCGGATAGTTGACCTCCCGGATGAGTCCGGCTTTGAGGAGCTTATCCACTTCTTCGGCTACTGCCTTCTGTCTCTCTGGGGCTTGGTGGCGCAACTTTTCTCTGATGGGTCGGTGCCTTGGGTCGATGGCCAGCCGATGCTCTATAAACATCGGCGTCGATCCCTGGTACATCCGCTGGGGCCCAGGCGAAGACGTCCGCATTCCTTCTGAGGAAAGCGATGAGCTGTCTTCTAACCTCGGCCGCCAAGTTGGAGCCGATCCGCACCTCATGCCCCGGGTCTCCGTCGTGTAAGGACACAGGGACGAGGTCTTCCGCAGGTTCGCCCCGTTCTTCAGTGAGGTCGTCGCGGACGTCCAGTCCATCAACAAGGTAAGGGTCGGGCCGGTCTCCCCTGCGCAGGGCAACCGAGTAGCAGTACTTTGCCAGGGCCTGGTCTCCTCTGACCTCGCCGACTCCGTGGCTCGTCGGGAATTTCATCTTTAAGTAGTAGGTTGACACAACCGCCCGTAGTGCGTTTAGGCCGGGTCGCCCAAGGATTGCATTATAGGCGGACGGGGTCTTCACGACCAGAAAGTCGATCCGCGCCTTGGCCAATTTTGGGGATTGGCCCGCCGTCACCGCCAAAGTCACCATGCCTTCGACCGGAACGGCGTGTCCGGCAAATCCTACCAGGGGGAAATTTACAGGCCCTAAGCGGGTGTCAGGTAGGGACATTTTTAAGAAGGCATCATAAAATAATATGTCCGCCGAACTCCCATTATCCACCAAAATGCGGCGTACATCATAATCAGCGACGTTTAAAGAGATTACAACCGCATCGTTATGTGGAAATCGGATCCCTTGGGCGTCTGCCTCGGTGAAGGTCACGGGCTCCGAGGTCCTCTGCCTCTTCGCCGGTCCCTCGGATTCGTCGGTCTTTCCCCGCTGCGGTCCTCCCGAGATGGTGTTAATGACGCCGAGAGAGGCCGATCCTCCTGCCGATCCCCATCCGGCGGCAACATTCTCGGCCGATCTTCCCGCTCTTTAGGTTGTCTTTGCAGGAATCGGCCAAGCCTGCCCCGCCGGACCAGCTCCTCGATTTCATCCTGGAGCTGGATGCACTCCTCGGTATCGTGACCGTGGTCACGGTGGTAAAGGCAGAACTTGTTGGGGTTGCATTTTCTGGGATGGGAACGCATTCTCTCCGGCTCCGAAAGTCTTTCCTTGATCTCCAGCAGCACTTGAGCCTTCGAGGCGTTGAGGGGGGCGTAGCTGTGAAAACGCCGCCGGAGGGGAGAACCTTGGCGCGGAGATGAACCTCGTCGTGGGGGGGAACCTCGGCGCCGGGGGGAACTTCGGCGCCGGAGGGGACTTCGGCGTCGGGGGGGACTTCGGTGTGCCCTTCCGTCGGTGGCTTCCCGCCCCCGAGCCTGAGGTGGAGTCCGGGCTCGCCCGCGACCAGGCGGGGTTCGGGAGCGCGGCCAAGCTTCGGTGCGCTTTCTTTCTTCGGCGGGCCTTTCCGCTCTGCCTACTCGTCGCTTGTCGCGAGCTTCATTATCCTTGGCCTCAAAAGCCTCCTCTGCCCGGGCATAGCTTTCCGCCCGAGCTAGCATGTCAGCGAAATCCCTGGGATATTTCTTTTCCAGGGAGAACAACAGGTCGTTCTTCTGAAGGCCGCCCTTGAGCGCGGCCATAGCAACCGATTGGTCCAGGTTCCGGACTTCCAGCGCGGCAGCGTTGAACCGGGTGACGTAAGCCCGGATGGGCTCCCCCTCTTTTTGCCTGATGGCCAACAAGGAATCCGAGCCTCTGCGCGGCCGTTTGCTGCTGACAAAGTGGACCGCGAATTGTTGACTCATTTGGTCAAATGATAGGATGGTGCCCGGCTTAAGCGCCGAGTACCAATTCCTGGCCGCTCCTTTGAGGGTAGAAGGGAAAGCCCGACACAAAATGGCATCAGGCGTGCCATGGAGCAACATCGTAGTCCTGAAAGCCTCCAAATGGTCGATGGGTCGGTGGTCCCATCATAGCTTTCAAAATGCGGGAGCTTGAAGTTCGGCGGTACCTGTTCCTGCATAATTTTCTATGAGAAGGGAGGATCAGTGCAAATATCGTTACCGCGGGAGGAAGGAGTATGACGAAGTTCTTCTATGCGTCGTCCCATCTCCAAGAGCCTTTGATCCAGGAAGTCTTCGCGATCCTTAATCCCCAAGGTCTTCTCGCGGAATAGGTGTGAAGCCTCTCCCTGGGTCGAGCCGCGGTCCGAGCAGGGGCTCCTTGCCGGCTGCCCTTCTCTCCCGAGGGCCGGAGGTCGGGTAGCCCACATCGGTCGCTCCTGGACTGGGTTCCCGGGCTCCGGGGAACCCCGCGCCGGTCGAGTGGGCGCCGGACCTCGCGAATGCGTGGCCTGCACCGCCCGCACCGCCTCCGTAAGATCGCGGACCTGCTGGGCAAGCAGGTCGAACCGCTCCGCATCCACCGTGGGTACGGAGCGGGCCCGTGTCGCCGGGGCCGGAGTGGGAGCGGACGGACCCGAACGGGATCGGGCCGCGGAGGCTGCCGACCTCCGGGTCGAGGCTCTTCTGGGGGGCATTTTTCTTTCCAGAAAAGGAATACTGAAGAGGGAGAAGAGAGATCCGGAGCAGGGGAAGGAAATCGTCGCCGAGCACTCCTTTAAGAACAAGGGAACCTCGAAGGTTCAGGCCCTTCCTCTAGCGCCAATCTGTTGGTGCAGAAATCCGTCGCCGCCGGAGGTCGCCGCAATCGAGGCCGCTGGGCGCCGCCGGGGACCTGCAAAACGAAGTCCCGTCCGGAACCGGTGGGGTGGTGGCTCCGGCAGGACCCTCCGACGGTCAAGTTAGTTTCCGGCCAACAGTAATGGAGTGCTCGGAATGAGTTCCGGAGCTTAGAGATGTGGAGGAGAGCTTAGAGAGTCGAGAGTTCAGAGAGCTTAGCCTTAGTATGTCGGGAGGGGTCCTTTTATAGCGGAGCTTAGTTGATGGTGACGGCTGTGCCGTCTGGCAGAGAGTCGTCGGACAGCATGGAGTTTGGTACGGAGAGGAAGGCGTCGTCCGGTAGATCGTGGGAGCCATACCGGCGAGTCGTGGGCCGCATGGAGTCCGGTACGGAGAGGAAGGCGTCGTCCGGTAGATCGTGGGAGCCATACCGGCGAGGGAGTGGCGCGTGGGCCGCATGGAGTCCGGTACGGGGAGGAAGGCGTCGTCCGGTAGATCGTGGGAGCCATACCGGCGAGCCGTGGGCCGCATGGAGTCCGGTACGGAGAGGAAGGCCGTCCGGTAGATCGTGGGAGCCATACCGGCGAGCCGTGGGCCGCATGGAGTCCGGTACGGAGAGGAAGGCGCCGTCCGATCTTGCTGCAGGCGACAGTTCGTCCAATGGAGTTCGGACTTGTAACAGAGTTCGGCCGAGGGGGAAGCTGGGGGAGTTCGTCTGGCTGAAGGGTCGGCCATCTGTAGAGTTCGGTCCGTGGGTGGTTGCCGAGGAGTTCGACCGCTGAGAGGCCCGAAGAAGCTCGGCTGGCCAGTTGAAGGACTTCGGTTGCTAGTTGGTTCGGGCCAGGGCTCGCTGAGGAGTTCGGTCGCCTAGGGTCGGTCCGAAGGGGTTCGGGCCACTTGGGCTCGCCTGAAGTCGGTCCGAAGGAGTTCGGCTGCATGGCTCGCCTGGGGTCGGTCCGAAGGAGTTCGGCCGTGGGAAGTCCGAAGGAGTTCGGCTGCATGGGCTCGCCTGGGGTCGGTCCGAAGGAGTTCGGCCGTGGGAAGTCCGAAGGAGTTCGGCTGCCTCGCCTGGGGTCCGAATGGGTTCGGGCTCGTAGGAGAGTTCGGCTGAAGGGAAAACCCGGGAGGAGCTCGGATGGCCGAACGGGCGTCTGGGAGGAGTCCGTCTCCCGAAGAAGTCCAGCCGCTTGGAGTCCAAGGAGCTCGGCCGTCAGGAAGTTCGGCTGGCGGTGGAAGTTCGTCCTCTAGGCAGTTCGGCCCGGACCTTGGCGCAGGGGAGTTCGGCCTCTAGGCAGTTCGGCCCGGACCTTGGCGCAGGGGAGTTCGGCCTCTAGGCAGTTCGGCCGTGGTAGGGGCTCGGCCTGGCGCCTGGCGCTAAAGCTCTCCAGCGGCTACTGGTTACATTGGGCTGAGCGTCGGGCCGGGCTTCGGCAGGAGCGGGATTTATCCCCAACAGGCAGAATAAGTATTGTGAATTATTTTAAATGGCAATTGCAAGCAGGATCACAGAGGAAACATGGGTTGGCTTGGCATGATAGATAATTCTGCAGTCTTAGTAGGATCAGCATAAAGGGCTACAACTAGCATGTCATTCCAACCATAGAGAAGCAGTTGAAATTGACAAAGGTAATGCCCATTTTATAATCAAACACTAGCTTTCCTTTGGGCAGGTAAGCATTCGCTAATGTGGACCAAATTACCAATGATGACATTAGTGTAATTTAGGTGCTATAATCCTGAGTACCAAATCTAAGGTGGGTCTTTTGATTTGAGGTCAAAATTGGTATTTGGGTGGTCGGTCATCTGATGCATTGAGTTATTTAGGACACAAAGTAACGAGAGTCATGAACTAGCAGCCTACAAGTTGTACGTGGAGGTTGTGTGGAAAAATAATGCAACAAAACTTGAGGAAATCTTTAGTTTTGGTCTTTATACAAGCTGCATGGATACATGGAATGGAGGGTTTATAGGAGATGCTCTAATATAGTTCTTAATCTAAATGAGTTATATAAATGAGCGATGTCTAAATAAGTTATATCAAATGATTTGAAGACTCACGCATCGTCTTTAGTTAATCCTGGCTTCTATTGTCCTCTTCTTCTTCTTTTCTTTTATTCACATTACTGGCATAAAAGCTCTGCTATTTGTGATGTTGAGGTGTCAACCTTTATGCCATGATATTGTGATATTCTTGTCATCCACATGATGGCAGATCAATCCCTTCCCCACCACCCACCACTCAAGAACTTGCCATGCACACCACGCAATTCATCTGGCATATAGTTTAAAGAAATGATATTATTGAGGGAGCCAGGCATATCAAAGATAATAAATGCTGCAAAACTTACATGGGCCCTGCTCTCCCTCAAACTGCTTCCAAGTTCTAAGCGTGCTCATGTGCTGCCAACAAGGGCTCATGTTTCCTTTGACCAAGGTTCACCTCAGAGTTGTCATTTATACAGGATGGATTCGTATGATCAGATCATGGATCCCTTCTTAAAGGATGAGGCATTCCTTGTCTAACACTCGTTACTAGCACAAAGTTTAGAAAAAATCTGCGTAAAATTTTTTGAATGGATCATTTAGTGTCTCTAAAACTGATCCATTTGGTGATCTAGGAATTTGCAAAGGTGGTTCAAGATAGAGTGAGGTAGGTGGTTCTCTTGAGGGCAATAGATGCAGTGGTTGGGCATGGGTTGTTGAATTTACTGGGAACTTGTGTCTCTAGCTGGGCGCTCGCTATCACACCCTGTTTAGATAGAGTTGACACGCTTTCACATTTTTTAAAGCTGGCTTTTTCTTTAGGATTTAATATCAAATGGCCTGCTGTTTGGAAGCAGGTGGCTGCCTTTTGGTTCCCAGGCAGACAAACTCATGTCTCCAATAAAATTTCATATCTTCATTAAATCAATAAAAAAAGTTAGATTTTTAGATTAAAACAATGCCAATGATAACTCAAAAAAATCACCGAAAAATCACTCAGATATCCTGCATCAAACATAAGCCATTCTGTAATATATCATTTTTTTTAGATAACTAAGTATATAAAAATTATTTTTTCATATATTATATACACATCATCAATTTTTCAAAAAAAATATTTTGGCAACATAAAATTTTTCCTACGAATCAAATGAGTCTTTGGTGTTCCATCTCTTGCGCAGCAGCTTATCTAATTAATATGCAATGCAATTAAAGCATATCTTTGGCCAAGTCGGTATGAAGGCCAACTTGTCTCCACAATATGCAGCTGCAATCAATCAAAACCTGCCAACTTGTCCTCATGATCCATGAAAAGTACTTTAAGACTGGTTTATTTATTTCTTTATTTATTTTGGCGTTCTTATCCCCCTAACTATCTTTAATTTAGACCAGATAAGGAGAAGTTGTCGGCATTGATGGGGCAAAATCTTATGTGCTGCCTTTCATTAAATGACCCCTCCTACAGGAACTAATAATGTGGGACCCTCTTAACCAAGCATGATGTTGGTAATGGCATGGGGAGATTTCATGTGCGGATATTGGTCTTTGATCAGAAAAATAAAGGACTGTTGTCTTCGGGAAATTCCTGTAAAAGCCTATTTAAATCAACCTCAGCGATCTTTTATTGTAAATAGCTACATCATTTTATACCCAATAAAATATACTTTTTTCAGAAAAATAAATTGTATTTTGCTTGAGTAATAAATCATTATTATCCTAAGTCCTATATTCATACTCTCAGATGGTTGATCACAAATTTTCTAAAAATTATTGCAATATATAAATTTCTAGTGATTTAAATGCCGGAGCAAGATTCTCACAGTCAACCCTTGTGTGTAATACATGTTTAATTAATCATGGCGCCAGCAGTAATAAATTCAACAATGCTCATAAGCTATGGTCCAATTTTTACCACATGCAAACTTTCAGTAGAAATGAGTCAATTTAATCATTCTATTTACATAAAGCATGATGATGTAATCTTTATTTAGAAAATTGCTTCTTTTGTCAATTTAATCATTCTATTGATCTGATCTTGCTTTTCAGATGGTTATTTCTTGTAGCTTGAAAAGATATATGACAGGGTAACACTCGTTGAAGAAGGTTATTATTTAGGCCAATCATTAAGCGCACCATTGGCGTAGAATTTTAATGTATCATCTCTTTTCTTTGGTACACTAAAATTTATTTCTTTGATAAATCTTGTAGGAGGATGATAGGTCCATAGATTAAGCACTTCTATAGTGCTTACATATTCCTGGGCTCATCCATCGAATCTCAACACCCACCCCTATATTGGAAAATAATAGTCGTATATTTTTGTGGCGCTTAGATATTCTTGGACCCATTTATTTAATAGGATCTTAATATAATTTTTTACCGAAATCTCTTCCACTTACTAATCCACGTATCGTTCCTCGGACTCTCCACATAAGAAAAGATATTGAAGGATAATAATCCCATATCAAATATATTAAGAATTTTTATAGTATTTAGATATTTTTGGATCCATCCATCTATTTGATTTTTTTTAACCATATCAACCAATAATCTCTCGTTGGCCACGCCATATATTGTAAGTGTGATGCCACCTCCAAACCAACTCAAAAGGCTGGTGGTTGAATTAATAAATCCCATGTTTGCACCGTACTTTTCAGACGAGCACGCCGGGTCTCATCCGTGTCGTGGAAACGCACTCGCCTGAGTTTCCCGGTCAACCGTTCCCCATACAACATTACAACCACTATTTAAGGCGCCACAACAAATATGAGTTCCCGTCGCCATCGGTCAGAATAGCACGGCCGCTATCATTTACCTGGGCACTGATTTTTTTTTTTTTTTTTCCTTTTTTTTATTAAGGTTCTCCGCATCGGTCGTAAACAAGAAGCCCTTATTTTGTAACTGAGCTAAGCGAAAATTGGCTCATCTTATTTAATTTTAAATTAAATATCATCTTAAAATCAAACAAATCTATCATTTTTAACTATATTTAAATTTTATTTTGAAATATAATTTATTTTATATTGATTGTGTAAACATATATTCAAGAAAATAAAATAATTTAATAATAAAAATAATATATAATAAGTATAAATTATTAATATATTTTTATTTCTTGCTTAATTGAAATAAGTTTGGATAAGCAAGATCTAATCCTAACTTGACTCGTTGCAACGATTGTGCTAAACTTTAAATATCAACTAATCTCAACTTATCCATGATTTAGTTGACGCGCAATTACTCACTTATTCGGAGGATTTACTATTTTTAATAAAATAATAATATTTATATTAAATATAAATATTTAAAATATTAGCGTATAAAATGACTTCGAGATTTTCCCCAGCGTGTCGTTTGTGAGATATGAGAGGAAGAACCTTGATAAATAAATTCTTGCCAATAAAAGTCAAAAAGGAGGTGGCGGTAGTCTTACCTGGAGTCACGGGATCCCAATCCGCCGGGAATGAAGTCGGGGAGAGCTGGAGAAACGCTCAAAAGGATGGGAAAAGGCCACGGACATGAACCCATTTCTTAATTGTAATTAAATCCTTTTAAATCCGAGCGGTTAGCCACCCACCGTCGGCCCCCCATCCCTTCACTAGAAGTCGCCACCGCGACAGATCGGCGTGAACGACGGAGAATTAATTCTTTTGACAAACCATAGGTGACGCGACGCAAGCCGTGGTCTGGTAATCTTTGGGAGGAGAGGGAGCTGCGGCTCTATGGACTGAGAGGGAGGAGTTGGGTCACCGCTTTGGGAGGAGTTCGACGAGATGGCCGTGGCTAACGGGAAGTTGGGGGGGACGGCGGAGGGGAAGGGGTGGGGTCTATGCCGGCTTCCCTTCTGGGGCGGCGGCAGTGGTGGAGGCGGCGGAGGGGGGTCGTCGTCGACGAACTCGTCGGCGTCGCTGACGCAGCACAGCCACCGGAGCTCGAGTCGGAGCCAGGTGGGGCAGGCCGAGGCGGCGGGAACGGACACCGGCCGCCAGCACTCCGGTGGGAGTACGGTGAAGTTGGTGGCGCGTTCGCTGCTTCCCACACGGCGTCGCCTCCGGCTCGATCCGCCCACCAAGCTCTACTTCCCATGTGAGCATCTTGGTTTCTATCTTAATTTACTTTTTTGAATTGTTTCTTTGTTAGATTTTTATTTCTCTTGTTTTTTCTAATGGAAAGTTGGAATCTTTTTCAATAGATGATGAGTAATTCGGTCTTTTCAAGCTATCTGGTAGCAGGATCTCTTGTTTCACTCTGTTTTGCTTTACGATTTTTGATTATGTCCTTCTTTTTGGTTAATGAGCTTCTTTTCTTGGCAAGGAATTGCTGTTGGTAGTCGAAAGGTGTTTTTTTTTTTTTTTTTAAAGTACATGTTGACAAAAGGTGTTTATTTGGAATTTTGTTCTTAGAATTTCTAAATGGAACTCACAACTACAAGTTTCTTTGTTTACTTCCCTCAAAATTATTTATGTGAGTTTTGAAAGTTGATTTATGGGTTGTTTATAAGAACTTGTGGAATTAGGTTCCTCAAAAATCTCAACGAGAGGTTTTCAGTCACTTTGTTAATTAAATGGAGTGTAGATTTGTGTTTGTGAGTTTTGCTGATTATTTGGTGGACTGGTTTGCGATGTCTTTATCTTTTTTAATAACGAATATCTATTGTTCTATGTTTGCGAGATCAGTCCCTTACCTGTAGGGATATTTGATGTTTGGATGCCTTAATGGCTTTAGCATTTCTAACTCTTAACATTTTGGTTTATGAAGCCAATTCTGTTCTGATTGGCATCGTGATAACTCTATTACTGACATGAAGGGATTGGAATTTGGTTTATTAATGTCATTTTGATCTATTGCTTATACAACTTTGTGATATCTTAATTTAAGATAAGAAACATCTAGAAAAAAAAGGAGAACATTGATTAGTGAGACTCTGAGGGTGGAAGGGTAGACAAGCTCCTTTGAAAGATATCTCTCTTCCTTAAAGATCCTTTTTTGAGCAACTTTTTGACCCAGTGCACAAGTAGAGACCCAACAACATGTTCGGAAAGGAGAGCTCACACCCTCAATAGCCGACCGATATCCCATTACTATTATCTACCTAAATCATCAAAAATTAGAATAGCATTAAAAAAATACAGATGGGCATCATCCCACTTGCCTCATCCAACCTCTGTCTTCAAGGCTTCTGTCCAAATGCCTTTTCATGATTATCATCATAATAATGCTAATTATGCTTTACATTGGTCTTCAGAGCTAAAGTTTTCATATGGCTGAAGCATAGTCCTTTCTTTTGCTTTCTGGCATCTCTATGAATATCAAATGTTTGATTGGAGAGGCATGAGTCTTTTCTTTGGAGTCTACAAAACTGGAATTGTCGCATAATATCTGGCTTCCACGATTGAGAAGCGATTTGGCTTAGCCTCCTCTTGATGCTAAGCCAAGGAAAATGCTAGCAGGAGAGTAATAGGCTGAAGGAACTTTACCTCGACAGTGATTTTATCTTCGAGCTGGATGTAACAACTAACCATAAATAATTAAGTTTTATCCATCAGTCTCTTGAACCGAGTTTGGTATGCCATTCTCAGCTTGGTGTAGCTTTGAGAGCATTCTATAGTTGAGCGAGTCAAAACATGTACATATAGCATTGGTGGATTGCAGCCATAATAATCCTCCCTTTGGGATGTTAATGACTGACTCGAATTGTTTTTTTTTTTTTTTGTTTTGCCATCTGTCCTGTTGGTTACTTGCCACCAAATTTAGGAAACAGTTTTTCATTATGTGGGTTTGAATGGCAATTCCACCGCCTCCTATTCCATATTGGCCTTGGGAACCTGATGGATCTAATGGTGACACACCTGAAGATTAGTAGCTTGCAACTGCTTGATGTTGCCCAAGTTTCTTCATGTGGGAACAAGTTTTGCCAATGTTTGCTTTTATGTTCTCCGGAAGTTGGCATAGATTCCTATCTTGAAAATCTATCATTGCTTTCAAGATGTCAAGTTCATTCTTTGTTACTACTGAGTGCACTCTACCATCAACAAGAAGGATGATAATCTGATGTCAAATGACATGGCTAGGGCTGCAAGTAGGTTGGATATGGTCAGGGATTTGCTTGATCCATATCCCACCCTGTATTCATTTTGCTTCTAATATTTTGATCAGGTCATGTTGGCCATTTGATTTTTCTGGCCCAATGGGGAGACTTGGTTGGCTCAGTTAGTGTTGGAGTAAATTTCACGGTAGACAGTCTTCTAACTACCAGTAGTCATCATTCAAAATTTATTACATTGATTCTGTAGGTGTTGAAAATTAAAATGTGTGCAATGCAATTTATAAGCAAACATACATGAACCACGAACTCCGAATATTTATAACAAGCTATTGTAGACAAGTCCATTAGATAATTTTGTAATGTAAATCAACCACTTAATAGCATGTGGAAGAAACAAGATAAATTATTTTGGACTTGAATCTGTAAACAAACAACAAATTTTAAATTCCTCAATGACAAAACAATGACAAAACTAATCAATTACATAAAGCTAAGAGAAAAGGATTATTTATTACATCATACCCCATGGGATTCAAACCCTAATTTCATGATTAGCAGTCAGAAAAGATTGAGCCTAAAAAATTATGTTCTGCTACTTCCAAAATGTTCTTATGACATTTGTAGAGATAAATGAAATTGAAAACCTACAAGGTGTAATTGATATTCTTATGGACCTATAAACAGTTAATTTTATACCTCATGAGAAGGCATGCATCATCAGATATTAAATATTCTAAAGTGATTAATTTTTCGGTTGTCATCATCAATACATGGAATAATGAATGTGCTCAAATGATGGATTGGGTTACCATAATTGGTAACACTTACTTGGGCAGGATTTTGTTACATTAGGTTGGGTTGGGAAGTTAAGTCACTCTGGTCCATCTACTTTTTGGGGTTGGGTTGGGTCAAAACATGGAAAATCCAACCCATCTCCAAATGAAAATGGGGCCTAGATTTAGACCCAACACAACCCAATGTTTCATATGGGTCGAGATCTGGTCAGATCTTGAGGAGCCTGTCCATTTTCAGACCTGGATTTAGCCTAGGACAAACATAGAGAAAATAGTAGAAGATTGATCACTTTGAGTTTGAAACCTGCTAATCACCAATTTGAGAGTGGTTAAACTCATCTAAAAAGTCTCCCTTCATTATTTTCTGCAGCATATTAATGACTTTTAGTGAAAGAACTCAATGACCTCACCCATAAGCAAAGCAGGGATGTGGGATGTTAGGAAATAGAGACTTAAATCCTAAATAACATACCAATATCACATAATTAACCTACCCAGATCTTATACTTGTCTAAATTTTTCAATAGATTAAAAAAGGAACAAAGAAAGGCACATCACCATTTCAACACATTATGCTGATGTCATGAAGAAACCTCAATTTTCTCCTTCGGTGAGTTTTTTTTAAAATTTTAATATTTTATGATTTATAGTGATTTAACTCATGATGTTTATTTTATCTGTCAGAATTTATTTCCTGAGAACTGAATCAAATGATTCCAAGTTTGGTTGATTCATTATCCAGTGGAAAATTTGGAGTGCAATTATTTGCTCTTGCAATTGCATTTCTAGTTACTATATGTTCATGGTCAGGGCCTTTCCTTCTGTAGAGTATCCCCTGAATGTCATGTTTTGTTTTATGTGTTCGAAATAATGCAGAAGAATGAGTTCATTTTCCACTGATATTCCCAGTTTAATTACCAAAATTAACAACATCTTACCTTAACTGTGCTTTATGCTTGGTTTTGAGTTTTTCCTTTGCATGTTATAATTTCTTGGCTGGTATTCTTCAAGATTAAAGCTTTGAAGTTGTTCTATTATTCTTTTTATTAACTTTCCTTTAAATAATTTGTCATTGCAGATGAACCGGGTAAACAGGTTAGAAGTGCAGTCAGGATAAAGAATACCAGCAAATCTCATATAGCATTTAAGGTGTGTATGGAATGCTGAGTATTTGAACTTTCATAGAATTTATAAGTCTCATGAATGATGGTTGACTGCATTGAGCATGATCAATGCATATCCTTGGTAACTACTTGTTCTAATTTGGAAATTCTTTGTCTGCATTTTGTATCCTTCCTTTTCATACCCACTAGCTACTATTTCCCCCGATGAGCACTTTGGTTTTGATATTTTTCTCATTATATATTTTTGTTGGCCAAATCTTGACCGATGGAATGGTTAGTTCCAAACAACTGCACCAAAGAGCTGTTTCATGCGTCCTCCTGGTGGTATACTTTCTCCTGGGGAGAGTATCATAGCAACTGGTAACCTTGTTTATATATTTGCTTTTCTTGATTTTTTTCCTCTAGGGAAAAAAAATAGGAATTTTATTCTTACAGGATTCCTGTAATAGTGTTCTTATTTTGTCTCCATATTAAATGCCAGTTTTTAAGTTCGTGGAGCAGCCAGAGAACAATGAAAAGCCAATGGATCAAAAGAGCAAGGTTAAGTTTAAGATTGTGAGTTTGAAGGTGAAAGGACCTATGGAATATGTACCAGAATTGGTGAGTCTGTTTCTTTTAATCAATTCCAACTTGGCAAGGTCTAAGATTTTTTTCCCAGAGTTTTCTTTCATCTCTACTTTGAAAATTTCTGGCAAAATACAAACATGTTGACCAAGACCAGCCCACTGATCAGGTGGTCAATTTGACTGGTTTCAGCCAAATATGGATCGACCATCTCACTTCCATTTCAACTTTTTTTCAAGTATTGGCTGAAATTCCAACTTATTTTTTTTGGCAGAGAACCAACTCCTTCAGAAGAACTTCTAACTGTTCCTCTTGGAACAAAACATATCAGAATAAAGTTTGATATAACCTACTTTAGCTTTGCTATTCAGTTTGTTCTCTCAAATTTTGGAAGTTTTGGATTTATAAGCTAACCTAACCTGGAACATGTACATATCTTCTTCTGATGGGCAGATGAATCATATTAACAGATAATTTAGCTTCACTAAGTCTCATGATATTGAGGATGACTAGAAAAAAAAAGGTTACTAAACTTTATGAAGATTCACATATCTTTAAGCCGTAAAAACAATTCTAAATGTGATTGACTGAGGCTGTTGTTTTTTTGCTTCAACTACTTTAGAAATTTCTACTATTACTAAATGGTGTATGATCCTTGCTTTAATTGAATGGATGGTGTTAGGGGTGACCACTTCCAGTTTCTTAGCTGACAGGTCATCACGAAATAGACATGGTTAGCAACGGAGATCATGAACTGCAGTAACAACCCTGCACTTGCATTGAAATCATCGACAACCGGGATGACAATATATTATAATAAAGCAACACTATTTAAATATTGTCAATGCAGTTTTTTTGCATCAACACCCATTTGAAAGTAAGTGTAATAATTTTTGGATGTCCGCAACAGTTTGACGAGCAGAAAGATGAGGTTGCAGTTGAGCAAATTCTGCGGGTTGTATTCTTGGATGCAGAACACCCCTGCCCTGTAAGCCAGTCTGCTAAATATCCTTTCTCCCACTATTTTCATGTCGAAGATAATGAATTGCTTGTTTAATTATTTAACATATCAAGCAATGATGTACATTGTGATTGTTGCTGAAGCAAATGGAAAAACTGAAGCGTCAGCTTGCTGAGGCTGATGCAGCACTCGAGGCTCGCAAGAAACCCCCAGAAGACGCAGGTCCTAAGATTATCGGTGAAGGGCTTGTCATAGATGAATGGGTAAATGAATCTTCCACATTCATTCTCTCTGTCTGATGTGAGCTTTGCTGCTAAAATTTTTGCTCGCTCTTTTTATTCTTTTTCTCAGAAAGAACGAAGGGAAAGGTACCTTGCTCGGCAGCAGGTTCGAGGGGTTGATTCAGTGTAAAGTATGGTATGCTATCTTTGTAACTTTGTAATCCTTTTTTCTGCTTGAATCAAATGATATGGTCGTGCACTGTGGACGAAGAATCTGTCGTCATCCTTCATCCCTTTATTTTCAGGCTTGTCAGGGTGACTGTTTAGAGGTTCAATTGGTGACAATAACAGGCTTAAATGTTATGAACATTTGGGATATGTTGTGCTTAGGCTTATGTCCTATTTGTAGATCATAGGCTTTTACTCCTGTGGAAGGAACAGATCCTCGCACCCTTTTTTCTTTTGTTATTTAAGATGTAAATTTTATATTATGTTCATTGTTCAACTTGATTTCAGTGATAGGAATGTCTGTGTTGGAGGCCTTGTAATGATCGAGGGCATGTGTGGTAGTGTTTCTCATCAGCTGTAAGCCATTATCTTGACAGATTGTTTTGGGGGCATATGACTGAATTTTTTTCACATATTGGCTTCAATATTTTAATTTTGAGCACTACTTGGTGCTTGATTGATGTGTTTCAGATATGCACTAAGTTTGCTCTCATGGACAATGTCATGAAAATTTTTCAGTTACCTGGACTTAAATTTTTTGAAATGGTTTGCCAAACTGGTATTTTGCACCTATTTGTTAATAAATACTAGGACGTTCTTGGGTGTTTCATCATCTTCTGTGGACAACAGATTGTTTGTATTGGACCGCACTGTTACTATGTTTGTACAATTTCTAAGACTCTTTGTTTTAATAATTAGTCACAAGTACAAATGTAGGATTCCAAAGTAATTCATATAGCACAATCGGTACTTTTGTAGCTACGCACAAGGAAGCCTTTAGATTTGTAGGTTGTGGTTCTTTCTATAATTGGCCTACCAATCAACAATTGTTTGTTGCTGATCTTTCCCCTGCAGATCTTTAAAAAGATTTTCCATTTCTGGGCCATCACTGTCTTGTTATATCTTGAAACCAAATGATGGTATAAGAGTAGTCGTCGCCCACTGGAATTTAGTAGAACTTAATCAGGGATTTTAGGGCATGTTTGTTGTAGAGTAAAGTTTATTGTTGTTTTTGGTTTATAACGAAAAAGGAGAAGGTAGAGCTAGATTTCTCCCCAATCCACAACACCACCCCCCAAGCTACGCCCGCACCCGGGCTTCTTTTTTTTTTTTTTTGTTTGAAGGTTGTCCTTTATTTTCTTTGACTCTTCTGGTCGAAGCATTTTGCAGTTAATTCAAACAAATATTTATTTTTTAAAGGATATATTTAATTTCTTTATTTTAGAATTATTTATATCTAGTTGTGTCAACAGAAAAGGCGGTATTAGCTACCAAGGCTATGAATGGAGAGAATAGAGGGATATATATATTTTAAGCAACAAATATTGCCTCTGGGTGGAGAAAAAAATCTGCGATCCATTTGGATGAGATTTAGGTTTCATGGGGTTCTAACTTTTGGTATGTATCATGAGTTTGCCGTAATTAAAATTAGAATTAGAATGGATTGAAATGGGAATTAGGATGATCAGATTTCTAAACATATTTGGTTCGTGACCTGGAATGGGCATGACCATCTCTTTAGAAATTGGCTAAAAGGGAAATCATTCGTTTCTATTTCCATTTCTGAGTCCAACTCTCTCCATTAGTCTTTTTAAAAGTGTAGATTTATATAGGTTTAGTTAGGATATGAGAAGAGTTTGATGGCCCTTCTCAAGTTGACAGGACTGTCTCATTCTAAAGACTTGGCAGGTTCAATTTCCTTTTTGCTACTTAGGTTGGATCTGTATATCTTTATCAAGTTGGATCCATGTCAAATTAAGTATACTAATAAATAAGGTGAATACATTCAACACATGAGGATTAGAATAATATAAATATATAATTATAACTAATGTTAAGGAACTGTTTGTTTTGTGTGCATGAAATGTTCGTGTCACGCTTCATCATGACACAGGATTGGTTAATCATATTAAATAAATTGGTGACATGCATGGAGGATGGCGGAATGTAGAGTTGCCAAGCCAGCAACTTTTGCATGCATTAATGGGTGCCCTTAAGCATTTTATGGATGTCCTAAATTGGTCGAATATTAGGTTTACGTTTGAACTACTTAAATTTTAAAATCACGACCCCGTTTTATTTCTTAATCTAAACCTTTAGATTTTAAAAGTTTTGGTAAGTACCGTATTAAAAAAAATGGAAAATTGCAAAAAGATAAAGAGGAGACGATCATGATTTTAAAAGAATTACTTGAAATAAAAATTTATAATGATATATGAGAAATTTGACATAATTTCTACTGTACTACCAAGCAGTAGTCCTTTAACTTATAATTTAAGAAAATACAGAAAAACATAAAATGTTATGATTTTTTTGTAGCATTTGTAAGCTCATTATCGGTCCTTTCAGGGCCATGATAAAATATTGGAATGGTTTTAATCACTGGCCCTCAAGTTCTTCTGGTTTTCGAACAGAATCATAAAACTTTATTTGCTTGCCATTGTGAAATAATCATATACCTTTATCCGCTCACAATTGTGAAATATCTGTAAGAATCCCACTGTGATTCTTTTCTCTATTTTACAATATTTACAATCTTGTTGTTTCTAGCTCGTGCCATCCCATCTCCATAACCTATAATAACAAATTAAAGAGCCACCTTTCATCCCATTCGGGTCCCTTCCAAACACCTTTAGTTTTATTCGGTTCACTTCCAAGTATCTGGTACTCCGGCCAATAGAAATTTATGTGTGGCCTGGGGTCCGAAGCTTGAACGGGATGAGAGTGGTTCGTACATATAGAACAACGGTTGCACTTAAACTTATGAGCTGGGTCTGATTACACGTATCGAGTTCCCCAATAGTCATGCTTCACGCAACATGCAAGGTCTAACCGGTTGTAGGCCAGATAAACCCAACATTGGCATCAATAATTTATGTGTCAAGCTAATGCATGGCCCAGCTTGCTCCATTAGATTTTTGTTTGCTTATTATTTAAGATAAAAAATAAATAATCTCCTATATTTTATGATGAATTATGGATACCTTCCTACATTTTCAATTTCAGCAACGTCACCCTGCATTTTATAGAATTTTGCAATTTGATCTTCTGACGAGAGAAATTGGGTTCCTTTTAACCACCGGTCTTGCATAGCAAGGAGTTAGCTGTTTGGATCCTATTTATCAATTTGATGTGGATCATTTAGTTAGATAGAACCCACTCCTCCGCAAGTGATGTATACCTTTCTCTTCCTCTTCGATCAAACCATTCCTCATTTTTCCTCCAAACGTTGCTCCATCACTTTCAAAAGTTGCTTTCTTTCTTATTCCTCTAGAAATAATGCTTTTTCTTGAGATTTTTATTGTGAGTTGCTTGGGATGATCGACAAGAGAGATTATTGGTGAGTTGTTTTCATTTATTTTGTTATTTTTCTCAAAGTTAGGATTTATAATTTTTTTAATATGGATATTGTATATGTGCATGTTAGTGGGGGACGTGCTCACTATGAATTTGAAGAATCTTTCTTCACCCCAGAAAGTACTAAAGAGTTAGTGCATTGCCTATTGTTTATCCTATTCTTTATTGCTATGGTTAGGCGTAATTACAATCAATCCATAGTGATTCTAGGAATCTTCCTTCACCCTAGGAAGCATGAAAGAATAAAAAAATTCTCATATATAAAATAGATAGCTTATTAAACAATAGGTTGTTTAAATGTATGAATGGCATTATAATAATTAGCTTGTACAAATTACTCGTTATAATTTTTTCTTTTTTTTTGTTTGTAATGCAGAAATGTCAAATCCAAATATAATTTCATTTTAAGCGCATCATAGTGAAAAGTTTGTTGAGACATCCCATAAAAGGTACATAGATGGGCAGTTAGGATTTTATTATGAATTCGACAAAGATTATGTATCATTTTTTGAGATCGAGAGGATTGTAGAGAACTTTGGTTATGTAAAGAGGGATGAACTCTTTTATTTGTTGCCATACAAAACAATTCAAGTTAGTATTGGGTTTATTAGGGATGACAAGGACTGCATAAAAATATTAGCTTGTCATGAAGGTAAGAGATGGGTTGATTTATATGTCTAGTTTACTCGAGCAAGTACTCAAAATCAAATATAGATATCAAATGTAACTTAAAGTCCTATTATGAGTAAAAAGCAAACTGATGTGAATGTAAAAGGGACCGAATGTTTAAGTGATGATGATGCTGACAATGTAGAAGATTCAAGTGGCGATAAACAAAAAGACAGCGTTGATGAAAATGAAAATAGTAAAAAAAAAAGGAGAGATTTTAAGTGATATAGAGGCTGAAAAACTTGCAGAAACTGATAACTCTGAAGAAGGTAGTGAAGTGGATGAATAATTTGATGACTATGGGATACATTTTACCGAAGGATTAAGTGGTAACCAGGACCTATATAATACAACAGATAAAGATTTCTCACTTGGTTGTAAAAGTAGTTCGACCAATCAAGTGAATGATAAAAAAGACAAATAAACCCTTGAAGATGGAGATGAAATTATTGAGAAAGCCCCATCTAAGAGTTGTATGGTCCACCACTCTCAGATGATGATACCATTAGGGGTAGCAAGGATCCTGAATTTGATCCAACAATCATGGATGATTCTAAGTTATTGATAGGATAATTGTTTAGATATATATATCAATTCAGAGAAGCCTTAAAAAACTTTACGATCAAAGATGGTAGGAAAATTATTTTCATCAAGAATGAAAAGACTAGAGTCACTATTGAATGTAAGAACAAATGTAGTTGGAGGCTTCATGCTTTTAGTGTATATGGAGAGATATTTTTCTAAATTAAAATATTTAATCTAGTTCATAATTATGGAAGAAGTTTCATGAACTGACAAGTGACTACAAAATACTTAAGCAAGAAATATGTTAATAACTTTAGGTCTGATTCTGAATAGAAAGTTAAAGCTTTCAAGGACCAAGTATGGAGGGAGTATCAAGTGTATGTGAGTAAGCACATGTTATATAGAGCAAAGAAGCATGCTGTTGAAGATGTACATGGAAGTAACATAGAGCAATACACTAGAGTTTGGGATTATGCAGAGATTTTGAAAAAGCATAATCTAAATAGTTGGATAAAAATGGCTATTGAGAGACCTGAAAAATCTTTGCATCCTAGATTTCAAAGGATGTTTATATACCTAGAAGTCCAAAATCTTGTGCTCCTATCAAGTTGTAGACCTTTTATTAGGTTAGATAGTTATTTCATTAAGAACGAATTTTGTGGATAGATTCTTAGTGCAGTGAGCAAAGATGGCAATAATAATTTCTTTCTTTTAATATATGTAGTCGTATAAGATGAGACAAGAAATTCGTGGGAGTTCTTTTTTAGTCGTTTATTAGAGTTTATTGGCCCAATGGAGCACCATTGATGGGTGTTCATGTTAGACAAGCAAAAGGTAAGTTAGGATCACTTTGGATGCTTGAAATATAAGATTTTATGTTAATGTCATTAGTACTTGCTTCACCAAATTTTCTTATTATTTTGTTGCAGGGTTTGATTGAAGCTTTTGACAGTATAATTCTAGGTGTAGAGCAAAGAATCTGTATGCGGTATATGTATGCCAATTTCAGAGATAGAGGGCACAGAGGCAAAGCTTTGAAAGATGATCTTTGGATGGCGGCATGTGCATATACAGAGTTTGAGTTTAACAAGCGTATGGAGAATTTGAAATTGAAATCAAAATCTACCTATGACTATGTCATTTGTATAAGATACCTTTAGCTCAAGGTCCAAGATAGATCTGGTTGTCAACAATCTTTGTGAGTTATTTAATCACTATATATTGGAGGCAAGAGATAAGCCTACTTTGACAATGGTGGAGTGGATAAGAACAGCACTTATGCAAAGATTCCAGAAAAAGTGAGTTGGATGTAGGAACCTTCAATGGAAAAAAATGTCAAGTGCATAAAGAAGTGGAGAAAGCATCAAATATTTGTTTGCTTATATATGCTGGAAACATGATTTATCAAGTTAATTATTCCAATAGGACCTTTTGCATTAATCTAAACAAATGGTCTTGTGGGTGTAAAAAATGGAAACTCACAAGAGTTTCATATAAACATTTAGTTGCTACCATTTATGCTTCAAAATAAAATCTTAAAATGTATATTAGCCATTATTATAGGAAGGAGGTATATTTAAAAGCTTATGAGGTGATGATATATCCTGTTCCCAGTAAGGAACAGTGGGTCAAAATAAATTTTGAACTTCTTGATCCTCCTACAGTTAAGAAGCAACCTGGTAGACCTAAAAAAAAAAAAAAGAAGAGAGTTCTTGAAGAGCAAAAAAAAACAAGCTGGAGTGAGTATTAGGTTTCACTCTGTGAGGTGCTCTAATTATTTCTAAGCTAGGCATAACTACAAAACCTGCAAGAAGGCTAAGAGACCTAACTTGAAAATTCGAAAGAATTAAAAAAAAAAGAACCTGCAGATGTAACTATATTTAATTGAATGCTCATATATTTGAATTGTTAATTTTTATATTACTTATTATAAAAATATCCTGTGACAGGTTGTTCATGAGTGAACTGCAAGAACATGCCCAAAATATGTTAAAAATAGCATAAGATTTGGGCTTGTATATGAGTATATAAAGTCACCTATGACTAACAATTATTGATATATTGATCTAGAATAGGTTTTTTACATGAAACTAACAAGTTTATCATTTTTTTTGTAGGAACTTGTGCCTGCAAGGAGAACCAAGTTCTATATTAGAAAAGGTAGTCGAGGTAGGGGTAGAGGTGGAGGTATCATGCAAAGTTAAGGGAGCAATGTATCATCCCAAATTAGCCAAGCAGAAAATTTTGAAAGAGGACAATGATACTTGATACACTCAGGGTTTTGTGATTTTAGTGGTCTTGTTATGGTCCTATTTTGACATACATATAAATATATTACATTTATGTATGTCACCAACTTTTTTGAAATATTATATTTGATATACTTTTGAATTATTGTATGTGCTTAACATTATCGAAGCTTGTGTATGTGGTTCAATAGTTGTTATTGTGATACAGAAGTATATTAGGAATGACTGTTTTTAAATATGTAATGTTCCAGTTGCTACAGTACTTGCAATTCTCAGGCCTTCTGAAATATCCCAGGCTCTATTTTCAGGTAATACAATGACCACTTCAGAATTAAATTATCAAGATCAGTTTTCCTAACTTGTCATTGTTAAGCTTGCCAAACTTGCTGTTGATATTAAACAAAGTTGCCATTGTGATAGCAAGTTAAAATTATCAAAGAAAGGTCAATAGTAAATTAAATTTTATCAACTTATGTATAAGTTTTACCTAAAAAACTTGCACCATTTTAAAATCTGTCCACCTATAAAAGTTTGAAACTTATGCCTGTAAAATTCTCAACTGAGTGCAGATAAGGTTTAGTAAACTGAAACAAAATATAGAGTGCAGATAAGGCTCTAAAATGTGATTTGCATTGCCATCAACAACTTTTACAAGATTCTAATTACATAGCAGTGGTTAGTAGGGTTGGCAATAAGGCTATAGGTTAGGAAAATCAAAATAAACATTATCAAACAACATATAACACCAATTCTATTACATCTGACTCTATTTTTTCTTTTAAAAAAAAAATTGTTAATATTAATCACCATCTTTGACAGTTCAACATTCTTAATTTCCAGCTGCTTTTCAACTCTATCCTTGTCAAGCTGCAAAACTTATTTATCAGCTTCTAATTTATCAACTCTTTTCTATAATTTATAGATCACTTTGAACGCATGTCCGATCCACTCGGGATCCAGCCATTAAAAGTAGTTGCAGCCTCCTCCAATTTATAAAAGTCTTTTATTAACTATCCATTGGTAAGAACAAATCATTTTATAGAAAATAACATAAAGCAAAATCCTTATTTCATAATTAAGACATAACCAAAACCTCCTTCCTAGATTTGTAGACGTCTAAGAAGTCTTCACCATGGCCCCAAGTTGGTGACGACATCTCTTCGGGGTCATGCTACCGCCAGCTACCTCGCCTTCTAAAAAACTGGAGCTTGAAGAACTCATTTCTGATTTTTAAAGAGGTAGACAGAGTATGGGATAAAGAGAGAGAGAGCGTACAACTGAGAGCATCCGAAGAAAACATAGCATGGGATAAAGAGAGATAGCGCTCAGCTCATAGGCCATATAAAATACCTTTGACTGGTTTTGGCAGGAAAAATAGTGCCAAAAAGATGTCAAGTCCACATCATCCCCTTCTAAGATGTCCACATAATCTTCTACCAGCTAATTCCTTGCCACGTAGGACCATCAGCGAATAGGAATCCAATTTTTCACGCTGGAAGATGACATTGCAAAATTCTATAAAATGCAGCGTTGACATTGCTAAAATTAAAAATATAAGAAGATATCTGCAATTAGTCATAAAATGTAGGAGATTATTTATTTTTTATCCTATTATTTATTTTGGATTGGAGATCGCATTTACTTGATATGGATCTAACCAGATAAAAAAAATCTAGATTTAAATTCAACCTATTTAAGATAAATTAAATCAGTTATTAAATAAATTAAGTTAGATTAAATGGATTAAATTAAATAGATCAAATGATTAAGTAGATTTTAAATAAATTAAATATATTTTAAATAAGTTAACTATGATGGTCCTATCTAATTATTAAATGAATCAAATAGATTAAATGGTCAAAGATCTAAATTTAAATTTAACTTAGTTAATAAATAGATCCAGATGGATAATCTCATTTATGGGTCAAATCCATTTCTATCAAAGCTAAATTTAGTTAAAGTGGATTGTACATAGATTAGATTGACGGATTAGGTCGTAAATTACCCCTGTTAATTTGGCCCATTGCCATTGATGAGGTAAGCACGTTCGGAGATCTTCAATTGGATTCGATGGTTATGGCATGAACACTATGTCGAAATTAGATCCATTCGGTCTGTTGACCCGTCCTTTTTTGTACTGAAAGTAATGGAGTTTTCCACATATCTACAAAATCTCGATTATCTTTTTCGAGATTTTGGAAAACAAACTATACTTGACTTTCTTCAATATAGGCATATAATAATGATAATAGAATGGACGTGTTATTTTTGTTGTTTTATAATTTCATTGTATCCTCATGATGTCACGATAGAGTTATATGAGTATGCGTGCTATTTTGATTTTTCATTATTTTTTTCTTTAGATATATTGTTTAATTCGAAAATAAAAGAATGAAGTAATAAAAAGAAAAATTAATATATGAGTTAAATCCTATATTCAATTTAAGTTCCAACATATTTTTTGTTAATTATCTCTTTTATGTATAAGATGAAATCGACCCACGGAGACTCAAGACAATATTGGTATAAATAAGAAGCAATGTAGTCAATATTATTATTCAATTAATATAAGAAAAAATAATTTAAATTTCTATTTTATATTTTTTATTATTTTTTATGAGAAGTCTAAATTAAGTAGATTGAAAGAATTAGTTTATTTCTTTCTCTGATCGAATCAAATAGAGATTATTTATTGGAGACAAGATGAGTTTGACATTAAATTTTAATATATTTAAATAATAATGTACTATTAGAGAAAAGAAATAGACGGCAAATAAAGCAATAGACAGAAAGTAAAACAACTCTGGTAGAAAAGAAAACTATTCCTATAGTGAGATAACTCAGTTGGATTCTTATACTTTATATAGAATAATACCGCAAAGAAAAGGATGGACATGAACAGTAGTAGGTGATGGGGTAAAATAGTATAAAAGAGCAAAAAAATGTTAATGGAGGATTGGATTGGACGTGGTAAAGGAATTATAAATCCTTATGTTTCAATATTAATCTTATTAAATATAAAAATTATAAAGCAATATGCATGCTTAATTGAAGTCACATAAAACTTGGAGAATTGGAATTATAGCCTTTTATCATTATTTTATTTTATTTAAAAAAATATAAATAAATAAGATAAATTCTAATAGCTATAGATAGATCATGATATCTTTTTACTTATCTAATTTATTTTTGATGAAAAAATTTATTTAATTTTTAATTTTGTAAGAAAACATAGCATGTTTGTTTTATAGTATGATATATATTTAGAAATTTTTGAATAAATTTACCTCCAAATTTTCTACGAGATGAGTGATATATATTTTTCAAATATATATATTTATATTAATAAATTTAAATAAAATTAATTAAATTTAGATTCAAATTCGATCAGATCAAAATTAGACAATGAAAGTCATATATCGATGATTCAAATGGTTAGATGTGATCTACTATCTTCAAATTATTTATATATAAAAAATTATATAATTTAAAAAAAATTATTTTATTCATTAAGTGATCAAAAAATATATTTAATTTAATTTAATTTAGATCATTTAATTTTTAACTATTTATATAAATTAAAAATTTTTAAATTATATAATTTTTTTTTAATTTATGTACAAATAGTTTTGATAGTAAATTATATTTAATAATTTATATTATTGATATAGAATTTTTATTATAAAATTTTAATTTAATTGAATTTAGATTCAAATATGATTGATTTAATTTTAATATATATATATATATATATATATATATATATAATAATGCGTTAACTTCATTTCTCTCATATTTATCGGGCGGAAAACTAGCCCTTAAGACTTGGACACGATCCGATCTCGACCCTCACACTCTCTCTGTCCCACTTTCTCAGTGTAAAAATAGTACAACAATTCTCCAGAAACCCAAAACCCTAATCTCATTCGCGATATGAATCCCAAGCAAACGCCACCGGAGACCGATCGCCAGGCGGCGGCAGCCGCGCAGGCGATCCAGCCTTCCTCCCCACGATTCTTCTTCTCGGCCGCCGCGGCAGCGACCTCGGGCTCCCACCGCCGGATCGCGATAGCCGTCGACCTGAGCGACGAAAGTGCCTACGCCGTACGGTGGGCGGTCCAGAACTACCTCCGCCCCGGCGACGCCGTGATCCTCCTCCACGTCTGCTCCACTAGCGTCCTCTACGGCGCTGACTGGGGCTCGATCGACCAATCGGTCTCCGCCGTGGCTGCGGCCCCCGCCGAGGACCCCGACTCCGAGGAGTCGCAGCAGAAAATTGAGGACGACTTTGACACCTTCACGACCACCAAGGCCCAGGACCTGGCGCAGCCCCTCGTTGATGCTCAGATCCCCTTCAAGATCCACATCGTTAAGGACCACGACATGAAGGAGAGGCTCTGCCTCGAGGTTGAGAGGCTCGGCCTCAGCGCCGTCATCATGGGGAGCAGGGGTTTCGGTGCCTCAAGGAGGAGCAGCAAGAGCCGTCTCGGAAGTGTCAGTGACTACTGTGTCCACCATTGCGTGTGCCCTGTGGTCGTGGTACGTTACCCCGACGATGGGAGTGGTGCGGGATCACGGACCAGGAGATCATCAGTGGACGGTGGTGATGGGGTGGCGGGGAAGGATTCGGAGCTGCAACCGGTGCCGGAGGAGGAGCATGAGCGCCCTGGTGCCTCTGAAGGTATAACTGGTGATTTGATCACACCTTTATCTTTATTTTATTTTATTTTATTTTTATTTTTATTTTTATTTTTATTTTTAATCCTGAGCTTTGGAAGGTCAAATTTTGAGGCCTTCAATGGCTTAGGATAACTTCGAAGTCATTTGCATATATTTACAGGAATTCTGATATCTTAGAGTTTTGGACGTCGGTTGTAATTTTATTTGAATGTCTGATGGAGATACTCTTATTGACTTGTGATTTATTAATTATGGTATGGGTGCTTCTCTGTTCGGTGCTACTGCCTGTGAAAGTATTAACCATCAAGGCTAATCCAAACTGTTTTTGATTGTCTTTATGTATCCTTGTTACATGTCATTTTTATTGAGGCTTACCATAAGGACCATAGCATTAGGATTCATTATGTGTACGTATGTTAGATGCATTGAATCTTGACTTAGCTGGAAGCACAAATTCGATTCAATATGACCGTTTTCGTACCTTGCTTGGTAGAATCTTGGTAAACCTAAATATGCAGTACAGTCTTTCATTTTTGTGAATAATTTGTTTTATCATGTAAAGATACCATTTTTTCTTTAAAAATAAGTCGTGTGGGAGAAATTGGGATCTTTTTAGTAGTTTCTAACTATTGTTTTCTTCAAAATGAAGTGGCACTGGGCATTAGAATCAATTTTAAACCTTCTCATTTTGAGGTTTTTTATCTACACAGATAGGTTAGAAGGTTGGTGGGATGAGTCAATGGACATCAATACCTAATTGTTTCCAATTTTAAAAAAATTATCAAGATAGTGGGAATTGGGAACTCTTATTTTCATACCTCACCTGTCTAACTTTTGAAATTTTACCCTCTCATGGTGGAGAGATTTACCTTATTGGTAAAAATTTAATGTAACAGTGAAGTATAGATACATATTTATGATATGGGTACAACATGATGCAGAATATCAACATGATAAATCCTGGAAAGTAGGTATGATAGGGTGATAATTTTCAACAAGGTATATATGTTTTGCATATATGCAACAAAGTATGTATAAAGCATGGTTGATTATCAAGATAATATAGTCATCCTTTAGCATTAACATCCACAAACTCTATTATTTACTCATAATTCAAATCGGTAGACCATAAACTATACCATATACAATAATATCAACATCACAAACTCCAAAATTAACTGTTCATTATTAAAAGCTGGATATTCATCAAAAGATAAAACAAAATAAAGCTCTCTTTCTCATTTCTAGAGGTATAAGGGAAGTATCCCAGGTGTATTTGGGAAGTATCCAAAGTAATTTTTAGATGTTACATATCCTAGAAGTATCCAATAAGTATCGCTGTTCAATATGGAAATAGCATGCTATTTGGAGCAAAGTTTGAAATACCGGTACGAGGCCTCATGCAGATTTTTAACCAGAATTGTATGGTATTGATATGGTACTGTTACAATTGATATTGATTGAAACAATTAGTCTCAACAAGAATAAAAGGAACTAGCATATATTGCTCTTGGTATGCATCTAGTATCAATTGTTGATATGGACTGGTCCAGTCGGTACATGCTAGGTCATGTGAGAACTAGTGTCCCACAATTGCACTAATCTTGTTTGTTATTAGAACGGTTTGCTGCCAAGTGCCAATGCTATCGTATCTAACTGGCGGTGTTTGCACCCATATCGTGTGTCTGAGTAACGTTGCTTTTAAGCATTGGAACAATATTTTATAGAGACAAGTGCTTAGAAATACCTTATTGTGGGAATTAGGTATGGGGAGTCTTTGGTTTCTTTTGTTTTGCAGAAACAAAAAATGGATGAAAGACAATCTAAATGGTGTGAATTGATTTTTTTTTTTTTTTTGGTTTGCTTTTTATATACATTAGTTTCGAGGATGGATGAAATTTTTGAAATTGGCAGTCATGGAATTTCCAAGGTTCAAAGAGTCATCATGTTTTAAAGGGTGAGTTGGTGATTTGACATTCTAGTTGCAGGTGAAATTTTTGAAACTGGCATCCATGAAATGCCCAAGGTCCCAAAGGTCATCATGCCTCTAGCATGAGTTGCTGATTTAACACTATTACTAGTGAGGGATTCTGAATGTATTGCTTCTTACAAAATCTTAATGTTTTTGCTGCAGTTTGATTTTTGAATTAACTTCTTGCCATATATCTTAATATTGGAACATACCCAAGCAAACTGAAAAAATGGTGAGGTGGAGGGGACTGAGGTTTTTTGGTTCACTATTTGATGACCTCTCAAAGTTGTATTCATTATTTTCTTACATTTAGAGAGCTGAAACTTAAAATGGAAGTTGTCCATTACATCGCAAGAGTTGAAATATGAAGAGGAAATTGTTCATTACATTGCAACCATATGTTATATACATCTCTTGTTGTGAGATTATTGTGCTTGATTAACTCATGTCTAAGCACTATACATGATCGCCTAGTCTTGTTTACTAATGTTTCTGTTTATCTATTGATTTATCTTTTTCTTTCTAAAATCAGTTCTTTGCAGCAACTTTCTTAGAAATGCAAATAAGGATTAGGCTCCAATTAGATTGTTGCACAATATGTAATATAGAGTTGCTAGTTTTATTAAACAGAATGATAAATTTTAATATATCTAATAGAATTATATCTTGTATGGATTGTGTGGAGAGATGCTTTTAGGGTGTTATGTTACCAATGCATTCCCTAATTGTTGCACAAGTTGTAATATTGAGTTGCTAGTTTTATTAAACAGAATGATAAATTTTAATATATCTAATAGAATTATATCTTGTATGGATTGTGTGGAGAGATGCTTTTAGGATGTTATGTTACCAATGCGTTCTCTAATTGTTGCACAGGATGTAATATTGAGTTGCTAGTTTTATTAAACGGAATGATAAATTTTAATATATCTAATAGAATTATATCTTGTATGGATTGTGTGGAGAGATGCTTTTAGGGTGTTATGTTACCAATGCATTTTCATTAACTTGAGGAAATATCTAAGAAACTGTATACAAGGCTCAATATATTTTGCTAAAAAAAAAAATAAAATAAAGGAGGAGGTTGTGAGAATTTGAAATGGATGTGCGTAGACCTAAGATTGACAGAGTAAGGAATCAGTATTCTGGAGAAGTTTTTGGGGGCTATAGGTCAAAGCTTTGGAGAATCAAACAAAATGGTATGGCCATAATCCAAAAATTTTAGGCAGGCTTTGTTAGGGAGATGTGCTTGAGTCTATGTGCAAAGATCTATAAGGAGATGGAGACGTCAGCTGACATGGATATAACTTGTGCTGAAAGATATGGAAAATTGAATGATCACACCAAAGATAGGCCTTTACAGAATTGATTAGCAAGTATCGGTTCCCATATGTGATGCTGAAGTGCGTAGACCTTCTTGATATCCATGGCATCATCTGGTGAATATACATGGCGAATATATCTGTGTTATGGGACTAGTGATAATTTCAGCGCTCTGCCATCATTTGTAAAAGTTATCACCCTATTATCGGAATTGCATTTGATTATTCTTAATTACCTCATGGAAACTCATTTTTCTGGATTCTCAAGCATATCTCTCTCTTTTTTTCCCCTTTGCTAGATGCTTGAAGAATATGCATCCTGTGGCATGGTCCTTATAATTTCAGGTAAAAAGTCTAGAGCTTTTATGTAAATTACTTTATGCAACAGCTCTGTTATTTCACTGTTTGATAAATTGTGGTATACTTTTTAAGTTTTCTTTTATAGTGTTGAGTAGTTCCACTGACATCACTAGCTACTAATTGCTGCTGCTCGGTATGACCATTTAGGACATCCAAAGTTCATGTTATTAGTTTTAGTTTTTGAACTAATTATTTATCATTGCTTTTTATCTTGGCTGTCTCTCCCATTTCATTTTGGCATAAGATTACCCGTATCATTGGCTTTCTATCTTTTCTCAGCAATGACATGAGGACTTCCAATTAGTATTGTTTACTTTGGAGAAAACAAGATATAGAAGAGGCAAGGGCTCAGTCAGCTGTAATAAGCTTGACCTTCACAGATGACTCCATGCTATTTGTGGTAGGACAGGCTCCACATCATCAATAAGCTTATAAATTGGAGTTTTCATTCAGGTGATGCTTTTGCAAATAGGAAAGCCAAAATCAAAAACAAATTCACCAACAGAAAACCCATTCTTAAGAAGGGAAAAGACCAGCCTTAGATAATCAAATTACATAGACCATCTGGCCATGAGAGATGGAATGTGGAGATTATTCTAAAGAACTCGTTTGGTTCGCAGGAAGAACTTATCTTCTCAGGAACTAACTTTCTGGGAAGTTATTTCCTGAAAATAGAATTTTGGTATGTTTGGTTGACCATAGAAAAGTAACCTATTGAATGATGGCTTATATTTGGTTGAGCATCCATTTTTCTAGAAAGACTGTATAGAATACCCATTATACTTTTAATTGATATAAGACCATACATTTTTGCTCCTAAACTTTATATAAATAATAATATTATATTTATATTAATATAAAATAATATTAATATATTATAATATAATATTAGATCATAATAATTTATTATATTAATATAATATTAATATATATTATATTATGTTAATATAATATTAATATTTTAATATAATAATTTTATTAATATTTTAAAATATAATATTATATTAATATAAACACCGATATATTAATGATAAATACTATATTAATATTAATAAAAATATTATATTAGTATAAATATTAAAATATAATAAATATTATAATATTAATATTATTTTCATATAAATATTAAGATAATATTAATATAATATAATATTATTATTATTTAGTATTTCATCCTAGCCATCTATGATATTTATAAAATTTTAGTCATAAATTTTAAAAAGATATTTTGGAAAAGAAAAAATACCAGCACTTTCCATGCCACGGGAAGTGCAAAAATTCAACTCCATGGGTTTTCACTTTTCATGAAATATGAAAAATGACTTTCCATGGAAAGAGCTTTTTCCATTCTTTCTTTTCTTAAAACTTCAACCAAACAAAAGGCTCCCTCTCCACTTTCCATGAACCAAACAAGTCCAAAGAGTTAACTTCTTTCCCATGCACCCGTTATCCTATGTCCACTATTTTTGGTCTGGATTAAGCCCATGAACTAGAGAAATTAAATTAAGGAAATAACTATTGCTCGTGTAGCAAACCCCAAAGCAAGGTTTGAAAAACTGATCATACCGTGGTATAATACTCCCATGCCTAGGTGTATTGAGGGTGCCCCATATCGTGATCTTCATAAGCCATGAGCAGATATGGGCATATACTGCAGTGTATATTGTACCAGGAAATGACCACTATGCCTCTGTACCATGGGTTTTCAAACAGTGTCTAAAAGGAAGAACCCTACCAAAATTTCTACTAGTCTGGCTAATTCCTTGTTCCAAGAATAGAGGCAACGAGATTAGATATTTTTGAATTAACATTGAAGCACCATCAGACTCATTAAGAATTGATTCACTCTCTTTGAGTTGCTTCTGCAATCTCAACCTTTGTGATCTTAGCATCAAGCTTAACAATCTCTTTTTCTTTCATTCCATTAAGAATTGGACTGGCCGCCTTTTGGATGCATGGGTGCCCTGCTGACTTTCCACATGGGGAAAGAAGCTACTGGAACTCCATGACCAGGACTGCACAGAGGCTCTTCTGATTTAGGGGCCTAGGATGTGGTGTAAAAAAGTCAATAAAACTCTTAGGTTCAATTACCCAATTCAAAGGGTGTGAACCTTAAATGTGACCTACCCTCCTGATGAGAATATGTGTTCGGTAATGTGTCATCTGTAACAAACATCGTGTGCTAGTAAGACAATATACGGCTGCCTTGTCTGTGCACTTATAAAGTTATGCAATCACAATTACCTAAACTATTAGGGATTTGAAATATATTTATCTGGGCAAAAGTTGAAAGGAAAGGATTAAAGTGGAAGAAGAACAAAATTCTGGAATTTTTATACATCTTTGCAATACTAAACTGATGTAACCTCCAATTGGAGTTAGAGATTACAGCAAGATGAAATGGTGCAGATCTGACTTTAGGTCTTAATATCAGTAGGTAGACTTCTGTGCAGACAGTGTTTGGGGTGAGGGGAGAGGAAAAACAGCAGAGATTTGTGGAGAATAGAGAGTTGAAAAGAGGAAACAAGAAGACTAGAAAAGGATGGGGAAAGAAGGCCTGCGCCCACTTGTTCTTAAAAAGGGGGGAAAAAATTCAAGTACACCACCTCTTTCCAGCTGCATACAGATCTATCTTAATAATTTCAACCAGCCAACTTCCCTTCTTCCAGTAGGAGTCTTCAAAAATGAAATAAAACATGACCCAAACAACTAAGAAAACCCCCTAATAGGTAACTTTCCAGCTGGCCTACTATTTAACAGCAAATACAAATGCTAAACAAGAATGGAGAATGTGAAATACTGAGTAAAGGACCCATAGTGACCCCAGTACTGTTTATGGTGCTGTAGCATGAATGGTACCCACAAACAGCAACTAGGGTACTTCTGGTCTTATTTCGGCTTGTTAGCTGCGCCAGCGACATCCTAGCATTGCTTATCATAAATTCCTTCTGATGTTCTTGCATGCTTCTGCCCTTCTACTTTTTTCTTTGTTCTAGAAATCACAATGCCCACTGTCGGGTCACTTTGGCTGTCATTTTATCATAGTGTCATTATTTAAGATGTTTGTTGTTCCAGCCTCAGCATTAGAGGGTCAGAAGCAGAAAGTATCTACGTCAACTGACTCACTTGATTTCGTAGTTTTACTTATTTTAGTCATCAAAATACCATTCCAACCTGCCAAATGAGACCTGTGTGTTCCCTGCAAAAAATCCAACCTTCTGTTCGAATTTTGAGTCAAAGTGGGGCTTGAGGACACATTTGGGACCAGACAATTATTACTTCTGGATACTTATGTTTTCATTTTCTCAAAACCAGAACAAGTTGAAATTATATGTGAAACCCGAAGGAATTCAAAGACCTGAAGTGGATGAGGTGACATCACAAACTTGTAAAACATTGTTTCTTCCAAGAAGCTCTTAGTCTTTAGATTAATTTTAGCGGCAGCATAACATTCCTCCATTTGGGCCACAGAGCCAATGTCCATCTCGTCTGAAAAAGGACTGGAATAAATCTTTTTCATTTTTAAAGGCACCAAATTTAAGTGATGACAGCAATTGAGAAATAACATTCAAAGTTGAAAGGGGTTAGATAAAATAAAACCTGAAAACTTAATGATTAACCTCTCCCAGTACCATCCAAGATATCGAGTTCGTTGGTCACCCACAGGTTGTAGAGAGTAGCATGCTCTGTATGAGTACTGTGATCTGACATATAGGTTATTTGTTGAAATAAGTCGATTTGAGTATCTTGATCTCCATGATGAATCTAAAGCATTTTTAGATGTTTGTGAATGCCTTTCTTTTATTATGGATGTGAGATTCCTACTCCCCCCTTTTCCAAAAGAACTGGAATATTGATTTCTTGCCCTCCGTCTCGTAATGTATCCCGTCCCCCTTCGGCTTTTATTCCCCAGAGAAGCCCCTCTTCTGCACCGATGACCAATGAGAGCTCTGGTAAAAACATTTTCTAAAGCTCTCTGTTCATATGATACTCTTAACTTATTACTTCATGTTATAGCCTTTATGATTTGGTTTTTTTTTTTTATCTGTATTGCAGTCATGAAGCATGAGGAATCTTTTATTGTTATTATTATAATTAGCAAACTGGAGTATATAGTATTTGTAGCAAACACTTATTCTCTTTGCCATTAAAGCTAATGCTAGATGTTGGATTTCATTTTTCTCCGAAGGTAAAAATGACCAGCCGCCATGGCAGTAGGAAGCTGGTTGAAGCTTTTTGTAGCAGGGGTTCGCTGTGTAATGTAATAATGACAGTCTGACTGCTCCCTCTTGTTTGTTTCTCAACACCCTCTCATAATTTTTGAGTGATCGTTGAGCACATTGTATCCTTTTGAGTTTCCTGGATTCTGGCAGTTCAAGGTTTTCTTTGCTTCTCTTTGGAGTAATTTATGCTGTTTTAGTTGTTCATGCTGCACTCCCACCTAGCTACCATGGCTCTGCTTCTCAGTGTCTTCCCTGCCAGCTCGCACAAATGCCATTAATATATTTAGTAATTCTTATATTCCTCTTTGCTGGAAAAAGTAGTCCATGCCCAACAGCCACACTACAAATATGGATGCGAACCCCCACGTAGGCTCGCACAAAGACTCGTAAATCCATCTTAAGCTTTTCATTTCACCCCCCCTGGTGTTAAAGCTTGCTGACAGGAGAATTGTTAGGAACGGTGAACCAGAATTGCTTAGATAAAAGAGAAAGGCTTCTTATGTCTGGAGAGAGTTCAACCAATCAGGTTTTATATTAGGAGAGAGTCAAAACTCTACCATGGCTGGGTTTCATTTTCAAACCTGTGAATGCGTAGGCGTTGTGATTAAACCTGCTAAAGTTGATGTGGCACACGCTAATGTCCCTATAACTGCACCTATGGACAATCCATCTCAGGCACCCATGGAAGGATTCGTTAACCATTTTTACCATCACAAGTCTACTCTACTTTAGTATCTCCAACTCAACTCGTGTATGGTAATTAGCAAAATAATTCATCAAGCTGGGTGCGAACAAATGGTGGCTGGATGCATATCAATATATTCACCAACCAAAAGTAGACAACCTGGTCTAGTTTAAACCCCGTAAGCCATGTGTAGCACGCGAAAAAAACTGGGCTAGAGCATCATTGTCACGAGTCCACCTCGACTCGTATTGAGGTGGTGACCACACTTTAATTAGCTGTGTCTTGGGCGTTACTCCTAAGACTCTGCATCATACAAAATACGGCTTGAGACACATCTTACCAACCAAATCATGATTTATTACACGCATGCTTTTAAGTACGCTTGAGATGGCAGCAAATTTGATTCATATGGTTGTGGAAATGATATTATCACAAATGCGTCCACTGGGGCTGTCGGTATAATTATATAAATGCTAGAATAAATCAAAATTGGGAAGTAGATAAAAATTGTTGTCAATCTATGACCAAGTTCACCAAGTCGACGCGAGATAAGTGGGACTGGGTTTAGAACATATGCATGTTATAAATGAGTCAACTTGTTTAACCTACTTATTAAATTATGAATTACAACAAATCCATTTAAGATCTATTTTAACTAACGAGAATCTAAGTTAAACCACCACCAACTTGACGGATAGCCTGAGCCAAGATGATTAGGTTTAGATCTTCAGAAACAGACATGAATTTCCATATCACAAGAAGTATTTTCCTATAAGGTTAGTAGAGACATGCGTATGGAAAACAGAAAAATCTATAAAGGTACAAAATAATCATAATTTTTTATCCCTTGTCATAATAAATGTAGGAAAATATGGAAGAATAAGATATAGACAGTTGTAATTTAAATTATGATCTCAAAGACAAATCAATAAATAAATAGTAAGTATCCGTAGCTTCTAGTATATTATCTGTTTTTCCTTTTTTTTTTTTTTTTTCTTCCTTCACCATAACAAAAATATGTAAATTAAAATACAAATTAAGGAAAAAGGAAAAATGCGATTAATCTCCGGTATTTGAGCCATCATATGAGAACGAAATCATGAGCGGAAATATACAAATCTAGTAAATATTAGTAAAAAAATTATATACAGATTCGAAGAAAAAAATGGATTTCTTACTCCTCCTTTTGTGTTTATTTTCGTTAAGTACGATGATAAAATTTGGGAGAAAAACGAAGACCGGCGACCTGCATGAGAGGCGAGCTCAATGGCATTCTCCAGCATCCGATTCAATAATCAACCACCGCTCCGACAGGACGACTCTTTGTTGATTTATTAATAAAATATTTAACTCAAAATTTTAAGACTTTGAAATTCGATATTAGATATTTATCTACATACAAACCTTTTAAATATAAAACCTTACCTCAGCCTCCCACATAACTGGTTTTCTGCGTAATATAAGATTTAGTTTTTTATCTCTATTTTTCTGTACTCTAAAATTGTTGAAAATTTTTCTCCTAAAATATTATAAATCTCTTTTATTTAATTTTAATATTTAATTAAATGCATTTTGCATGTACTAAATAAATAAATCTATTTTTGATTTTACTTGGTTCAAGACATGCAACAGATACGCTTCTTTTAAAGTAGAATTCGTCCTATAACTAATTGATGGTGGTCTACTATATAATGAATTGCTTATTTTTTTCTTGAAGCGCATTCTAACTAAGAAGATTTAGAGTTAAATTTGAACTAGCCAAATTTAGATGCTTGAAAAGCAATAAATTTGATTGAAATAATTTTAATTCTCTTTTATATGGACATAACACTTGAGTACGCTCAATTAATGCTTTTAGTTTTTTTTAATAATTTGATATTATTCAGATGGAAGAAGATGTTATTTTGATGGATTAAAAGTATAATTTCTTTTGTTACGTGAAAGCATGAGTATGATTAGATGCTTAGGCATCCTTTTCAGTTGATGCTTAGGTATTTTTTCATTGAATGCATCTTTTTATATAAGATCTATTCATTCATCGAGGTTTGTATCCTTGGAATTACCATCATATTGAATGCATTCTAATGAAAAGGTGCATATGATTTGATAGTGATTACAAGGATACATTTAAGAATGTCTAAGCTCGAATATACTATTTTAGTATGAATACAGTTCAAAAAATCAGAGTATAAAATATCCCATAAGGCCTTTGAGCAGTCGTCATGTTGATGCCAGGTCTAGTCTCTAGCATGGCCAGCAACAAAGAAGATAATCATGGCACTGTTCGCCTCTCATTTTATTAGACGACGAAGGTATCGAATTATTTTATTAAAAAAATAATTATAATTTTTATTTATCAAAATAATATTTTTTTTATTTAATTAATACTAAATTAGAGAAGAGAATTGAGCGCATTAATTGAATAACCCCAAGTATATCCATTAAGCATTTAAGAAGATTATGCAGAGATTGCAATCAAATCTGCTGATTTTTACTGTATTTAGATTTTACTAATTCGGGACGATCCCAATTCTTTTTCATTAAAATACAATCGATAACATTAAAAAAAAAAAAAGTTTGTTTTATTTTGGAGCTAGACTGTTGTCAACTATTTGGCAGGACAAATTTTATCGCAAAGGAAGCATCAAAATTTAATTTATTCATCTAGCATGTGCTAATAATTAAATATTAAAATAAAATATTGAAATTATATAAAAAAAATTTATAACGTTTTAGAGAAAGATTTCCATCAATCCTCACTTGTGGAGGAGCTCCAGGCGGCGGCAACATCGACGAGCATTCTCGCCTTCTCCTCCTTCCTTCTCTTCTCCACCGCCGCCTTCATACCCACATTCCTCCGACAACGAGGCGAACGGTGCAGCTCTGGAAGACGGAGATCGTGGGGGCGAGACAGGGCCCCGCGGCTCGGCAGGGCATGGGGGACTGGCCGCTGCGGCAAAGGAAGGCGCGGGAGCGGCGCGGGCGACGAGGAAGTTGGCGCCGTGGACCTTGGGCGTCGCACTCCCAGCACAGCCTCGCCTGGTCTCAAGCCACCCTCTCTCTCTCTCTATTCCCTCCTCTCCTCCTCCCTCGATCCTTAGGAACAGGAAGAAGATGGGTGTAGAAACCTCATGGTTCGTAGCAAGTGCTCCCATTTATGCCAGAACCATCCTTGTTTCCTTTAAAAGGCGAGTCCTGCCCCTAGGACGCGTCTTTGGAGACATTTCATAAACATCATATATTTTTCAAAAATACAGTTTTACAAGTAATGATGCACGGAGACCATGGATGACTAGTTTTATGACACTTGCCACCGTATGTAAAATAAAAAATTTCATTCTTCTCGTAACCAGCTTTTTATGCCAAGAATGAGTATTGATTATGTTGTCGACGGCATATTCTTTGATAAGAAAATAAGAATGGTAATTGCCTGGCCTTTTCAATTCTAAACCTAAACCGGACTTGGAATCTTTCTAATTTCAAAATTTGTGATTTGTTCTCCCCCTAGTTTTAAAATAGCTAATTTTTAATGTTAAGTTAAAAATATATTTTTGAAAATTAAATATATATTAATTATTATATTATTTTAAAAATATAGAATGATGGAAGTGAAAAAGTGTATTTTTTTAATATACTGAAAATTACTTTTGAAGCGCGAACCTAATTTCACTCTACAAACCATTCTCTTGGCATGACAAAATCATACAATATCATCATTTGTTGTGAAAGCCAAATGCACACTAAAGAATTAATATTCTAGTTTATATTCAATATAGTAGCATATTAGTTGAAGAATTAAAACCGTTACATTACAATTTTTCCGGCCATAGGATTATAATAACAGTCATAATATCTACTTTAATAAGTGGGTGTATCATATTATATTATACACAAATAGCTAGCTTAACATTTATATAACATGCTACGTTCAAAACCATGATAGCCATTTAGATTAATCACCAACCTGAGCTCCCTTCACCTATTGCCTGGATTTCTTTCATCAACTCTACATCTCACTTCGGAAACACATGCCAATCTTTCACTCCTCTAAGCTTTACCGGTCTATTTTTGGAAGAAATTATCGATTGGATTAAATTTGGACAAAACAAGGATGTGATGTGTTGGTACAGTCAATTATCACTAGCCATATAGCAGCATAAAAAAATGTTACTAAATCGATGACCTATTGATAAAATGATAACGGATGATTATCAAACCTAGATCAGTAAAATACTGACCTGAGAACTTCAATCGATTCATATCAGGATCAAGTACGACAGCCATTGCTTCACTAACATCCAGAACAGTAATATAGCATGCGGGTGAGCTAGACCAAAAAATTACAGTCCTTCAGACCATATCAGTGGGATCGAAAACTTGTGTAAAGGGATGGAGGTCGGTAATTTACCGACCTGGAGATAGGGCACCTTTATGCCAAGGTCTGGATACAACCGATCTTGCCACCAATTACCGATAACAAGGCCCTAAGGCAAGATTGGTCGAATGCCGATATGTCAACGTGGTATCCGACTCAGTATCAAGAAGTAGCCTTGATATAGCTATCTTTCAGCTACTTTATGGCTGGATCTCTCAAGGGCTAATAGCCCATAGCTACAATCCGACTATGCATTTTGTTAAAATAAATTAACGGTCTAATGAACCTTTTGTAAGATCTAAGTAAATCTCTCTATAAATAGATGGATCGAGTATCCTTTCGAAAGCTAAGCATAAGATTCATAGAGTCGACACTCTACTAAAATCTGTCCTCAATTTTTCACTAAAGAAAGATCGAACCTTCCTCTCTACTCAAATTCTCTTTTGCCGTCTTCCAACTTTCTATTTCTACTATCTATTTTCAAGGCCTCTGACTTAGATATTGTAAGATCCTAAAATTGAAGGATATTCTACGGATTCTTGAAATTTTCTTGCAAGTTAGTTTGCGATCTGCGTCAATCCAACCTAATTCAATTCTCCAGTACGAGTTCTTCCCAATAATTTAAAGTCTTGCTGCAACATGATGTATCATGTATGTGCACTTGTGCATATTGCAGCGTGGTTGCATTGAAGCCGCTTTTTCATCAAGATCCAAAAATATGTTTGGCACCAGCTTTCCTTATTCTTACTTGATGCGGTTTCCACCATTAGATGCTTAATTAAAGACACGAGACAAGCGGTTCCCGTTTATGTAAAATAACATATCCTCTCTTTTTTTTTTTCTAAATAATAAAATAATATGAAAAAAAAAAAAAAAAGTCGGAAAAAATTATAGGATTGTGAATCCACTTGGATTGCCACCATGCACTCTACCTAGCGGGATAAACTAGTATATCTTTTCCATGTTAGCCTATACGGATGAGTTGGGCACGGCGAATTAGCAAATGACCGTGCCGAATTTGAACCAGCACTTGAAAAGTAGATGCCAATCAAATTGAGCTGTCAATTACCGGCAATGATCATGCTAGCCCACATCAAAACATGGAGGTGTCAATAATCTCATTGGCACCAATCACGCTAATATAATCAACCAAAATTTAAAATAAATTCATCGCCAAGGGTTTGAGAAGCTTGCTTCCCTTTTTTTTCTTACATGGCCTGAACGTTGACATGGCACAATATTATTGGTTTGGGGTACCATTGAGTTTGTTTCTCCCTATCCTATTGGCTCCACGCCTGCAGTTGGGCTCTTCACTGATCCATCCTTAAAATAATAAAAATAAACTTGAATCAGAGAACTTCTTGTAAAATTACGGCAAAGGCATGGTGGTCGCAGGTGAGGTCCTGAACAAAAACGTGGTGGAACGGATAGAGATTGCTCTAGCCCGGAGGGTGCCAGAAACAAACTTGTCTCCAACCCGGGCCGTCCAAATGGTGAGGCCGTCGGCACGTGCGGTGGGTGGGTGATAGGAAAACGGGTGGCGGAGATCGCACAGAGGGCTTCGAGATTGGGATGGGTCAGCGGACGCGGATTCATGAGGGTGGACCGCTTGTGCACCGCAGACTCCGGATGTGGGACCAAGTTAGAAAAAAAAGACCAAGAACGCTAATCATAGGAAACTAGGACGTTGATTCATAGATGGTGTATTATAAATGATTCGGAAGAGTTGAAATCATTAACTCTTGATGCATCTAAAAGAAAACATGGCCTGGAAGAAAAGATAGGGTGCCTTTTCCTATCTGGGTGAACTGGGCATTGACTTGTGGCCAATGTACTCCTTTGTCTAACAAGTGGAAGGTTTTAGATTTGAATCTTGGATGGTGCATCCCTAGGTACTTGGAACAATGGATGAAGGAGAAGAAGAAGCGATAATCCTAAAGGATGATCGAGCAAAATTATCGGGAAAAAAACTAGATTGAATTTTCTGTTCGTGTTTCTTTTAACCCTCCTAACACTAGATCTTATAAAAGAGTATTGTTCGAAAAAAATATATACCATATGGAACGTGGGCACAAATACCAACCTCTAAATTTTTCTGGATTCTTGAAGATATTTGATTATGGTAACATATATTGTGAAGGTGGCCGGAGGGAGCATTGACCAATGCAAGGTGGGTCCCATTCAAAGAGTAGGAAGAGAGTTTTTTAGAAGTCATCCATTTCTTATCGGTTGTTTGGTGGACAAGTAATGTTCAATCCTTAGCCGCAAGGAAGCTGGATGGGAGCATCCACTTTTTCTACAGCACATCTTTCTTGTCAGTTTCATACCAAGTCAAAATATCTATCAGTTTTAATCGAACTCTCAAGCTTTATTGTCCACAAATACCAAACAAACAATGACATATAATAACAGAATCATATTATGAAACTTTAAATTCCTGACATTTGAATCTCCTTTGGGCCCTGATTGGTTGGAACATATTTAAAAGAAATATTATATATTGATCATTCTAAAGTCAATTATTCTTGCATATATCTTTCTGCAGTCTTCCACGTTTTAAGTCTAATGAACGGCCACATTTTGAATTGAATCAAGATTGTTAGGGAGCATATTGCTTCAGGATGACATGGGTGAGGATTGAGTGGCCATTTCATGAAGTATAGTGTTGCAATAGCCAGAATGCAGAGCTTGTTATGGTAGCAACTTCAGATTCTTTTTGGAAACATCATGTCTCTCTGTACATATCTGCTGGTGAAGTATATCAGGAAACGAATAGGTAAACCAAACAATCCATCTCTTACGGTACTTACTTAAAAAAAAAAAAAAAATCTCTTACAGTATCTATCTTAATCCCTCTATACTTAGCATTCAATAGAATTGATTGCTGGTACACATACGGTCCTTGATGTTCTGCTCTTCGTTTTGTACCGACCATAACTAAAAAGAAAAGGAGAGATCGAAATGAATACTTATATTTTTTCTTTTATTTTGGTGGATTCATAAGCATCTGCACTCTGTAAAGGTGATAAAATTCGTTCCATAGAGTGACCCCTTTCTATGGACGTTTTATGTTTGCTGTAGAAATTTATTTTGGCTTCTCCATCACTCCTGATTGTTTGTTTATCGTGTTTGACAATTGGTTTCGACATGATATATAAAATAGGTTTAGTGAGATAATGTTCGGTAACCAGTGAACTTCTAAGAATGATCGTCAATATTTGCTTTTCTTGAAAATTAACTGCTATAGATTTGATTTGATGGCTACGATCTTGAGACAAGTATTCTTTCATACTCGTTATATACATGAGAAAGGTCTAAAGATGGAATTCTGCTGTTTTATTGTATAAAGAGTATTATATTGCTCAAATTACTCGAAGACTAAAATTTGCAGATTTCTTGATTTTAAGATGTTCCTAGCATCATCTTAGAGCAAAATATTGTTCTGAAGATATTATTTTGAATTGTGCCAGCAGCAAGGAGACAACAAGAACAAAATGACATCGTTTCACCCGTATTGGGAAAAAGAAATCTTTTGGCATATGCAAACGAGCTTGCAATTGCCATGGAGGATGGCAGTGGCCTAGGCTCGCCATTATTTGATTTTGACATGATAATAGAAGCAACGAACAACTTTAGCCAGGAAAGTAGGCTTGGAGAGGGAGGATTTGGTCCAGTTTACAAGGTACTTTTTATTTCTTTAAACTAATTTTGATCGAACTTGATAAGTTTCAAAGGCTTATGATGCTGTCACCAGGGAAAGCTTCCAGGTGGTCAAGAAATTGCAGTGAAGAGACTATCCAAGAAGTCGGGGCAGGGCTTAAAGGAATTCAAGAATGAGGTGGAACTGATATCCAAGCTCCAACACAGGAACCTAGTTAGGCTTCTGGGTTGCTGCATGCATGGGAAAGAGAAGCTTTTGATCTACGAGTTCATGCCCAACAAGAGCTTGGATGCCTTTCTATTTGGTTAGATTGCTCATCATAAACATTTCCTGTTACTTTGAAAAATATCATACACAATGTAAAACATGCATAATGGTCGACATAGACTTAACTGAAACGCACGCACAAGCTTGTTTTTTTAGTTGAGTTATTTTTCCCATGGCCACAGGTAGGGATAGAGAAGATGCAGCATGTTTTGAACTGTTTAGCCAGTCTGAAGTACTTTTGCAAATGATACTTTTCTTCATTGAGAATAACATTCTCTTATGTAAGGAATTATACATGATTTTTTTTTTTTTAAAAAAAAAAATGTTTCCCATTATATTCTACAAGCCTCTTATATGTTTCCAAATTTTGTAATCAACATTTTTAGGTTTATATAAGCTAGTTTATACGAGTCAAATAATGTAACAATAATATGTTTGTATGATTTTTTGGTCAGATGCAACCAAGAAAGTTCTATTAGACTGGAAAGGCCGCTGCAACATTGTTGAAGGGATTGCTCGGGGGATGCTATACCTTCACAGAGATTCTAGATTGAGGATCATTCACCGAGATCTGAAAGCGAGCAACGTTCTATTAGACGAACAATTTAATCCTAGAATATCCGACTTTGGCATGGCACGGATTTTTGGTAGAGATCAAAGTTTAGAAAGGACGGATAGAGTTGTTGGAACAATGTAAGCTATCAGATCAATAAAACTTCTTGTATCTTTGGTATTCTTAAGAGCATTTGCATACCATGCTCATAAGTTTTCTTTTCTAACGAAATCATGCTCATATGTTTTGATGCACACGTTTTATGAAACTCTAGAAAATAAATGCTTTCTAGTTTATATAAGTTTTGCGAGAAATGTATATTTTGCATTCCACACAAAATGCTAGGGAAGATTTCATCTGAATATGCTGACGCTTGGTTTCAATTCTATATTGCAAATCTCTTTTCCTTTTTAGAAGAATAATGGTGGATAAGGGGGATGCCACCATTCCCGGTTGAACTCAGAACCTCCCGAAGAGTTGTGCCGACCAGCTGAGACAAGTTGGTCGGCAGCAAATCGTGCAGGTTGTTCACACAGTTCCCATAAGATGCCACTGTAGCTTTTCATAACTTACAATAACAAAGCAGTGATACAAATGCCAAGAATGAAATATATCAATATGGTTACATTTACTTGTATTTATTTTAAGTTCAATTTCTAGGCAGTTAAACCATGTGCTCTGAACAACGAAATGCAGTGGCTACATGTCCCCTGAGTATGCAATGGAAGGGCAGATTTCGGAGAAATCCGATGTCTTCAGCTTTGGTGTTTTGCTTTTAGAAGTTGTGAGTGGTAAGAGGAACAATCATTTTGTCGACGACGAGAAAGGTCTGAACCTCTTGGGATATGTAAGTATATATTCAAGTTAGTTCTCTTTATGTGCAATGATCTTTCCTTTCTGTAATTGAATTATGTGACACACATCCTCACCTAAGAAAAACAAACACAAAAAGAATACCTCCTTGCCGCCCTGCTTTCTCTCTCCTTTTCTCTCTTTTTGAGAAGCAGGTGCTACAATCAGCTTATCTAAGTTCCATTTATGAACTTTTGTACAAACTTTTGTTGTTCAATTTTGATTCAATCAGGCATGGACACTGTGGAAGGAAAACAGAGTCCTAGAGTTGATCGATCCGTCATTAGGTGACTCATGGTCTTACTCAGAAGTGCTCAGGATCATTAAAGTGGGGCTCTTATGTGTGCAAGAATTCCCAGTAGACAGGCCATCCATGTCTTTGGTAGTGTCTATGCTTACCAGTGATGCAAATGTTCCGGTTCCAAAACAGGTTGCATTCTTTGGAAGGAGAAGACACTCAGATTCCACTTCATCAACCGAAAACAAGGCGACATGCTCAGCAAATGATCTCACTGTTACCCAACTAGAGTGCAGATAATGTGTGAACATGACATGGATCCACCAACTTCTTGTTGTATTATTGCAGACATGGTGCAATCAAAGTTTGGCAACGGAGAGTACATTTGGATTGAGATAAATGTTTTCTGCAATGGTGTTATCTCCGGTGAGCGAAGAATTTATGACCATCATCTTCTCCACCTTTGTCAATTTTTGAGAGATATGCCATTTTCTAATTGGTACCGGTCTCGAGTCACTATTCCCTTTTTTTTTTTTTTTTTTTTTTGAAGAAAAGGGAGTAAAGAATGCCTCCCAAATTTATTAAAGAAAAATAATTATAGAAAATTTACAGAGCAAGGCAAATTCTTCTCAACAATAGCAAGGGAAAGCTTCAAAAACAAAAAAGTGAAGTTACAAAACTACATAGAATTTAGAGTTTTCAAAAACAAATACTAAAAAGCAAACAAACCCCAAAAAAAAACTAAAAAAAAGGATCATGAGGGTAAGCCAGAATGACAGGAACCAGCAACAAGAGAATTCAGCATACCACATAAGTTAAAATGGTCTTCAAGGATCTTGGCTGAGCAAAAAGTCTTCAAACTAAAAAAGCATTGAAGAGTAGCCTGCAGAACAGAAAAGATAAATCTTTTTCTATGTAAAAATAGTCTTGCATTCCTCTCCTTCTAAATTTTTCACAGCATTACTGCTAGCAATTGATCCCCTCTCCTTATTGCCAACATTTGTTTGTTCCTCTTTCTCCAAGTTGTACAAAGATTAGAAAAGATGGAAGGGTGGCCAATTAGCTTCAATAGTATCTTGATTGTAGTCCACGAACTCTTTGTAAAAGTACGTCTGAAGAACAGGTGATTAGCTGGCTCCAAGTTTGCACTCCATAAAATGCACCCTAAGGTCACATTCCAACCTTTCTTTGCAAGATTAAGAACTGCATATTTTTGTTGCAATATGACTCGATACGAAGTTGCATTAGCACCAGAAAATCTACCATTAGCAATATTTCTTGCAGTAGATGGTTTATCAATAAAACTCATTTCCATGCACTTGATGGCAGAATTCGACATGTTTTTGAGTACACCAAGTTAATGTATAAACAACATCAGACATGTTTAGCCGACCTTCGATTGATGTCTAAATGGATAGGCCTGAAAATTTTCTAGGAGGATGTTCCTTGTGAAACCATGCATCCCATGGTACTCATCATCACACTCCTTCAAACATGCCGGCTGCCATGTCCAACCTCATCTAATTGACCACAGCTTACCTCAAAAGAAGACAAACAAGTGGTCAAACTAGAATCTAAGACAATTCCTTAAACCGATTTCTCAACACCAGGGGTGTTGAAAATGGAACCTGGCCGCCACTCTTTGGAAAATTCATGCACCATCAAAGATCAAATGTTTCCTCTAGCTTGTCCTCATGTATAAATTTAATACTCGAGACCTTCTGCAAACAAAACTGGCCAAATTTGTTGGAGATTGCATCCTTGCCATTCTGAAACTGTTGATCACCTATTTAGTTCCTGTGCTTTTACCTCTCAGATTTGGAATTGTTTCCGCTCCATTTTAATTGCGCCCAAGATCAAACAATTTTTATCTGTTCTTCAACTCTAATGCTGATTAGTCTTCTTTTTTTTCCTTATCCAGTGGTATGGAAATTACTTGGCTAAACTTGGAAGTCGAAAACTTAAATTCCTAGAGCTTGGGATGGGGAACCTAGTTAAATTCTTAGCTCCAAATGCTTGCTCTGATCTCTCCTAACTACTGTTCTTATTTCCCATAGAAGTCTCAAGTTTTAGCTGTATTAAGTTCAATTCAAAGCTGCTGTAGTTTTTTCCAAGTTTATTCTCTACAGCTCTGTTTGTTCTCTTCTTTTCTCTTTTCATGTAAATTCATATCTGTTTGCTCTTGCGCACATTTCACAACCCTAATAAATCAGGTGGCCTAGACTCCTTTTTCCTCAAAAAAAAAAAATCTTTCCATTTATTTGATAATATTTTCCCCTTTCCACCGATACATAAACGATTTGTTCAACATCCTAAGTTCTATCTTTGTCATATAAGATATACCTATGTCATTGAAAGTATTTATATAAAGTTGGTGTGTATGGGGCGGGTATGGATATGGGTTTTTTCATAATAGGGCAGGTATGGGTATCGATCGACCCGACCTATTGCCACCCCCTCAGCATGATGCGGACATGTAGGCCATATACTTATCTTTTATTGTTAGTTTTGTCGAATTCCATCTAGCAAGGAATGCAGATGCTCTTGAACCTTATGTTGCACAAGCATAAAATATGGTCAATCCATTTCTGTTACATCTTAAACAAAATAAATGGAGACCTATTTGCAAAGATCGGATGACCTTCTATCAACCTTCTGATGCAGAAACAGATATACCGTCTGCACTACATTCTTCCTTCCTGTCTGCAGGCACATACGCTACATCTGTTGTTCTTCCAAAACGGAAAATAGGTTGTTTAGGAGTTTGGAGGGATGCTGATTCATTACCCAGCATGCATACAACATCGACATGGTTGGTCTATCTGCACACACATAAGAGCCACTTGAATGTATCTTGAGAACTCTTTTGAATGATAAGCATTATATCATGCAACAGTGGGTCCATTAGCTCCAAGTTGTTCTTTTCGATCCATAATTCCTAGGCCTGTAAATGACCAGTTTGTCAAAAATCCAAGAAAGCAAAATAGTGCTCGAGAAAAAGAAAAAAAAGAAGAAGAAGAAGAAAAAAGGAAAAGAACAATGATCATTGAAGGTTTAATTTCTCACACATCCAAGAAGGTTCAGAGATTTTGTCTTGACAATTAAAACTGCTGTTCTTCTTGCCGCTAAGAATCTCCACAAGTAGAACACCGAAGCTGAAAAACATCTGATTTCCTCCGAGAGAAGTCCCTCCATCGCATGCTCAGGAGAAATGTGACCACTGAATTCAGTAATTCATCAATTCCTTTGAAGTAAATAATCTGAACACTGATATTTTATGCATGAGTATAATTATGGAACAATCAAGTAGTTACTATGTGCCAACCAAAATCCTAGCCATACCGAAGCCTGATATCCTGGGGTTCATTTCACCATCCAAAAGCATGTTGCTGGCTTTCAGATCTCTATAACTCTAAATCTAGAATACTTGTGAAAATAAAGAAGCCCTTGAGCGATCCCTTCAATGATGTGGCAATGCTTAGTCCAGTCTAATTGTGTGCTCCCCTGATTAGATCTGCAAGTACATAGACATCAGAAAATAATCAATGGGCATACTTTTTCATCTGTATGTTGACAAGACAAGTGAACATCAAACCAAAGATGTAGGAGTCCAATTCAAGCTCCTGTTTGGCACGTATTCATGGATCCGTAATTTCTCTTCCCCTTAACCAACAAGTCTAACAAGATTTCTGTGCTGGAGATTGGCAATAAGAGCAATCTCATTCTCCCTTTTTGAATTCCACCAGCCCTTGTCCTGAACTTCTCGAAAGCCTTTTCACCGCCGGTTCATGTCCATCCACCATGCCCCGATAAAGTTTATAAATTGCCCCATTGCTGCCTTTGATTTTATTCTCACTTCTATATAATAGAATTATAATTCATGCTCAAAGAGAACTTGAAAGTCAAAATTTGGAATTTGTATGCCTTTTGGGACTTTCGAACAGAGAAGTACGATACTATTTGATAGCAAACCCTTTTTTTTTTTTTTTTTGATGTTTTCATCAAGTCAAAATTATCAAGCAAAACAGACTGTTTGGTTCATCCGTACTTCTATGCATGTTGGCAAACTTTTACAACTTGCTAGCATGGTTTGGATGTAGGGATTCTAATAAGCTAGAGGATAAGATTTTTATTTAGTGCTGAGACCATCAACTCCGAAACTAGTGGGGATCTCACAGGAATGCTTTGTAGGTCCAGCCCAGAATTGTACACACTGTTGCGATGTCTCCACCCAAGCTAGTTGCTTGATCTGCCCTGAAACATCCATCACAGTTCTTGCTGGTTTGGAACCGTCATTCAGAGAATAAGAATGGTAACTTCCATTCCAGTTTGGCGAGCAGCTGAAACCGATGTAGTAATTTCTTGTCGTTTCGGGGATTGAGCTAAAGTTCATACCATTCCAGACCCCAACTGAGATTGGTTCTTCCAGAGTTGGATGCTAATGTGATCGATCTCCCGATCCCATCCAACATGATCAAATTGTCTTCCCCATCAAATGTGAAGCATCCAGAGGTGTTGAGCACTGGTGATTCCCGGTTGCTAACCCATAGCAGAGTCTTCACGGGGAGCTTGTGATACCATATCCCAATATAGCGATTGCTTGAACTGCCTCGGCTGAAGAATCCTAGTTCCAAGGTCTGGTTGGCAGTAACTTTAATCGATTGGTTTGGCAACAGAGTATCTGCTGGATGAGAAAATTTAGGATGCAGTAACTATCTTGTATCACCCATGATCTCTAAGCGAAAAAATCCTGTTGCTTCAGGACTCCTATCAAGCGTTGATTTGGTTGGAGTCGGAGGCTGCCCGAGGGCCGATACATTGAAAAGAACCTGCAAAGGAAGTACATACTCATCGGAAGTTTTTTAAGTTAATCGGAGCCCGAGAGAGAGATGGAGAGAAAGGTTCATCTCTTTTTTTTAGTTGGGCTTACTTGAAGATCCTCTTAGTACCCCTTTATATGAGGGTGGAGTCATGGGTAGTTTAGCTAGAATCTTTAGGAGGCCGTTATGCTTGATCCTCTAGGCCATTAGACCACATAGGCCATCGCCGATGCAGAGCCGAGGTCTCGCGCTGATGCATCTCCCGGGCTTGGATATTGTCTCCTACCACTCACGGGGCTTTGTTACGTGTTATCGGTGGGATCCGAGCAGAGGGTCGGCTAGCTCTGGTCACGAGGTCGGCTGATGTCGGAGCTTAAGGTCGGGAAGGGGTCGATGATAAACAGCTAGTCATCGGGCATTTTGTTTTTCCCTACCGAGTCGTGCGCTCCATCGTGTGGTGTGTTCCGAGAAGAAGGTTGTTTTGGTCGGCAAATTACCTCCCTTCCCTAACAAATCAGCTGTTTGCAAACCGGAAAATCACATACTTTTTGAACACAAAATCATGCATGTTTCCTTATCGTTCACTCGTTCAGCAAAATTGACTTGTTTGATCTGAAACCAGTAGCAGTTGAATGGTGATATCAAGATCCACGAACCTTGATGGGATTCTTTACTTATCCCTTTACTTATCCCAACTCCCAACTCAGACTGGTCTCTCATGTTTCTATGCGAAACACAAAAAGCAAACGCATGTTTGGTATTAATTCTGTCATTGAGGTTGCATGCCCAAACTTTTTTATGATCGCTTGTTTTTGAGTCCAAATGGAAACTGATGTCTTTTTAATCAAGTGGACAATTAGAATACTTTCATCAAAGACATCGGTTGTTGTTTTAACAATACTTAAATATTGGTTGGTTGAGGTAGCCTAGTCTTGGAAGCTTTCTGAGTCTGCTCATGGTTTGCTTAAATTAGAGGATAATTTCAATGGATGTAATAATCCTATCAAAACAGATACAAAGTTCAGTATACATGGATCTTTATTAATTCTTAGGAATTTGGTATCACCACACATTGCCTACAATAGAAGTCCATTTAACTGGAAACCAGCAGCTCAAACACGGGCCCTCCCACTTCTACGCTTTAGACAAGTTGCCAACACAAACACCTTAATTTATAGGGTTGAAGGAACGACCTCCATGAGGAAAAAAAAAAAAAAAAAAAACACAAGTTGTAGATAAAAATTAACAAGTGGTGCTTGAAATGATCAATACTTGAAATGCAGCCACCCACTCAAAAATCAGGCAGCTCTCAAGTACCTCAGGGGTGTTTTCTCAATTCAGGAAGCCAATCCAACCCACTTCCCTTTGGAATTTATGGCTAAGAAGGTAAGGATCATCCAATCAAATGCCGGGCTTGGGACCTCCTAAGGTGTAGCTTTCATGAGTACCTCATGACTAGCCTGCCAAAGATTTCTTACACCAGAACAAGTCATGCCTTACATACTAGCTTTTTTTATGATCTGCGCTGCCGGACTTTGACTTATATATGATTTGTCCTTTGTAGAAAGATTAATACAAGAAAAGACCCAAAAAAAATGAAGAAAAGAGATGTTGAATGGACATACTTGTTGAAGAAGCATCGAATGAAAGCAGTGGTCTACATTATTTTTGGCTAAAAGAAGGATCTTGAGCATAAGATTAATTTTGTGTGGAACAAGTTTATAAAGGTGATACCATTAATGCCTCTTTCCATCGTGACATTTCATGTTGTTAAGTTCTTTTGTTTTTCACAAGATATTTTTATTCCATATGTTACAGCAGATAATTCTCTCAGTATAAATCAAAGGAGCACCCTAAAAATTTAACTCATGTGGTTCGCGACTTTCTCAACGATAGGTGAACATATGGGATATCTTAGAAACCGAAAAAATGCTGCCATCATGAAATTTTAAGATCATAAAAAACTAATCAATGTAATGTTGTAAACTAAATATGTCCGCATCTCAAATTAATTTGCAAGGTGAAGGCATTATTAGTGACCTCAAGTCTAGGTATTTTTGAAGATGGCATTAATAATTTGGGGAGCTAACAATCTTGAAAGCTCTGATTTGGAAAAGACCACCAGTTGGATTCTGAAACTCCAACAAATCTAGGAAAGGAGAGAAAAATTGATAGGAACCATAGACGATATCTACTTTTGTGCACTTCTTTATATACCCTCATGTTTATTTTTTCTTATGTTGTCTGCTTTGGCCTCTTGCTGTGGTATAGGATCTCATGATTTTATCGCATTTTATGAAGGAGAGAAGATCCCATCTCATATAAATTGGAGTTTTCCTTGATTCACATGGGACTAATAATGTCCTCTCTCTCCTACACCACAACATAGGCCCTAGTCAAGGGGGACTTTGGGCAAAGTTGTAGAAGTGCACCATAGTCCGTTGGGGGCACTTCGGGCCACATGATGGGCGTCAATATTACGGTCAAGGGCTCGTGGTTCGGATAGATCAATCTCCGCTCTCGCATACGTGAAGTATTGTCCGCTTTAATTTTTGACCGCTATGGCATGGAGTCTCACTATTTTATCCTTCAAAAAATGCCTCACAAGGAAGAGAAGGTCCCTTTCTTGATTCATAATAAATGTGGGATTAATGATGCCCTCCTACACAACAAATATCAATAATCAACAACAAACTTAAGGGTTATAATTGCGTGAACAATTCAATACCTATCCATATAATATGTTACTTTTGGTTAATTATTTTTTTTTTTTGGCCCTTGGGAGGGACTATTGGCTACTGCAGAGCCCCACCTACTTTTGCTAGGCCATAAGAACCTAATCCCTGGCCTATAAATTTGAACCTAAGCTTGTTGATTTGAATACAAAATTGGACTCTTACACTTGTAGATATAAATTGTTTTGCAAATGATCAAAGGATAGATGATCCAAAGATTTAATAAAAATATTATCACAGTCCAGGACCTCATCAAAAAAACTAGTAGGAAGATATTATTTAGATTTTTTGACTTTTATAAGTATCCAAGATCTTCCTAGCAAATAACTAATATGAAACAAAATATGCATTGCACGGGTCCTCAAATGCTCCCTCCATTTAAGTCATAGCATCCTTGCCCAACTAAGGATCTAAATCTATGCATTTATTCATTATTGCAATCGGTCCATAGTCAGCCCCAATAAATATATGCTATAGTATTCCTTAGTCCACATAGGCCATGGATTGAGTTAACTCTGATATCATTTATAACAATGTAGACCTCATCCAAAAATATTAGCTGAAAAGTATTATTTGAGTTTTTTAGTCCTATATAAATATCTAATATCTTTTAGGTGAATAATCAATATGGGACTAAATATATATTCACATATATTTTTACAAATATTAACCACTTGATTTAAGGAAGAGATAGATGATATGATCAGTGCACCAAACCCCACCTTTGCTGGATGCATGAAAGATCGGGTTGATAGTAAAATAACATCATTGGTTTAGAGAGAGAACTCCGACATCAGGAAGAACAGATGAAGCCTATTAACAATCTTATAGATTTTAAAAAAAAAAAAAAAGTGTCCAACTTGTCAAATTCCATATAAAGCTTATTTTAATCTATAGACGTGGTTGGGCTGAGTCTTTATCTACAAATCCAAACGGTTGCCCCATGTATATTAGTATGGTAAGTTGATCATGTAGAAATGCATTTCTAATATCTCGTTGAGGTGTAGGGCATTGTTGAGCCAATGTTACTATTATAACAATCAGAACTATGATCAACTTTGCAATTGGAGAGAAACCTTTTGACTTTTCCACACCTAATATTTGCTATTTCTTAAGGCATAGAGAGTTTCCATCAATTTTTTTCTTGACATTAAGAGCTTGTTTGGATGTTTCTGTGGGAATATCCCATAGGAAATGGGTTTATTGGCCGATCTAACCTTCATCTTCTGAAGACCCGCCAAAGTCGTAGTCTAAATTTAACTCTGCCGGCCTATTGGTCTGTAGGGAAAGAAAATTTCCATGGAGGATTTTTTTTCTTCCCATCGGACTCGGACTAGGGGGTGTTGAGTTGATATTGGCCATGCTTAAATTGGCTTCCTAGTCCACAAATCTAGCAAGAAATTTAGTCCAAATTTTATTGGATTACCTAAAGAGGCCCTAAGAGCATGTTTATTACTCATTAAGAAATTCTTTATACACGGTGTGCTAGCGCACCGCCTGTGGTGGTTGGCTGTGGTGCGTGGAAAGAAATTTTTTTTCTTCGGCTCTGCATGTGAGGTGATACGTACCGGTTGTGCCTCGCCTGCGGGGTGTGCATCAAATTCTCGTGATTGGATCATGCGCAAAGATTTTTCCTTCCACTCGTTTGGCTATTCGTACAGGGCTGGGTTGAAAATTAGGATTCGTAGATTGGATCATCTTGTCTATAGAACTAATGGGCAGCGGTGGAAGCAAGGTTTACCTCACTTGCCTGGCAACCTCCAAGGGTAGGGGAAAATCTGCATGGCCCAGTTCTTGGAGTCAAAATAAGGGTCTTCCCCAAGCAAGGATTATCCCGAATTGGTCATATACCTTTCTGGGTTCCCCCTTGCTTTCCGTGTGAAAGAGGCTAGAAACCTAGCAGTGCACTCTGCCCACAGATGAGGATCTATGGTAGAGCCACTCAAATTCCTTTTTTGGATGTAGGTAGAGCCCCTCAAATTCAAACTTGAAGTTATCCAGCTCTGGTTCTACCCCGGGTTCAGGCATAGGAGACAATTGGAACATCATCATCTCACTTATTCTGATCTACTCTAATGACATGACATTTGGAGCATCTATGAGCCCTTTATCAGCCTACTTCTCTGAGAAGAAAAGGCATGGTTCACATGGTATAGGTTCCTTAGCTGATGCCTAACGACAGCTCAGGAAGTCCCTACCATAAGGTCAATCACCACAAGGAATCTGATAGATATCTCCATAGAAGACCCCTGCTTCACAAAAATAGAGGACCAAACCTTTATTGCATGTCCTCTATGATGTCGAAAAGATCACCAAAGCAACTGAAAATGGATTCCATCACAACTCTAGACCAGCAAAGGAAGGGCAAGCCCTTCAAACTCGGCAACACTTCATAGCATAATTACGGTGCGACTTCCGCATTAATGGACCAGGACCTCATGCAGATTAATATAGATGATTAGACCCAACATTTAACAGCTTTAAGATTTTTTTAGGTCAGCAAGGATATCATCCTTCCATAATGCAGTTAATGGACCTCATATCTACCATATGAATGAACCAACAATCCAAGCATCCAAAATGAGGGTGACAAGCATGATGGACCTCAACAAAATAGCATGCACCAAGCCTGCCTTCCTTGCATGCATTCTTCCAGCTTCAGAAGTTTGTGATAAGATGCTTTAAGGCATTAATGGGGGCCGTATAAATAGAAAGAAACGGCTCGGTTTCTTCAGAAGAATCAATTGGGTGCTCATATCCCAATTCTCAAGTTCAAAATTCCTCAGAAAGGGTCTCGACATGACCAAGAACAAGCAGCAGGATATGTTACTAATTTGAGAAGTTTGATACTGCAACTGACATGTCCCCAAATCTAGAAATCCTGCATTTATCTCCTGGAAAGTTCTAAATTATCCAACACACCATGCTCCAAAGCTGCAATGCCACAGCGTCAATAGAGAACCAGAATAATAATTCATTGTAAGCAATATAAATGGACAAGTTGTGCACTTGGTGGGAAATCAGCCAATAGATTCATTCCCCCTAGAAACAGAGTTCCACTCTCCTTTCTAAGTAAATCACATACATGAAATACATTGTGAATGCAAAAGGGTCAGATGCATGCAAACCAATGTTCAGTTCTTGAAGCAACTCAGTGGTTGACAAGATCGATGAACAACCTCATGTCAAACAGAAACATCAGAATTTGATTCAAAATTTATGACAGATGCATGAGCTATCCCAAGCCAATGATGGTTTCAACAAATTGACATGAAACACAAAGGGACCGTAAAGTTCTATACTTTATTAATATGAGCATCCAAAAACATCCATTGCCCTCAGAATTCAGTTAAATTTCTAATTAAACCGTCTTATAAACATCAGACCCCCTCCAACAATCATATCAGTCAGTAGAATCCCCCAAAATCCAACATCAGCTACCAGAAATATGGGGTCTTTAACCAAGAATAAAGAAGAAAACAGTGCGGAAGAAGAAGAGAGCTCAGCTCATGAAACCCCCAGCAAACGTGCCTCCATCAGCTCCGGGCTCAGCCTCACCATCAGCACGCAGAACTCCATCTCGCTCAATGCGCCATCGCCATCGACGTCCCCCTCCCTCAGCATCGCTCGCAGCTCGTCATCCCGGAGCCCCTCCAAGCCCAGCAGCGCCGCGTTGCGCTTCAAGCTATCAAAAGTTATCAGCTTTCTCCTCGGATCCATCAGCAGGCGGAAGCCATTGCAGAGCTCCTCCATGAGGCCGTCCTCCCCGAGCTTCTCCGCCATGATAGGGAGGAAGTCCTCGAACTCGACCGGTCTTTGAGCCATGGGAGAAGGGAAGAGAAAGATTTGGAACGCAGAGAGTGGGATTGGGGATAGGATTCAGGTGGGAGAGAAGGGGCATTAAATAAGGTTGGAGAGGGGTGCGTGAGGGGATTCGAGGAAGGAGAGCGGGGCCACGGGATGACAGCAGGGATTTGGCTCGGTTTCGGGTGGAAGGGGGCAGAGCGAACGGGAGAAGAAGATTGGGGTCGCTTTCGGAGAAGGTGCGGAGACCGGGCGCTACAGTCATTTTGGGAAGAGGAATGGGAAGGTCTGGGGCGGCTTCCCGCTGCTACGGACCACCGTGTCGGTCGAGTTGACCGGATAAAGCTTTCGGAAGGGTACTGTTGGAATTTGAATACTGGGTGGTCGGCAATTCCCTGTGGCTGGGGGTACCTTTTCTGGGCATTAACGCTCGGTGAGAAAACGTTGACGTGCATTTTTGACGTTGCTGGATCAACTCCACGGCAAGCAGTGTAGAAACAGTGGTTGATCTTCTCTCACGATGCTGACCATAGGATCGTATCTCACATATCTCAAAGCAGCTCAAATCTTTTTATTTATCCAACCGTACAGATTTTAAAGCAACTATTACATATTCCAATGATGGATTCTTACGAAAAAAGATGATTTTTTGTTTAGCATGAAAGATATAAAGATGAATTCTAGATGGATCTTTTGGTCTTAGAAGATGTTGCTCATCAGGATCGTAATTGATTCAAAAATAAAGTATATAGAATAAGTTGAAAATATGAAATAAATGATAATTTGATTATAAATATTTTAGTGGTTACATCTGTCTACTTAATGGCCGGGTACAATGAATTATGCTATATTTTTAAAATTCTAAAACTTTGAATAACTATAGCATTAATGGATTTTTTTTTTTTCTCTTGAAAAGAACTAAAAAAAAAAAATTTGAGCTCAAGCCAACTCATTTAGTTTCGGACCAAATTTGACCAAAGCTTATTTAAGAGATCTGGTAAAAGTTTAGGCTCTTTTTTTTTTTTTTTTGTAAATAAAAATTTAGAGTCTTTCAAAACTTTTTATTTATATATATAATATACACTAATAATTTTAATTATAATTAAATCTTATAATTAAAATGTATTCAAGCTATATAACTTATATTATTTTATAACAAATAAATATGAAAATTATATAAATAGTAAGTATTGAAAACAATATGTAATATATGTAGATTTTTTGTATATTCAGATAGGAGCAAGTTGCATTTGAACCGGCTCATGAATAAATTGTTGGTTTGACATTATATACATCACATAGATTTGAATAATTTTTATAATACTCTTTTAATATTTTGATTTTCCACTGGATCTCCGTCATCAACCACGCAAGCCATTAGTCATACACACTTTGTGACAATCAAAGCAAGGACAATACAGTAATTTGATGAATGATAAAGTAGTCATCTCCGAAAGGCAGACCGATGACTAATGTTTGGACCGGGTTTTCTTTCGTGAAATTTCACGACAGTTTGGGGGGAGAAGATATCAATGCGAAGAGGTCCACCCTCACGTCCATGGGGACTTTGACTCGGCATCCTAAGGAGGATGGCTATTATTCGGATTGCCTGCAAGTCTCATGGTATATATTTCTTCAATCGACGTCTGCGGCAGCCCTTCCTTGCTGGTTTTGCGTCTACAGTGGACCTATCAAGTGGGACCTGCGTGTATTGAAGATAGCTTTGATGAGCTGGCCGCACAGTGGAGTAGAAGAGGTGTGGAATTCCTCTATGGATGGTAGCCAGCCGGTACCATTGATCGAGGGGAACGGTGCTTTGCGGTTTCCCATTTCATCAGTAGATTTTGAATCTTATTTCAAAAGTAGAAAGTAAATTAATAGAAAAATGGGTAGAAGCATAGAAAAACTACGGTAAGAAATCTGATGAAAATGATATGCAAATTCGTGCAGATCCTCTGTTGTGTATCAGTACATCCCATCCATCATACGATGAATGATCATGCATGAATGCATGCCTATTGCACACGGCCACATGTAGCCATCCATCGCATGATGAACGATGGATTGCACACTGTACCATATGATGTATAGTAGAGAATTCATGCTTTATGCAAACATAAAGAAATAAAATTTTGAAAGGTGATGCTCGTTGTTGAAATCCACTCAACCGAGATCGATGATGAGTATGAAGAATGTTCAATGAAAGTTAGTTGGTGAGCTCATCTATGACAATGAACCAGGTAATAAGACAACAATTTAGCTTGATGTAGACCAGAATCAAAATCTTAATCTACAGCATATGATGTACATGTCTAAAGCTAAAGATGAGGATTTAAACTATCACATCCATGGCACCATCCTTGGAAATGTCATTATTGATTGATTTAGAAGGATCATCAGCTTGATGCGGACCATTTTGGTTGCTATGGAAAGGATGGAATAGCATCCATGAGCAAGATTCACTATATCAAGAAGTTGAATTATGTACTATTATGGAGGTTATTTGCCATCCAAATCAAACTTTTCTTCCTTAGGCCATGACTGAGCACTCATTGATGACTCAACAAAATCGTCTCGAATACCAGAAAGAGCCAAGAAAATGAGGTGGACTAACCTTATTTCATTGTCCTCATCCGATTTTGGCCCGAGCGTTTATTGACCATGTGGTTAGGATCTTGCCGGCTCTATAGTCGAGATCTCACCAAGGACAAGAAATGAACCCTACAATCGACTGAAGGAAAAGGCGATGCCCTAGAAATCTCAGGCATAGGCACCAACGTGGAGCCTCAGCTTTATAATGACCCCAGGCTACCAACTTAGTTATCCATGCAGGTAAAATCCATAACTAACATTCATGACTAGTGACCTTGATCTATAGGTTAGTGGATAGATTTTCTATCTCAACGACCTATTAGAACGTGGCCTAATAACCTAAAAAGCTGGGCCTAACGGTCTACTGAATACAAACGTAACAGCTCATGGCTCCACCTCAATATAATTAAAGAGGTATCAAGGGGATCCTCGGGTAAGATCAATTTGGGAGGAAAAATTAAACCTCGCTCTCATACTCATTATTTTCTATTTTTTCTCTACTGTTCTTAAGCTTTAGCTAACTTAAGCATCAGAAGATCCTCCATCGAAAAACCTCCGATGAGTGAGGACTTCCCTTTTGAGTTCCCTATAGTGAATTGGTTTCTAGATGGCATGCAGCCCCAGCCTCTCCACCACCCGACTAGAGTTTTGCGGTAACAAAATTGGCATCAGAGAAACGGCAAATCATTCTAGGAGAAAAGAGAGCATGGTATGGATGAGAGGTCGCAATTCCACCTCCTCCTATTGGTAATCCATTCATCGCAGTCAAAGCACTGCTGCTCGAGGATCCATCGCAATGCAACCCTCCATTACAATGGACCCACATCCCTCAATGCCTTGATTCATCAAATCTAAATGTTAACTGGTGCAGTGTAATGGCTCCAACAGGTGGTGAAGCAGCAGCGCCATCCAAAATTGGCCCCTCAGTTGGCTCCTTCTTGGCGCGGTCTTCACTCTCACTCCAAAAGTCTGAGATCCACCCCCGATGGCATTCTCGTTTTGTCCGCATGGCCCCACCTCGGTCCTCCTCTCCCTAAAGCTCAAGAGAGGATGCTCAACATCGGAGCTCTTCTGGTGGAGATTTGACCTTTGGTTACTCTCCTAGAATCGGAAAGTCATGGCGAGTAGAGGAACTCGAGAAGAAGGTCCAAGAAATTGAGCATCGCCTTGGTGAGGTCCAGAGCAAGGCTCACTAGGACAGCAATGGCTTTGATTTCAACTCTCGATCTCCTTTTTTCTAGGCAATATTGAATGAACCGATTTCAAGATGGTTCAAGATACCTCAAATGGAGTCGTACGATAGCTCCATAAGCCCTCTTAACCACCTGGAGGGTTATAGGACCCTCATGATGTTGCAGGTGTAGAAAATCAAGCAGGGTTTTTAGTATGCATTTTCAAAATATTTTTGAAATTAAAGTAGCAAAAACTAAAATTAATCAAATATTAATCCACTACATGCATTGATCTAATCAATTTAAACCTGCTCAGAATCTAGATATGCTAATATGTAATTTAAAATTTAAATGTGATTGATCAGCAAATCGAATCTGCTGATCGATACGAGTTCAGAATTCGATATCTTTTTATGGGTAGCTGATCACCATAATCTGAATCTATCAGATAATGCTTTGGTATTACACCATAGCCACACACATGTCCGGCCTCTATAGTTGGTCCACACGAAGCTTCTGGTCCCGATCAACCCTATTGGAGTGCTAGCTCCTCGCCGGGGCCTTCAATGGCTGATCGCGATTGATCCAATCGATTGTCTTCTTTTTAATCTTCTAGATACTCTAGAAAATTAAAACATATGCTTTAGAGGATAATGAAGTGGTATTTCAAATTTGGTGGCGATCCGATGCTCACAGCACTCGATCTCTCCATCCGAATCCAGATTCCCAAGTCTTGGGTTTCACTCGGCCCAAAAACCCTGATGCACTCAAAACCCTCTCGTGCCTTCTTTGTGTGGAGTTTTTCTATGAAACAAGTTTTTATGGAAAGATGACTTTCGAATCTATAAATTCAATTTAGATCATATCTAAAAATTAGATATCCTTAGATACAAAAATTAGAAGAGAATAGAGGCATGAAGGAAAGATAAAGTACTGTAGGACTCTGCTCACCTTCACTCCAAGATTTTTTTCATCCAAAACCAATGCTCAATTACTTTCAAATTTTTACCACAAAAGGATAACACTTTGAGCTTCACACACAAAAATTTTTATAATTTATTGCATTAAAAATAAGTAAAAATTCCATATGAAGTGGATAGATTAAGATTGGTTGAACTAGTTTCAACCAACTTCTAGTATTTGAATTCAAATGGGGTCTTATCCTTTTCCAACGCCTCATCCAAGAGGGTGACAAGTAGAAGGACTCTCCTTCTACTTGGCCTCAATCAAAAATTGCCAAAAAAATATGTGACAAAAGATAGGTAGGCATGGAGAATAGATAAGGAAGAGATTAGGTTTTTCAAATTTCAAACCAACCAAGTTGAATTCAAAATTTAACTTAGTTTGAACTGATCCAACCCTTAGACCAGAGCAAAAGCAGAAGAGAGGAAGGGCGGACATTCATTTCTGCATGAGAAATCTCATGCAAAAATTAGAGGAGGGCATGAGTCAAGGTGGAAAAGTCAAATATGGTGGGTGCTAGGGAGAGTTTGAATTCAAATTTTATTTGACTTGGTCCAAATTAGTTTCAACCAAACCTATTAATTTAAATCAATTAGATCAGGTTAAATCCAATCAAATTAGACTTAACTCAAACTAATAAAATTTTAATCAAATTAAAATTTAATTAGATTCAAATCCTGATCAAATTAGGATCAAATCTTTCTTAGCGATTAGGTCATCTCATAATCTAATCGGATCAAATCCAATCGAATCCAATTCGATTAAACTTGATCAAATCTCCATTGCTCAATCAAATTGAGCTAATTAACAATCAAATTACTAATTAATCCTCTAATAAACATAGAGTTCCAATCGGATGGGTGTCTGGACAATAGAGTCCCATCAACATGAAACTCCTGAAGAGTTCCAAACCAGTGGGACTTTTGAACCCAATATCCCAAACAAATCAAACTCGCGATCATAGAGTCCCAAATCAGTGAGACTCTTGATCAGATCATCCTAAATAAGTAGTACTTAGAGTCCCAATCCACTAGGACTCTTGGTCACAATGTCTCAGTCCAATGGGACTCTTGACCATAGAGTTTCAGGTCATCAAGACTCTCGATCAGAGAATTCCGAATATGAAGGACTCAGAGTTCCAGTCTAGTGAAATTCTTGGTCATAGAGTCCCAGTCCAGTGAGACTCTTGACCATAGAGTCTTAGATCATCGAGACTCAATATCAGCCATCAGATTAGATAGAAATTTCTATTATGTGTGATCTTATAGGTTCGAATCCTAAGTCGGTAGTATAGAAACTAATTTTTTGTACCAATCATTGTGACCATCTAGTAAGGTACCTGACATTCGGATAGATCGAATAATTGCAATGCAACATCGACGAACTTATGGCATATGGTTACCATATAATTCATCTCCTTGACCTCGATGCTCAAAGGACAATCTAGGATTTATTGTTAATCCTAAAATTCATCCATAGTATATTTCAAAACTCAGTGTCCATCACATGGACCATCCTGACTGAGGATTTACTAAATTGAAATACAATGATGCACTTGCTCCAACACTTGGAGGGGTCAATCTCATCTTGACCTACATATCGATAAGCCAAGTACTTGACTGCACCCAGTAGCCTTCCATTACTGAATTAGAAATTCAGATAGTCCGATACCTAAGTACAGTGAGTTGCTTGCAAGTCACCATGGTGATCTTAGGTCTAAGAGACACTTATATCCATATTCTTCGCGAGCAACTCTTGACAGTAGAGAGCTCCACAGTTGGATCATATTCAGTGAAATATACCCCTACACTTTATCTGCATGCCATAACAGTATCTCTATACTTCTTGATTAAGAGGACAACCAATACTTATGGTACACAATGACCTACACTCGATACATTTCATCTTGGGTAACAACGAATCATTTGATTGCGAACATGTTTTGAGGACTAAATGATAAATCCTCCTTTATCGAGTCTAAATAGTCCTAAGAACTTCATCATAAAAGAATTTATTATAGAAAGATGTACAAAATGATGAAAAAATTAAAATAATAATTTTATTTATTAATAATTTAAGTATAATTATATTTAGCTCAATCATTTACAATCTAGATGATTGACTTTAGAATATAATTTTCAACAACTCTTACTTAGACTAAAGCCACTCAGAATAGTATCGAATACCCATCTTTCATTTGTGATTATCGAACTCTTTGATTCCTAGAGCTTTAGTAAAGGAGTCGGCCACGTTCTTCTTTCAGTCGATCTTCTGAAGCTCGATGTCACCTCGCTCCATGATTTCTTATACAAGGTGGTAGCGATGTAGAATATATTTGGTGCGCTGATGTGCCTTCGGCTCCTTCGCTTGAGCTATGGCTCTAGTGCTGTCATAATATAGCAGAATCGGACCATCCAAGGAAGGTGCCACTCCCAGCTCACCGATGAACTTCTGCAATCACACAGCTTTCTTCGTAGCATCAGATGCCGTGATATACTCTACCTCGCATACAAAATCGTCTACAGTGTGCTGCTTGGAACTCTTCCAGCAGACCGCTTCACCATTTAGGATAAACACAAAATCTGACACACTTTGCTATCATCATGATCTGACTGAAAACTAAAATTAGTATATCCTACAAGTTTCAAGTCAGTATCTTCTTAGATAAGCCACTGATCCTTGGTATTCCTTAAATACTTCAAGATTATCTTCACAACCTTCCAGTGATTCTTACCTGGGTCAGACTGGTATTTACTCACTATCCCTAGTGAGTATGCCACGTCTGATCTCGTACACATCATGACGTACATAATAGGACCCACTACCGAAGCATATGGCATTCTACTCATATGCTCTCTTTCTTGAGGAGTTATCGAACAATTCCTCTTCGAGAGCAAAATTCCATGGCCTATCGAGAGAGCCATTTTTGAAATTCTCCATGCCGAACCTCTTCAGCATGGTATCAATGTACGTGGACTGAAATAATCCTAGCAATCTTTTAGATCTATCCCCATAGATGCTCATCTCTAGGATGTAGGAAGCTTTTTCCAAGTTCTTCATGAAGAATTGAGATGACAGCCAAACTTTTATTCCCTATAATACAGAGATGTCATTTCTGAATAAGAGAATGTCATCAACATACAGCACAAGAAATACAACAATAGAACTGTTGGCCCATTTATACATGTAGGATTCTTCTCCGTTCTTAATGAAGCCATATGTTCTGATTACTTTATCAAAATGCATGTTCCAACTCTGCGATGTCTGCTTTAATCCATAGATGAATCTTTGAAACTTGCACACCTTAGACTCATCTATGGATGTGAAACCCTCTGGTTGTATCATATACACCTCTTCATCTAACTCTCTATTTAGAAAAGCTATTTTCACATCCATTTATCAGATCTCATAGTCTAGGTATGCCGCTATCACAAGCATGATCTAAATAGATTTGAGCATTGCCACTGGAAAAAAATGTCTCATCATAGTCAATATCATAACGCTGACGATATCCCTTGACAACCAGACAGACTTTATAGGTCTCCATCTTTTCATCTACGTTTCATTTTTTTTTGAAAATCTACTTACACCGAATGAATTTTACTCCTTCAGGTGGATTAACTAGTGTCTATATACTATTGACCTTCATGGACTCCATTTTGAATTCCATGGCTTTGAGCCACATATCAGAGTTGGACCTCTACATAGCATCCATGTAGGTGATTGAATTCTCGTCGTTCTCATCGAGTTCGATAAGATCACCATTCTGAACTAAGAAATCATAGTATTTGTCCGATTTACATAGTACTCTACCAGATCTTCTTAGTGCCATTTCAATAGGCTCTGGATTTGATCTTATCAAATCTATTTCTGCAGGTTTACTAGAATGTATCAGTTCTTTCACTTATCGAACTTCATTAAGTTCAACATTAGAGGCAGCTGTTCCTTCACCAAAGAACTTCTTTTTTAAAATGATTGCTCTATTGCTGATGAGCATCTTTTATTCTTCAGCAAAGTAGAAGTAATAATCCATAGTTTCCTTGAGATATTCTATGAACAGGCATTTATCGAACCTAGGTCCAAGCTTTTTCGACTGCAAACGTTTAACATAAGCCAGACATCCCCAAATCATAAAGTAAGAGAGTGTCGGCTTACATCCAATCCATATCTCATATGGAGTTTTTGCAATAGACTTGCTCGAAATATTATTCAAAATAAAATAGATAATTTTTAGTGCATAACCCTAAAATAAAATTGGCAGACTTGTAAACCCCATCATGGACCGAACCTTGTCCAACAGGATTCGATTCCTCCTTTCAGATGCACCATTATGCTGTGGTGTTTCAGAAGGGGTCCATTATGATAGAATTTCATTCTCTCCTAGATATATCAAAAACTCGTTGGAAAGATATTCACCTTCTCGGTCAGATCGAAGAATTTTAATACTCTTTTCAAGTTATTTTTCTACCTCATTTCGATATTGTTTGAACATTTCAAACGAATCGGATTTACTCTTCATAAGATAGACATACCCATACCTAGATAGGTTGTCAGTAAATATAATAAAGTAGTAAAACCCATCTCTAGCACATGTGTTCATAGGTCCACATACATTAGTATGTACTAGACCTAGAAGCTCATTAGCCTACTCAACCTTTTCAGTAAAAGATGATTTGGTCATGTTACCAAGAAGATAGGACTCACAGGTATTCAATGATTCATAATTATCAATGTCAATGATACGCTCTTTGACTAACCTGTTAATCCTATTCTTGTTTATATGACCGAGCCTACAGTGTTAAAGATAAGCATTAGTGACATTATCTAGTTTTGGTCGTTTATTCGATGTGTACATTACACTAATAGACTGTGATAAAATATAAATATTATTTTTTAATTATCCTTGCATTATTGTGATATCATTTATAATGATATCGCAATAATGTCTCTTTATTGATAAACTATAACCATCTTGGGTCAAAAGTCCAACGGATATTATGTTCATTATAAAAGATGGATAATAGTGATAGTCACTTAAAATGATATTATTATTTTTAAAAAATAGTTCAAGAGTTTTCAATGTTAGGACTGAAACTTGACTTCCATCTTCAACATTAAGAAATCTATCATCATTCTCAAATTTTCTATCAATTTGAATTTCATGCAATGAATTGCATATATGAATTGAACTTTCAATATCTAATACCCAGGTAGATGTATTATATACGAAGAAATTATAAGGTGTTATCATATAACAGCCTTGATCAGCAACCACTTACTGATTTATCATGTTTAGCCTATTTGGGTTTAGAGGACAATTCCTCTTTGGGTCTGCCTTATTATGGTCAACACTAGACTCCTTGTTCTTAGGTTCTAAACACTTGCCATTGTCCAACAGTGAACGGAGCAGATTAACTCTAGTCATTCTAATTATCTGAAAGAAAAATATGAAATTTTATTAGTACTCAAATTAATTAATCCTAAAAATTTAAACTTTAGTCTAAAGATTTTTTTACTATTTTTAATAAATTGATAGTCTCTACCTCCAATTCGAGAAATTATACTTACTCCTTAGCGGATACTAGAACCCACATAGACTACAAATGGGTCCGAGGAAAGCTCTGGCTAACCCACGTGCATCTACAGGTAGGTTTACCATCAATTATTTTTTCAAATAATTTTTAGTAATTAGATTTTGCTCTAAATGCCAAATCAGTAGGCTATAACCTTCATTAAAAAGGTCTGGTTAGGTCCAATCATTAACATGATTGATTTCGATGCATCAAACCAATGATAATTAGGTCCGAGGAAAGCTCTGGCTAACCTAATCATCAATAAGAGAGTGCAACCTAATCATCATATGATAGATAGCAATTTCAATATTCAAATGAATACCAAGTGTAAGGCACCTTCAATGTTCACCTAGAAGATTGGACTCATTACTATTCACCTTAATGAGAGGCTATGACTCAGTTATCCCCATAACTTAGTCATTTTAAGATCCTAATAATTTAAAAAGTTTAGGTTACACGTGATTTTAGATAGAAAAGATACAGACCAATTTTTTTCACTGACTTCACCAAGTCAAACTCTCCCACTGACTTCAACAAGTCAATAGGTCAGGGCTAGGATCAATTTAAGTCCATAGGCACCTAATATAGTCTTACTGATTGAAATTAGTCAAATTGATTTCTAATGACATGGGTTAGTCTGAATCATTAAGTGATCTAATCAAATTTCAATCGATCATGTCGACCAGTTAAGTAAGATCAGTGGAAGGGATATGCCATTAACTCGTTAAAGATCAAATCAGTGCGAGTAGCTCTCAATTAAAAATCACTGATCGAGATTATCAAACTTATCTTAGACACCAACCGGTTAATTATATTTAATTTGATCAACCTAGCAATTTTGGGCTTAACCGCATAGCCATGAATCAAGTCCATCTTAATCTAGTTAAAGATATGGACTTGTCCAACTACAACTATTGGAGTTGATTCTAGAGTGTCCTTGACCTAATCTAATTCAACACTTGATTAGATTTGATCAATTACTCTAGATTAATCCATTCTTTAACTAACCTTAGGTCTAACCCAATTAATAGACCTAATTCATCTAACCCTTTAATCTACAGTCTTATGATTTTGTCTTAGGATCTTTAATTCACAATTTTAGAACATAAAAGACAACACTTAATTCTTTTAATTAAGTTTTTAGATTGATGGATCAGAATTCGATATTTCAAAAATAGTTTTTAAATTTTAAAAGATTTTTATTTTTTGTTTTCCAAATGGGTCGACTCATTTCAAAAATGGATCAGCTCATTTCTCAAACAGCAACCTATTACTAGTTTTAAACATAAAATAAAACATAATAAAAATTAAACTATAAATCAATCTTTTAGATTTAATATAAAATATAGTCATATTTATTTTTTTAATTAAAATAATTTCAATCATTAAAATTTTTTCACTGTTCATCTTAATGAATGAGTTCATGGTGGCACTCCTACCGCCATAAGGGATCCCCACTGAATGAAAAGAGATGGCCTTTAAACTATACTTGTTTCTTATGATCGGATGACTTGGTGGCTCATTCATTCTCGATTACTAAATTATCTAAATTAAGCATATGAAATATACTAACATTTAATTTTTAATTACATATTAGACATATCAAGTAACCCAATTGCTCTGATACCATTATAGGAAATCAAGTAGAATTTTTAGCATGCATTTTAAAATATTTTTGAAATTAAAAGCAGCAAAAACTAAAATTAATCAAATATTAATCTACTGCATGCATTGATCTAATCAATTTAAATCCTGCTCATGATCTAGACATGCTAATATATAATTTAAAATTTAAATGTGATTGATTAGCAAATCGAATCTATTGATCGATACGAGTTCAGAACTTGATACCTTTTTGCAGACAGCTGATCACTGCAATCTGAATCTATCGGATAATGCTTTGGTGTCGCACTGCAGCTGCATACGTGTCCAACCTCTATGATTGATCCACACGGGGCTCCTGATCTCGATCAGTTCCACTAGAGTGCTAGCTCCTCGTCGGGACCTTCAATGGCTAATCGCGATTGATCCAATCGATCGCCTTCTTTTGATCTTCTAGACACTCTAGAAAATCAAACATATGCTTCGGAGGATGATGAAGTGGTATTTCAAATTTGGTGGCGATCACTACTACAAAAAGAGTCTACGGTAGCATATACTATTACAGCAGTTTTCGAAACTACTACAATAGAGTCTACGATAGTGGTTACAAAGAACTGCAGCTATAGGACCGACCTATAGCAGTGGTTATAAGAAATCACTGTCATAGTTTGGCCGCTATCATAGGTCTGATTTATGGCAGTGGTTCTTTGTAACCGCTGTCATAGATTGGACCTATCGCAGTGGTTTTTTATAATCGTTGCTATACGTTGATCTATGGCAGCGGTTATTTGTAACTACTGTAATATTTTTTTAAATATTATATAATTTTAAAATTTAATATCCATCTTTATCGTTCATTATCTAAATAATTATTATTAGAGTATCGTCACAAAAGATTACCTCGATCTGAGGGTCCTAGCTTCATCGATCAGAAAAATTTGATTTCAACAACCACGAATGATGATGCGATGATCTGATAGATGGAGACCTTCGATAGATCCAAAAATCTGTAATAATGATCAAAGTTATATTTATAGCGTACTATCAAAATTTTATTTTAATTGGATATTGTTATCTTGGTCAATTTAGTATAGGTTAATTCGATCGTTAAATGATAAATGAGTGATCAAAGGACCAGACGGTGTTCGATTATGAGATAATTTTTTTTATAAATGATCTTGGCTACTACTTTAATCATTTTTTATGGTGATGATTATAAAATTCAATGCGTGAGAGTAAGAATAATCTAAAACTATACATCACCTGATAACCATTCTGGAACTCTGTTGGTTGTTATATGCATGTGCTCGTACTTTTACAATATCTGCTTAACGTGAATAGTTCATATAAAAATGATTTAAATTTTACTATCATCATCATATAAAATAATTAAAATTATAACAAAGATCATTTAACTAAAAAATTATCTCATAATCAAACACCATTTAGCCCTTTGATTGCTTGTTTTTAATTTAATGATCGAAATCATTCCATACTAAATTAACATGATAACGATATCCGATTGAAGTCAAACTTTGATAGTATACTACAAATATCATCGAGATCATCATTGTAGATATTTGGATCGATCGGAGATCTTCATCTATCAGTCATCGCATTATCGTTCGTGATCGTCGAAATCAAATTTTTTTGATCGATAAAGCTAGGGCCATCGGATCGAGGTGATTTTTTATCATAATACTCTAATGATAATTATTTAGATAATAAACGATGAAGATAAGCATTAAATTTTAAAATTATATAATATTTTAAAAAAATAAAAAATATTTCCAACCTACGATAGTGGTTACTGAAAACAGCTACTATAAATCTACGGCAGCGGTTATGAAACCCCTACCGTAAATCTATTGCAGCAATTTTTAATAATCACTGCCATAGATCTATGGCAATAGGTTAGGTTAAAAATTTCCCGACCGCCATCTGGCCGCCCACCCCTTGCCCTCCCCAGCTGCCACCCCCCACCCTCCCCATCCCCTGCTACCGCTCGACTGCCCACCTGTTGCCCTCCCATCCCGATCGCCGCAGCCGCCACCCGTTGCCACCCCTCGCCCTCCCCATCCTCGATCGTCGCCGGTCGCCCACTCTTTGCCCTTCCCGACCGCTGTCCCCCCCTCCCCATCCCGACGCCATCCGACCGCCCACCCCTTGTCCTCCCTGACCGTCGCCCCCCGCCCTCCCATCCTCGGTCGTTGCTCGGCTGCCCACCCGTTGCCATCCCGATCGCGGTCGCCCGGCCCCCACCCTCCCGATCCCCGGTTGCCGCTCGACCGCCCCTTTGTCCTCCTCGACCGTCGCCCCCGCCCTCCCCATTTTCAACCGCCGCCAAGCTGCCCACCCCCGCCCTTCCCATCCCCGACCGTCCGTCGCCCACCTCCCCATCCTCAGCCGCCACCGCCCCTGCCCTCCCCATCTCGACCGCCACCACTACCCTCCCCATCCTTTGGCCTTCCCATCACGGCACCCCTCCGGACCTCCTCTTCCTCTCTCTTTCTCTTTCTCTCTCTTCTCTCTCAATCTCACTATCTTGCTTTTGTTTTGTAGGTTACCTCTAGCATCATCGTCTTTCTTTAGCACCATCGTCGGTGACCCTCGAAGCTTTCGGTGCAACCTCCTTTCTATAGTCGTAGGTATATTATTTATTTTAATTTCATAGTATTATTTATTAATCACTAAACTAGATCTATCAATGGGTTGGATTCGAATCAAAATCTGGATATTCAGATCTAGACCCGATTTTAATTTCTGGTATCGGACCCAAATTTGAATACCCGATGGGTCCATACTTGAAGTACCAGACCCGGATCCTAATGGATCTCAGGTATTCGGACCCAATTTCAGGACCCAAAACTAAGAAAAAGAGAGGAAGAGAGGGAGGGAGGGGGTCTGGCCTCACCACCGTCATCGATGAGGGAGATCGAGAGAGGAAGGAAGGGAGGGAGGGGGTCCGACCTCGTCGGCATCACTGAAAGGAAGGGGGTTCATTGTATAATTTATTGGATAACATTTTTTGGATGTTTATATCTTGTTGCTTTTATTTATTGCATTGCATAACGATAGACCCATCAATTGATTAGTGTACATAATTTTCAGCATCCGTATAATTATATGTAATTATATGGATGATAGAATTATGTATAATGATCAATTGATTGTCCAATTTGGATGATTTAAAAATTATAGATAATTTTATAGATAGTTGCAATAATCAAACGGTATGTTAAGAATTTTGAATAAAATTTTGGATAGTATTTTTCTTTTGTTCTCCCTACATAGGAGAACTTAGAAAAAATATTGCCAAAATTTCATTCGATCCTTGTTGCATATTGTTTGATTACTGTTTTGAACCTATAGAATTAATGCAATTTCTGAATGGGATAGGACCTATCTTTACCTATTAGTTGGTGATAGGATGCATTTATTGCATATTTATTTATAATGTATCAGTATATAATTTAAGTTTCATAAATAATTTAATTACAGTATCATCATTTTTAAAATAGATAAGGAATGGATAAAGTTTAGTAGGCTCTCGTCAGAATATGAGGCAGGACTTCAAAAATTTCTTGATTTTGCTATAGAAAAATTTGGGGACCATGGACTGATCCAATGTTCTTGTAAAAAATGTATGGGTGGACCGTGGCTATCTCATCAAGATGTAAATGATCACCTCACTATTTATGGCTTTAAAGTCGATTATGATATTTGTTGGGACCAATATGGTGAGGACAGACCGCAAGAACACGATCAACATGATAGAGAAGTGGAACAAATGGTTCGTGATATTTTTTCGTTTGTTGGCCATAATGATGGTGCATCTACGTCCATGTCTGATCCTATGGTTGGTAGAATGATAAATAATGAGGATGTAGAGAAGGTCCGTAAGTTGATGGAGGATGCTAATGTTCTATTATATTTTGAATGTGAAAAGATGGCAAAGCTAGAGTTCTTAATCCGGTTGTATCATGCAAAATGCTCCAATGGATTCAATAATAATGGAGTGAATTGCATATTAGAGCTTTTGGAGGATATTCTTCTGGATGATGCACAAATTTCGAAGAATAATTATGAGGCATTGAAGATTATTGAACAGCTGAGCTTTGCTTACACCAAGATACATCCATGTCCCAATGATTGCATGCTCTATTGGGAGGTGGATGTCTACCAAAATGAGTGCATGAGATGCGATGTGTCAAGATAGAAACAGAAAAAAGATGGCACATCGACTCATGTACCTCAAAAGTTGATATGGCACTTTTCTTTGATTTCAAAACTACAAAAAATGTTTATGTCAGCAAAGACATCAAAGGACATAAGATGGCATGAAGAAGATCAAACAAAAGATGATGCATTGAGGCATCCAGCTGATGGAGAGACATGGTAAAAGTTTAATGAATTACATCCTGACTTTGCATATGAGATATGTAATATGAGATTGGACTTGTCGTACGATGGTTTCAACCCGTTTAAGCATATGAATACCGTCTATAGTGTATGGCCAGTATTTATTCATGTTTACAATCTTCCACCGTGAATGTGTATGAAAAAATCCTTTGCTTTCATGATAGTGCTCATCCCTGGATCGATAGAGGTAAGTAATGATATTGATGTTTATTTACAACCTTTTATTGCCGAGCTGAAATAGTTATGAAGTATTCAAGGTGTTCCAACTTTTGATTCTTTGCTGAACGAGTCATTCTCTACGCGCGCAGCACTTTTATGGACAATAAATAACTTTTCAGCCTATGCCCTAATATCGGGTTGGAGCATCAAAGGTGAGCTAGCATATCTGGTTTATGAAAAAAACATCCGATCTAAAAGATTGATGACATCAGAGGAGTTTTAGCTATATGGGGCATTGACGTTTCCTCCATCAAAATCATCCATACAGAAGGGATGCATGCTCCTTCGATGGCACTGTTGAAGAAGATGGAGCGCTTAGTCGGATGTCTAGAAGTGATGTACTTAGAGAGTTGGATGGTCTCAGTATTGAATTTAGAAAAGATGATTCGATTAATGGTAAAAAGAAGAAGCATCGATCAAAGAAAGATAATACACACTTTAATTGGAGGAAAAAAAGCATCTTCTTTGACTTGCCATATTGAAAGACAAACTTATGGCACCACTGCTTAGATGTAATGCATATTGAAAAGAATGTGTGCGAGTTTCTATTAGCAACAATCTTAAATATCAAAGATAAGACTAAGGATGACTTGAATTTTTGATTTGACTTGAAAGAATGGGATATTAGGAGATCACTCTATCCAGAGCCGGCAGGGGGAGAACAGTGGAGGCTCCCTCATGCATGCTATGTTATAAATGCCTCCGAACAGTCCACATTTCTTCATGTGCTGGAGAACATAAAGGTCCCTGATAGATACAAGCAACATATCAAAGTATGTGAATAGTAAGGATGTCAAACTTAGAGGATTGAAGACTCATGATATTTGCGCAAAGAGGTTGCTTAAGAAAAATGTGAAGAAAATAAAGACAAGAGCGGTGACTATATTATGTGATCTGGAGAAGATATTTTTACCATCATTTTTCACAGTTGAAGTTGCACTTGGAGGCCCAGTGTTCTGCCGATGGATGTATCCTATTGAGAGAAATATTCAAACTCTGAAATCTTATGTAAGAAATATGAATCGCCTGGAGGGATGCATAGCGGAAGGTTATTTGGGTTAAGAGTATATGAATTTCTATACCATATACTTAAACAAGCTCAAGATACGTCATAATCGGTAAATGAGGAATTAGAATGATCAGTATCAACCAATTCAGCCTGCATTTGAGTCCATTCCACAATCAGATAGACTTTCCACTTTATACTGCTTCACTGATTTAAGCATTAAGGAAAGGGATAAGGCACACCGCTACGTGCTTTTCAACTGTGATGTCATTGAGCCGTACATAAGGTGAGTAGCCTTATTTAGTTTATAATAAGTAAAAGAAAATATCCAATTATACTTAAATTTATTTTTTGTGTATGCAGCAAACACAAGAAGATCATAAGAGCAAAATATGGTGCTCTAAGTATACGGGAGAAAGAGAAAATGCACAGCAAAGAATTTTCTGAATGGTTCAAAGATCATATAAGCGATTATATATTCTTGTCATGTATAACTTATTTGAATATGTTTACTAATTAGGTGTCATATCCTTAATTAGGTGTGGAGATTACCGCTCAGTGATATGAGCCTTGAAGTGCGTGCTCTTTCAATGGATCCTAATCATACCGTGCATGAATATAAACAGCTCATCATTAACAGCTATAGATTTAATATTCACAGTAAGTCCGTAAATATGGCAATACAAAATAGTGGCATCATGTTGAATGCCACCACTGGGTGTTATGCTAGCTCGAGGGATTCACAGCCTCGTACGGAGGATTTGAACTATTATGACATGGTGGAGAAAATAGTCATCTTGGACTATTATTCTAAAAAAAAGATTGCGTTGATAAAGTATGGTTGGTTTGACAACTTGTCACAGTCTGGGATGAAGACTGATGAGTGCGGTTTTACTCTCGCTAACATACAATGCCATCTCCGCACTAAAGAACCATATATACTTGCCTTCCAAGCTAGTCAAGTCTTCTACGTTAGTGATCCCTTGGAGCCTCAATGGGGTGTTGTTGTGAAGATGGTGCTTAGGCATATTTTTGATGATACAGAAGTTGATGACGATGTTGGATCATGCATGCAAAGTGCTCCTTTAGGACAAAACTTACCTGGTACTGTCGAGGTCCCAGACACATTTATCAGGAGCGATGATGATGTCCATATTGTAGATGCCACTAGGTGATGACTTCAATATTCTGGTATAAATTATTAGAGTTTATTTATTGATGTATTGCTAATATTATTATTCAACATATTAAATTTGTTGCCCAAAAGTTGCAACCCCCATCTCTCGAATGACTACGCAGAGCTCCGCATGTGAGCCATGCCAATAGGCCATGCCGTGCCATGCTATGGGCCGTGCCATGCTGGTAGACCGTGTTGTACCTTGGGCCATATCGTGTCATGCCATGCCTTAGGCTGTGCTGTATCGATAGGCCATGTCATACCATACCGTACCATGCTGTATCGGTAGGCCGTGCCGTATCGTACCAGTAGATACCATAAATATTATATATAGAACGTTATCATATATGCTAAAAATTAAAATGTGTAACTTGGTAGATGGATCAGAAAAATCAATAAAGACTCAAATGAAACATAAAATCTAGACATGAGTCAAAATCATCCAAACTGAATACTAACCCTCAACTGATTTATTAATAATCAGTAAAACAAAAGTTAGATTCAATGCATATAAATATTCCATAAGCCTAACCTAAATGCTTTTAAAAGTCTATTCCTTGGCCTTAAAGTTTAAATTTAATCTAATATTGAATGAAAATGTAACCTTATCGTGCCATGTTGGTAGGCCGTGCCATGCCTTGGGCCGTGCCATGTCAGTAGGTTATGCCATACCGTGCCATGTCGGTAGTTCATGCCTTGGGCCGTGTCGTGCCAGTAGGCTGTGTCATGGGCCGTACCGACTGCTAAGAGAACCCCTATCTTATTGCTTTTGTTTATTGCATTGTCTAACGATTGACCCATCAATCGATTAGTGTATATAATCTTTGACATCTGTATATTTATATGTAATTGTACGGATGGTACCTAGGCAATATCTTTGATTATTATTCAACATATTATATTAGTTAATGTTCATTAATGTTGCAGATTACGATGGCATCGAAATGCCATCTTGCTTTCACCCCTGCCTCTTGATGGATTATGTGGAGTTCAGCATCTGAGAAGCAGTTAGAGCATACTCCATCCACCTCCATATTAGCTGCTCAAGGACCTCCACCACCGACATCTACTCTACCGATGGCATCTACTCCACCGACATCTGAGCCTCCACCGTCATCCATATCTTCAACACTTGCTACTCCACCGACATCTGAGTGTATATTTTTATTATATTATTTATTTATTTTTATATAGTATTTATATACTTATATATTTGCATAACGTATTTTTATTGCAAGTGCATCATCTAGTAGGATATTTTATGGTCCGACACGTATGGCGCATGTGTGTAACCGCCAGCATCAGATGATGGTATAGTATGATGTGATGGGAAGGTTAGTAGGAAAGATTGCGCGGAAAATACATTCATTTTTTGGAGTGCTTATGAGGCGGTCAGACATTATTCCCATAGAGCTCAGAGACTAGTGATTGATGGATGATACTGTTGGGGACCGGATGTGGGAGGAGATATAGGTAAGTGCATTTTAATTATATTTATGCATTTTACATGTTTACACTATGTTTGATTAGAATAATTTTGTAACTAACTTTTGATAATTTTATGCAGAGGAGGTACGACTTTTCTGATTACGAGAGAGCTCGAGATGCCCGACTGAAGAAGATTGGAGAATTGTACCGAGGCTATAAGGTCAAGCTCCACAGAGGATAGCTCGAGCATCGATGAGACACTCTAGAGGAGCTTGTTTCGTGGATATAGGACTTTTAAATTTTTTAATATACTTAAAGTTATATTTAAATATTTTTTAAATATTTATTATTTATTTGAATACTTGTTAGGCTACCTTCCGTTAGAACCGAGCAGTCTAGGAGTATACGCACACTCTCGACCGTGAGTCTATGGCCAGTCATGTGCATAGAGAGATAATGAATTCTAAATCTTAGTAGATAAATTAAATTGATATTTTTTTCATATTTCTGATAAATTGATCCATTGTTATAGCTGATGAGAGATGGAGTGATACCCAGCCATAGTGAGATCTTCTGATCCAGTTGTACGGACAAGAAGGGTAGGCCAATGAACGCCGCGATCGGAAGAATTTTTGTAAGTATTAAATATATTAGTATATATGATTAGTATTATAGCATATATTATAAAATTTTATTTGTACCTATAATTACAGGATCAATTAGATGCGCTCGCGAGCGAGGGCTCGGATACCTCTAGCCCCCATGACCATCTATCTCAGATCTTGGGGCCTGAGCACTTTAAGAGGATTCGATGCAGGCCCGGACATACGCCGACCAACTATTGGTCTGAGGCGAGCGTCTCTTCATAGGCTTCTAATATCGTTAGTCGAGAGTAGCTTGAGACAGCGTTGGCATGGGCAGATCATGCTACGATGCGGGCAGATCGGGCTGAGGAGCACACATCTCATCTAAAGGACATCATGAGAGACATGGTGTTGACGCTCAGTGTACATTTTGAAGGTGCCTTCATGGGCTTTGAGGATATGTTGGTGTGCATTCCAGCTTCATCTCTGGCTCTGACTCCAGCTCCAGCTCCGCCTCCAGCTCGTGATCCATCTCCTAGGGATGACGACGATGTAGATTTAGGAGACTTTTGATGTATTTTTTCTAAAAAATATTATAATAAATTTTATTCGATAATAAAATTTTAGCATTTTAGAAATATTTTTATGTTTATAATATTTTTTATGTTATATATCTCTGCATTTGTCAGGTAAAATATATAAAAAATTAAAAATTTTATATTTTTTTAATTATTCAGAAGCTATGATAGCAGTTTTACAATCACTGCCGTAGACGTGCCAACCGTTGTCATAGGCAATGTGTCAACCACTGTATTAGACCTATAGCAGCGATTACGTAACCACTTCTATAGATAAGGCTATGACAGCGATTATGAAACCGCTGCCATAGACAAATGGCGATGGCTGCAGTGGCAGCGGTTAGCTAACCACTGCCATAGTCTATAGCAGCGATATTTTAGGCTACGGTAGTGGTTACAAACTACTGTCATAGCCTAATTTTGTAGTAGTGGATTCGATGCTCATAGCACTCGATCTCTCTATCCGAACCCAGATTCCCAAGTCTTGGGTTTCACTCGGCCCAAAAACTCTAACGTACTAAAAATCCTCTCATGCCCTCTCTATGTAGAGTTTTTTTATAAAACAAGTTTTCATAAAAAGATAACTTTCGAATCTATAAACTTTATTTAGATCATATCTAAAAATTAGGTATCCTTAGATACAAAAATCAGAAAAGAATAGAGGCCTGAAGGAAAGATAAAGTGCTATAGAACTTCGCTCACCTTCACTCTAGGATTTTTTTTTTGCCCATAACCAATGCCCAATTGCTTTCAATTTTTTACCACAAAAAGATAACCCCTTAGGCTTTGTGCATAAAAATTCTCATAATTTATTGCATAAAAAATAAATAAAAATTTCATGTGGAGTGGATAGATTAAGATTGGTTGAACTAGTTTCAACCAACTTCTAGTATTTGAATTCAAATGGGGTCTTATCCTTTTCCAACACCTTATCCAAGAGGGTGACGAGCAGAAGGACTCTTCTTCTGCTCGATCTCAATCAAAAATTATCAAAAAAATGTGCGACAAAAGATGGATAGGTGTGCGACAAAAAAATGTGAAGAGATTATTAGATTTTTCAAATTTCAAACCAACCAAGTTGAATTCAAAATTCAACTTAGTTTGAACTGGTCCAACCCTTGGATCAGATCAAAGGCAGAAGAGAAGAAGGGCGTACATACATTTCTACGTGAGAAATCTCATGCAAAAATTAGAGGAGGGCGTGGGTCAAGGTGAAAAAGTCAAATATGGTGGGCGCTAAGGAGAGTTTGAATTCAAATCTTATTTGACTTGGTCCAAATTGGTTTCAACCAAATCCATTAATTTAAATCAATTAGATTAGGTTAAACCCAACCAAATTAGGCTTAATCCAAACTAATAAAATTTTAATCAAATTAAAAATTAATTAGATCCAGATCCTGATCAAATCAGGATCGAATCTTTCTTAGCGATTAGGTCATCTCATGACCTGATCGGATCAAATCCAATTGAATCCAATTCAATCAAACTTGATCAAATTTTCATCGCTCAACTAAATTGAACTAATCAATAATCAAATTCCTAATTAATTCTTCAATAAATATAGAGTTTTAATCGGATGGATGTCTGGGCAATAGAGTTCCATCAACATAAAACTTCTAAAGAGTCCCAAACAAGTGGGACTCTTGAACCCAGTGTCTCAAACGAATCAAACTCATGATCATAGAATTTCAGACCAGTGAAACTCTTGATCAGAGAGTTTCAAATAAGTAGGACTCAGAGTCTCAGTCCACTAGGATTCTTGATCATAATGTTTCAGTCCAGTGGGACTCTTGATCACAGAGTCTCAGGTCATCAGGATTCTCGATTAGAGAGTTTCAGACATGAAGAACTCAGAATTTCAATCCAGTAGGCTCTTGATCATAGAGTCTCAGATCATCAGAACTCTTGATCACAGACTTTCAGTCCAGTAGAACTCTTGATCATAGAGTTTCAGTTCAGTAGGACTCTTGACCATAAAATCTTAGATTATCGAGACTCAATATCAGCCATCAGATCAGGTAGAAATTTCTATTGTGTGTGATCCTATAGGTTCGAATCCTAAGTCGGTAGTATAGAAACTAATTTTCTATACCAATCGATGTGACCATCTAGTAATGGTATCCGACATCTGGATATGTCGAATAATTACAATGCAACATCGATGAATCTGTGGTATATGATTATCATATAATTCATCTTCTTAATCTCGATGCTCAAAGAATGATCTAGGATTTACTGTCAATACTAAAATTCATCAGTGTATTTCAAAACTTAGTATCCATCATATGGACCACTCCGATCGAGGATTTGCTAAATTAAAATAGAGTGATGCACTTGCTCCAACATTTGGAGGGGTCAATCCCATCTTGACTTACACATCGATAAGTCAAGTACTTGACTGCACCTAGTAGCCTTCTATCACTGAATTAGAAATTCAGATAGTTTGATACCTAAGTGCAGTGAGTTGCTTGCAGATCACCGTGGTGATCTCAGGTCTAAGAGACACTTATATCCATATCTTTCGTGAGCAACTCTTGACAGTAGAGAGCTTCGCAGTTGGATCACATTCAGTGAAAAGTACTCCTATACTTCACCTAATGCTATAACAGTATTTCCATACTACTTGGTTAAGAGGATGATCAATACTTATGGCACACAACAACCTACATTCGATACGTTGTCATCCTGGATAACAACGAATCATTTGGTCGTGAACATGTTTTGAGGACTAAATGATAAATCCTTCTCTATCGAGTCTAAATAGTTCTAAGGACTTCATCACAGAAGAGTTCATTACAGAAAGATGCACAAAATAATGAAAAGATCAAAATAATAATTTTATTTATTAATAATTTAAGTATAATTATATTTAGCTCAACCATCTATAATCAAGATGATTGGCTTTAGGATACAATTTTCAACAGCAGGGTGCCTTAGATGCCCTTCTTTGCCTTACTTTCCTGGCCACCCTCAATAAGTTAGCACATGCATAGTACTTAGGACTCCAGCCTGAGTCCATCCACTTGTTCAAATAGTTTGGTTGGCTATTCATCGCTCACTTCATTTATAATTGAGCTCAGCTAAAGAATTTCAATAATCTCTTCTCTGTCCGATAGGAGGAGAGCGAGTCATTACATAGCTATATCATGCGATTCAATGCTACCACATTAGAGGTGTGTAACCTCGATAAGTCGGTGGCGATGTCCGTGCTCGAGTGAAGACTTCGAAATGAATGCCTCAACATTTTTCTCGACAAGATCTTTTTGAGGGATAACACCGACTTGTTGGCCTAGGCTTGAAAATATGCTCAAGCGGAAGAAGCTCAAGCAACGTGGAAGCAGGTGGAAGGTAAAATGACCCCCAGCAATAAAAGGGGTCGGGAGGACCCATGAATGACTCAGATCGAGAGGAAACCATCCTGACCATTGAAAAGTCTAAGGTCAAGGAGCCCCCCTCAGCGATTCAATAACTACACCCCTTTATCCGCCTCTCGATCTCAAATCTTAATAAAGATCGAGGGTAAATAGTATCTTCGATGGCTCGAGCCGATGAAGGCCCCTCCGAGGGCAAGAAGTAGGAGGAAGTACTGTTGCTTTCATCATGACCATGGTCACGATATCGAAGACTGCTTTTAGCTTAGGAACGAAATTGAGGTCTTGATTCAAAGGGGCTATCTCGGTAAATATGTTTTGAAAGCTGTGAAATTGAGCACTTGAGAAGCCACGGCAACGTCAACTTGACAAGGAGAGCAACGGCAACCAACCAATGGCTAGCATCATTAACATGATTTCTGATTTGACCATAGGTAGGGGGCAAAAAGTCAGGCTGAGGGGGCAAAGAGAGTATGTAGGGGACGTAGTCTCTTTTTTTTGAAGATGACCTTTGAGGGGTATAGACCCCTCATGATGATGCTATTATTTTATCAATGACGATAGTAAATTATTATGTAAAAAAGTTTTTAGTTAATAATGAAAGTTCAACCTATGTTTTATTTTACGACACATTCTAAAGAATAAAACTACATTCTGATCGATTGAGAAAAGTTGACACCCCATTGATCGGATTCTCCGAAGACTTCATAACCATAGAAGGAGAGATCACTCTTCCAGTTATCACTAGACAGGAGCCTCAGAGGAGGATCGTGCAGCTGACCTTCCTGGTCGTTCGGATCCTCTCTTTGTATAACACGATCTTTGGGTGACTCGGGTTGGATTCAATCTCAACGAGTTGTGGTCTCCATGTACCATCTACTTGTGATCAAGTTCCCAACTAGGAATGGGGTCGGTGAGGTCCGAGGAGATTAAGTATTAGCTCATCAATGCCTTTTGATGATAATAAATGATAAGCATCTGGTAGAAGCTTTGCCAATTGAAGACCACAAGGAACCAAGGGAGATCCAAGGCGAACCAGCCGAACAGTTTATTGTGGTTTCCCTCGGTGATGATCCGAACAAGACTGTCCAACCTGGGGCAGAGTTAACTAGACCTTAGAGATTGACTGATAGTATTTTTGTGCGATCATGAAGATGTCTTTGTCTAGTCAGCCTCGGACATGCTAGGTATATCTTTTGATATTATTATCCATAGATTGAATGTAGACCCTAGCCATCATCCTATCCGATAGAAAAAAGGAGCTTCGCCCTAAAACACCAATGGGCTATCGATCAAGAGGTCAACAAGCTCCTTACGATAGGATTCATTCGAGAGGCTCATTATTTGGAGTGAATTGCCAATGTTGTCATGGTCAAAAAAGCGAATGGTAAATGATGAATCTATATCGACTATACTGATTGTTGACACAGAAACTGATCGTCGCCGGAGTCTGCTAGAGTGGAGGCCGATGAGGTCACCGTCGGAGACCTGCAAAATAAAGTTTCGTCTGGAGCCGATGGGGGGTGGCTCCGGTAGGACCCTCCGACGCTCAAGTCAGCTCTGGCCAATAGGAATGGAGTGCTCGAAATGAGTTCCGAAGCTTAGAGAAGAAGAGGAGAGCTTAGAGATCAGAGAGATTAGAGTTAGCATATCTGGAGGGTCCTTTTTATAGTGGAGCTTGATGATGACAACTGCAGACGCGTGCTGGCAGGCCGCTCGAGGTTCGATGGAGTCAGTCTCCCGATAAGGTACCGTGTGCGGTGGATTAATGGTGACAGCCATCGCCGCCTGACAGTGGATCACTATTGCTTGCGGTGGACTGATGGTGATGGCTGCAGAGCTTGCGGTGGACTGATGACGATGGCTGCAGAGCCAATCGAATGAAGGGTTGGAGGCCCTCGTCGCGTGCCCATTTCGGAGGAGTTCGAACTCCTGAAGAGGAAGCTTGGAAGGAGTTCGACTCTCATAGGCGTCTGGCTGGAGGTATGCGGCTAAGGAATGACCACTGAGGAGCTCGACCAAAGTTCGATCGAGGGACGACCGCTGAGGAGTTCGGCCAAAGCTTGGATTGATGGCTGTCACCATTAATCCGCCGCACACGGCACCTTCCCGGGAGACTGACTCCATCGAACCTCGAGCGGCCTACCAGCACACAGCTGCAGTTGTCATCATCAAGCTCCACTATAAAAAGGACCCTCTAGATACGCTAATTCTAATCTCTCTGATCTCTAAGCTCTCATCTTCTTCTCTAAGCTTCGGAACTCATTTCGAGCACTCCATTCCTGTTGGACAGAGCTGACTTGAGCGTCGGAGGATCCTACCGGAGCCACCCCCACCGGCTCCGGACGGAACTTTGTTTTGCAGGTTTCCGACGGCGACCTCATCGGCCTCCACTCCAGCGGACTCCGACGACGACCAATTTCTGCGTCAACACTGATCTTAATAAAGTCTGCTTAAAGGATAGCTTTCTCCACTAAAAATCGACTAACTCATGGATGCAACTTTAGGACACTGACTGGTGAGCTTCATGGATGCTTTTTCTGGCTACAATCAAATTCGAATGGTCCTCAAAAATGAGAAAAAAATGACATTTATAACCAACAAAGATCTATATTATTATAAAATAATGCCTTTTGGGTTAAAAATATCGGAGCTACTTATCAATGCCTCATTAACAAAGTATTCAAACACCAAATCGGGTGCAATATGAAAGTTTATGTTGATGATATGATAGTTAAGAGCAAAGAAGTCATATAGCATATTGTCGATCTAGAAGAAGCATTTGCCGAACTAAGATAAAATCAAATGAAGCTTGCAGTAAGTGCACCTTTGGCATCACCTCACAAAAGTTTCTTAGGTTCATAGTGACCCAATGAGGAATCGAGATGAACTCAAAAATGATTCGAGCATTGCTAGAGTTGAAGCACCTGAAGATGAAGAGAGAAGTGCAATAGTTAACTGGCCATGTAGCCACCCTCAACCGATTCATTTCGAGATCAGTTGAGAAATGTCTCCCATTCTTCAAGATTCTTAGGCAGGTAAAGAGCTTCGAATGGTCAAATGAGTGTAGAACAGCATTCGTAGAACTCAAGCAATACCTCAAATCACCCTCGTTGCTCTCCAAGCTAGGGGTAGGTGAAGATTTATATTTATATTTATCGATGTCATTTATCACTATTAGTTTTGTGCTAGTTCGAGAAGATGCAGAAGGCCAAAAACTTGTCTACTACACCAGCAATCTCTTCTAGGATGTGGAGGTAAGGTACTCTAGGGCTAAGAAAAAGATTTATGTGCTAATTACTACTACGAGGTAGCTCCAACTGTATTTCCAAGCCCATACGGTGGTTGTTTTGACTGACCAACCTCTAATGGCTATTCTCTAAAGATCTGACACCTTCAGGTGAATGGCGAGTAGATGATAGAGCTCAAAGAATACGACGTTCAATATCGACCTTGGCTAGCGATGAAAGCTCAAGTTCTAGCTAACTTTCTTATAGAGTATACCATCCCCGATAAGGAATCGATGCCGAAACCATCAAAAGAGTCAAGGGCCCTATGTTGGATCCTCCATGTGGATGAAGCATCCAATTTCCAAGGGTGTGGGGTTGGATTGATCCTCGTGAGCCCGGAAAAAATCATGATAGAGTATGCACTTTGGTTTGACTTTGATGCCTCCAACAACGAAGCCTTATATGAAGAGTTGCTCATGGGGCATCACTAAAAAACTCGGAATAAAGGACCAAGGAGTCTTTATTAATTTGTAGCTCGTCATCGAACAAATCCAAGGAGAATATGAGATCCAAGGATTGAAGATGGTTCGGTACCTACATAAGCTCAAGAAATTCTTGAAGATCTTCTTAAATCTAGAGGTGTTACAGATACCGAGTTTGGAAAATATTTGAGCCAACATCCTATCTGATCTTGTTACCTCGAGGCGCTTCAACCTTAACAAATGGGACTTCATCGAACATTTGGCAAAACAAAGTATCGAGGAAGAGTCAACTATTTTATAGATCAACTATGAGTCGAGCTAGATGGACTAGTTAATCAACTATCTCCTTAATGGGGTTTTATCATTCCATCCGATTGAAGCTTGGAGGATCAAGTGCCAAGCTCTCAAGTATGTTTACCTAGAATAGAAGCTTTTCAAGAAGTCCTTCTCATTGCCTCTATTTCAGTGCCTGCGACCAGCTGATGCAAATTATGTGCTCCAAGAAATTCACAAAGAAATCTACAGCAATCATTTGGGAGGTAGATCATTGGCCTATAAAGTGATTTGATAAGAATACTAAGTGCGAGTAGTACCAAAGATACTCCAACATCCAACAGAGACAGACAACTAAGCTCACACCCATCATTGCCCCTTGGCCCTTCGCCATGTGGAAATCAATTTCCTCGGTCCATTTTCAATGGTGACTAGTCAGAAAAAATTTTTAATCATTATAGTCGACTATTTGACCAAGTGAGTGGAAGCCGAACCTCTCACTTAAATTGCTGAGAAGAAAGTCCAGGACTTCATCTAGAAGCCAATTATTTATCACTTTAGATTGCCTCGAGCTATAATCATCGATAATGGATGATAGTTCGATAATCAAAAAATCAAGAAATTATGCATCGAACTATACATCGACCATATGCTCACCTCAGTTGGTCACCCTCAATCAAACAGGAAAGCTGAGGCGATGAATCGAGCCATCCTATGAGGACTGAAGGCAAGGCTCGGCCAGACCAAGAAACTCTAAGCCGAAGAACTCTACAACATACTCTGGATCTATCGGACAACTCTTCGGACCTCAATCAAGGAGATCTAATTCAACCTAACCTTCAGCATGAAGCGGTTATATCTATCGAGATCAGAATGCCGATGATCAGAGTGAAGAACTATGATGAACAAAAGAACTCGAGCCAACTTTGAACAAATTCAGACCTACTTGAAAAAATTAGGGAGCAAGCTTGAGTCACAATAGCATTGTACCAAAAACGAGGATCCCACTACTATAATGTGTAGGTTCAGACAAAAATGTTTCGACCCGGAGATCTCATTCTATACTAAGCTGAAGTATTGAAGCTTATGGAATTAGACCTATCAACGGGCTGGATTTGGGTCGGAATCTGGATATCCAGATTTGGACCTAATTTTAGTTACTGGTACTGGACCCAAATCCGAATATCCGATGGGTCTGACCTTGAAATATCAGATCCAAATCCTAATGGATCATGGGTATCAGGAGCCAGTTCTAGAATCCGAAACTAAAAGAGGGAGAGACTGAGAGGGAGACCGAGAGATTAAGAGAGAAAGAGAGAGAGGAGTCCAGTCGTTCACCGACCATCGAGGAGGAAGATCGAGAGAGGGAGGGAGGGAGGGAGGGGCTCCGGGCTCACCAGCAGGGAAGATCGAGAGAGTTTGTGTGCAAGCAGGTCGATCAAATTTGGGCTTAAATCTGGTTAGGTCAAAACTGGATAATGGTGGTCCTACATCGATGATCTAACCCATTGGATATAATCTACTATCTCAAAAATGCTTGCATACTAAAAATCTTATAATTTGAAGACCTCTAACCTATGCATCAAGTAATTAAAAAATATATCTAATTCAATTTTATTTAGGCTGTCCAACTTTTGACTACTTGATACATAAGCTAGGGATCACTAAATCATATAATTTTCTATATGCAAAGAGTTTTGAGGTAGTAAATCATATTTAATGGCTTGAATCATTGATAAAGGATCTCTATTATAGAGTTTTGACCTAATCGGATTTGAGTCCAAATCTAGTCGACCTTATTCTAGCCTCTTTGTGTGTGTGTGTATATAGATGTACGTATGTATGTATGTAGATGAACATATTTGAGCTTGATTAAGCCAAGCTTGGTCTAATCAACTTTGTCTTGGCTTGAAATTAATCACGAGCCCACTTTTCTGGTCCAGCTTGATTTGTTTAGCTTCCAATCAATCTTGTTTTAAGCTTTTCTTGAGCTGCTTGGTTCATGTGATAGCCCTAGATGTTCTGGTGGGTGCTGCCTAAATCTGATGAAGGAAACTCCAAATTGGATGTCTAACATTCCTTGTGATTCCTCGTATGAATCAAAATGTCCGATTCTAAGATTTTCAAGGAACCATCCATCTTGCTGTTCTTGAAAGCAAAAAGCAGCCATCTATTTTGTTTCTCTTAATAAAGAACAAAAAACAATCATCCATCTTGCTCCTCATGTGCATCCTATGTAGTCATGGTACGTAGAGCCATCAAAATGAGACATGACCCACGGCCGGCCCATTTAGATCCTTAGAATAGTAGAGATGCACTAGTATTTTGGCAGCTCGTTTAATAAAAAGGCTTTTTAGCCCGATCTATTTGTGACCCGACCCATGAAGGGTTAGTCCATCTAGCCCGCGGGCTGGTCCATTTATTTAAAAAAATATTTTAAAGTAATCGGTAAAGTAAATATTTTAGAGTTATTTTATATTTATTTTTGGTATTTTAAAATTTGATGTAGGAATTAATTTTATTTATTTATTTGATGAAGTATTATGTTTACAAATTTTTTAATTCATTATAATTTTTTAATTTTTATAATTTTTTAAATTATTTTAATTTTTTAGTAAGTTATAAGGGTCGGTCCATTTAGGCCCTTCATTTATAAGGGCTAGAGTTGGACTATCTATTTGATGGCCCGTTTATCAAAAGAGCTTTTTCGGCTCGATCCTAATGGATCTGACCCATGAAGGGCCGGTCCATTTTGATGGCTCTAGTGGTACCTATCCATTTTCACACGTAAATCACAAGCTAGTGACTTGATGCACAAGGTTGGTAATAGAGGAATAAATTAATAAAATTATGTTCAAGCCCCCAATTTGTCATCTCTGTAGACCCTCAAGGGATCTTCATGCCCTTAAGTTCATGGCACTTTTTTTCCATGGTCAAGATGGTCATAGAGCCATATTGACAAGTTTTTGTGGGAGCTGGGTTGACGCATAGAATTTGAGGAATAGACCGAGGTGCCAAGACTAGATGATGGCATCCCCTTGCAAACACTGTCAATTAGATTTGTGTTTTTCTTAATGGCTGGTCAATGGATGATAAAACTTAGAAATTTATTAATAGTTGGTGGTATATGATTAATGTATTACATACCAGTTATAGAGGCATTTCATTTAAGCAACTGCTAAATGCTAATAGCATTAAGGTCTAACCACACCAAAGTTTTGTTTTGTTTTGTTTTTTTTTTTTTTTTTTTTGTCGTCTATGCAGGATTATGTCTTCTTTAGAAGCCATATCTATAACTGGATGTCAAATCTAAACATTGATTCAAATCAATATATTTTATTAAAATCGATAACTGATTTTTAGCTCCAATAACCAATTCATCATGGCATGTTAAAAAAGAAAGTTAACACGTCTTAGATTGATGTCCTTTTTTCCCTTTTAACAACCCTCGTCAAATATTTATGAGAAAAAAGATAAACTAGTATAGGTAAATATTGGTCGACCTTGTTTTTCCAAAAGTAAACTGGCATTTGTAACAGCTAATCAGCTCGCTCAGCCTCTTCGTCATTTCATGGATCAGTATTTTGTCATTTGGAGGGAAAAAGATGCGGACTACATGAAATGGAGATTCCTATCACTTTGGATTGTAATGCCATGACTCAGTAGAAAAATGATGCTGCATCTAGAATCAATTAATTGTGAAGAATGGAGATAATCTTGATGCCCGTTGCCCATATCTCCACTTGATTGACCATTGCCATCCAAACATTTGGAGTTGTTATCAACAAGCTAGCTAAAGCTGGCCCATTGTTTATGTCTCACGTTAATGTATATAAAGCCCACTAAGAAAATATAACAAAGTTTGAAAATCAGAATGTAATTATTATAACTAGCCGAAAACCAGCTCCTTGCATAGGATGGATAATTACGGCCTATAATTATTAATTTTTTTTAATATTAAATATTTATAATAAATATTCTTTAATTTTTTAATATTTTATTTTAATATTTATTTATTATATATATTATATATTTTTTATTATTTTATAAAATAATATTTTATTATTTTTTTCTTTTTCTTCTTTCTTTCTATTCTCATATCTTCTACGCGCCTGCTGGTACTGCTGCCCCCCACTATGGTTTTTCTTCTCTCTAAGCAAATATCGATCCCGATTGCACCCACTCTCTTCTTCTCATGCCTTCTCCACGCCCCCCCGTGTCGCCTCACTACTGTTCCTCTTCTCTCTCGTCAAATACCGATCCCGATTGCACCCCCCAATGCCCCTATCGGTACCGCCATCCTTAACGTCACCATTGAAGGAAGAGAGAGAAATTCTATCTCTCTTCTCTTTTCTTTAATAAAATAATATATTTTTCTTCTTCCTCCTTGTTCTTATACCTTCTCCACGTCAGTCAATGTCACTCCACCTCCTGTCGCCCCACCATGGCTCCTCTTCTCTCTCGACAAATGCCGATCCTAATCACACATGTACCCCCTCACTTCTTCTCGTAACTTTTTCGCACCCCCCGATGCTGCTCTACCCCTCCACCACACCGCCACTCCCATTATCTCTCGACAAATGCCAATTTTAATCGCACCCCCTGGCGCCCCTGTTGATACCGCTACTCTCGCCACCATCACTAAAAAAAGAAAAACTCTCTCTTCTTTTCTTTTTTTCTATAATTATTATTTTTTCTTCCATAATTTTCAGTTAGCACTCACCTTTTTTCAGTTCCTTGCCTGTCGAATACTCAAAACACTATCATTCTCAATTATTTGTATCATCCAAAAATCTAATTAAACATAAAATAATAATAATAATAATAATAAAAGTTAAAAAAATTTAGAAAAGATATCATCAAACTCACCTTTTTTTTCTGAAGGATGGAAGGATTTGATTCTGCCACCCACACTCTTGCTCACCCATGGTGCTCCCGCCACCATCCCTCCAACCGAGGGAGATAAAAATTCGAAGGGAGGGGTAGGGCCGCAAGGGGAATGAAAAGCGGCATACTTCATCATTATTATTAGGTTTGATATGATGTGATCCGATGAATTGATTTAGATTTCAAAATATATTATTTTTTAAAAAATAAATTAATATATTATTATTTTTAAAATTAAAAATAATATATTATTTTTTTAAAATAATAATAAATTAGTATTTTAAAATATTATTATTATAATATTTTATTTTTAAAAATAATATTTAAAAAAAATACTTTTTTCATCTCTTATCCCTTCCTTACTTTTATTTTTAAAATATTTTTTAAAATTTTTGAAATACTAATTTATTATTATTTAAAAATAATATTTTAAATTATTATGAATAATAAAATAATATTTTCTTCCTCTCTCTCTCTCTCTCTATATATATATATATATATATATATATATATATATATATATATATATATATATATATATATATATATATTCCCCTTCCTTCCCTTTCCTTCCGTCGCCTCCCCCCCACCTCCTGCCCCTGCCGCGTGAGGCCCAGGTAGGGGTGTAAATGGATCGGATCAAACTGGATCATGAGTAACCCCGATCTGATCCGATTTCTTGATTGGATTCTAATGTTGGGCCCAAACCCAACTCAATTAAAAATTGGATAAGATCGGATCGAGTCCATGATCAAAAAGTTTGCCCCATTGGATCATTTGGGTCGAATCGGATCCATGTATAACCTGATCCCAATCTAAAATTTTTAGATCCATTTCAAATCCAAATTTTCATCGGATCTAATTCGTATGATAAATTAATATATACAAAGTTTATAATAAAAAAATAAATATTACTTTACTTTGGCTCTTAATTTATAAACAATTTCTCAAAATCTCATAGTCGAATTGAGTAATTTTTTAAAAAAATAATAATGTTATAAAAGCATTTAGAATTCCAATCTCACTCTATTTATTTTATATTTTATATGTTAGATTTAATAATGAATTTGGATCAGGTCAGTCGGATCCAAATTCAGTAAATCTAGACCCGATCTAGAATATTGAATAGATCTAATTTTAGAACCTGATCCGACTCCGCGGATCCTTTAAAGTGGGTTGGATCGAATCTAAGTGGGTTGGGGTGGATCGGATCATGCGTCAATCCGATCCATTTACAGCCTTAGGTCCAGGTTGCGGTAGCTCGGACCGTCCTAACCGTGGCACCATCCCACCGCCATCCACACCACACCCGCCATCCGTACAACCACCAAACCCCCTCCCCTCCTCCGACTCCAGCACCACCTATTCCCCCCCATCCCCTCCAAGGCTTTGGTGCTACCAACCCCCCTCGCCTCCCCTCCCCAACCCTGGCGCCTCCCAATCCTGTGAGACCACCCCCTGCACCCTTCGTGGCCTTACCCTCCACATGAAGGAGGAGACCTCCCTCCCACACCCCTCACCCCTGCCTTCACCATGTGAGGCTTAGGTCACGACTATCCGCGCTACCCCCATTGCGGTGCTACCCTACCATCGTCTGCACCACACCTATTATTCGTGCTATATCTAGCTCCATGCGACCACCAAATCCCTCCCCTTCTCCAGCTCTAACACTACCAACCCCCCTCCCTCCCCTTCCTTCTTACTTTTATCATCTTTTTCTGGAAAGGAAGAAGAATTGAGGAAAGATGGAGAGCCCTAGAGAGCGATGAAAGTGCCTAGAGAAGTTGCACGAAATAGCATTATAGAAGATGGGAGGCTTAGTACAGTCGAAATAGTCAATTTCACATGGCATAACTAAAATTATTTGAGATGCTGAGATGACAAAATCATAATACTCCTTCATAAAATATTATATATATATATATCTATATAGGCACACGTTATCATTGTGAGCACCCAACATATAATTCATATTTTCAGTATGTTAATGAGATCACCCTTTATTTCATTTTCTTTTCTGTTCCCCCTATTAAAAGAGTCACAATATTAAAATATAATCATTATCTTGTTCCAGTTGTTATTTGTCATTATTTTCTTCTTGCATTCATTCTTTATAATATTTTTCTTATAGATCAATAAAATATCTACTTAGAATATTGGAGGGAACTGAATAGCTAAAAATAACATCGTAGTCTGTTTAACATATCTGCGATCAATGAAAAGCTTGGGACTTCAGAACTCTTTGTTGGATGCCATGGAAGGAGAGAGACATGATAATTTTTCACTCTGAAGCCTACCTTCCCAATGCCACATTCAATTCAGCACTACAATGTAGAAGTGGTCAATAGGTAGCTCAAATAAGGAAAAAACATGGCCATGAAGCATTATGTTTGCTGAAAGCTGATGGCAGCACCTGAAGGAGTGTGGTTTTTCTTTGAAATAAATGGTCATTCTGAAAAATAGGGTAGTGGAGTGGAATTTCATGCTGACAGAAAGCTTTCATAAGCTAAGGGCCCATAATTATTCATCCCAACTAGGAATGTTACTTCTTTTGTATAGGTACCTTTGTATGGGTGCCATCTCTCATATCACATTTTTTGATGCCTTCACGGCTATTTCAATGTAGAAGATTCATTAGCGGTCATTTCAGATTTAAAGCAAAATTTTATTGTATTTCAGCTTCACCAATAATGCCTGTCCTATCAACTCGTGGTGCGGATACCTGGAGGTTAACGTCATGAAGTAACTTTTGTCGTGGAGCAGTGGGCCTCTTAGGCCTTCTGATTACCATATAAAGGCCAAATTTTTCTTTCTTCATCACACCTCTTTTCTTTCTTTTCTATAATATATCCAGATAGATCTTCTTCTCATTTTCATAAAAAAAAAAAAAAAAAAAAAAAAAAAAAAAAAAAAAAAAAAACATATCTGCATCTACCACTCAAACGGGTTGACTAAATTATTGCTAATGATGTTGAATGACAACATTAAGAGAAAAAGAAAGTGCTCCAGGGACATCTCTAACAACCATTGCATCTCGGAGGAGTTTTTTTTTTTTTTTTTTTTTTTGAAGATGCCACTCAAGACATCAAATATATATATATATATATATATATATATATATATATATATATATATATATATATATATATATATATATACACATATCTGAAATCTTTTAGACCATATTTTTAATTTATTTAACTCCTTTTTCTTAATTTAGTAGAGAAACATTAAAAATTTTCGCAAACTACAGTAGGATTATCTACGCTAAGTTATAAACCCAAATATTGGGCACTTCGTAGTCCCTTTGCCAAACACCTTATTTCAATCCTACATCTTGTTTTTCTGATGCGACTTTAAAATATTTTTAAAAAAGAATAAAAAAATCAAATATGAGAAAAATGCTTTTTACAATGCTGTAACTTTTTTCGTAATATATTTAGGTTGAGTAGGTCAAAAAAAAAAAGAAAAATCTCTAGTCCATCCATATTAGTTGAAGAAAAAAATCATTAACTGCATATTGTGTTAATGTGCATTTGATCTAAATATCTAATGATTAAAAAATATACATTAAATATATTGATGTTAAGAAAGCCCAGTTGGTGCTTACAAGAGTATCCGGTGGAAGAATACTCAAGAGATAAAAACCATTATAACTCCTCTAATATAACTTAAAAGATTCTTTTCTAAAGGGGCGATATAATTATAAAGATTTTTAAAAGTAATTTATAAAAGTCACAACAGTGATCATCATCATCTTGTTTCTGAAAGTTTATTGATGAATCATTGAGGCATTGGACAGACTTTAAAGTGGAATGTTCTATTCTCCTTGAGTTTAGCTAAATCATTGGGTGGATTTTATTGTATCAAAAGAAAGGAAGGTGTGACTATGTGCACGCAAGCGTAAATGTCTTATGCGAGTATGAATGAGTATGCGTATGGATGACTGTTGCTTTGAAGGTCTATTGTCCACCTCAATGGATACAAAGATATGTTTTAGGAAACAGCCAACTCCCTAAAATCCTAAGAACCGGAGATTTTTTTCAATTTCAAAAATTCTTTGGAACATGATAAAGATTCTCACTAAAGTTGTGAACCTAGCTGTTGGTATTGAGCTTCATTAGACCCTTAGTGAAAGAATATGATTAAATTTGAACCTTCTTCTTTATTTCAGGCCTGTGCAGGCATGCTCACAACATGATATTAATCAAATTCTAATTCAGCTAAGTGTACTCATGAATCAGTATCCCTTCTCATTCCATAAAGAAGGTGTAATGGTCAAAGGCTGTGCAAATTATGGTGTATCATTCTACTCTTCTACAAGTCTGTTTAACTAAAACAACGTAGAGTTTGTATTATTGCACCTAATATTTGGTGTCTCCCCTATCCGTAAATCCTTGCTGCTTGTATATGTTTCCTTAAGATTTAATGGACCTCTTAGGTGCTCAAGATTCTCAGGTTTCATGCTGAACTCTTGAAGTTAAGCTTATCGGTCAACATAGCCTCGTTCTTTTAACTCCTTTCAATCCTTTTACGTTCGTTTTTATCAACTCTATTGCAAATACATCATGTACTTTGTCAATATTATTTGTTAATCAACAAATTCTGCAACATGCATACAGTATTCTCCATCCACATAGGATTGTCTCGTTATGATCCTGACAATTGACAAAGGTTTTCTTTTCTTTTCTTTTCTTTTTCTTTTTTTTTTTTTGTTAGTTAAGAAAAAATATGAACGAAGAACTGATGGACCAACTTTCCTGCATTTTGTCTAGGATAATGTGTTTGGTATGGAACCATCATCTGTCACTGGCTTGAGCTTCAGCCTTCAGGATGGTTATTTCTTAAATTCTACATTCAGTATCGGAGGTGATTTGGTTTGAGCAGTAGATAAATCATCCTGCATGATGAGATCCAAAACATGGGCTGGTACAAATCTAGATGAGCCCAGAGAATCCATCACTGCTTTCGACCAAAGAAGTTGTCGATCCCTGCATACATACCCAAGTTCAAGTTCAGCAAATTCTGCTTGAAGTCTATCTCCAGGTCACCATAGATCTCATTGATGGAACTACTAGTTAAATAGCTGCAAAGCAGTAAGGGCCAATTCAAAGACGGGAGATTTGGGTCCCTGAATTGAAAATAAATCAGGGAGCTACCATTGACAACTAGATGAAACTACAAAATAGGATGCAGCATGCACGGTGGTATAGTTTGGGCAGGTTGGTTTGGTCTTATGTCAATTGGTTGGTGATTGGAGTCGATAAGAACTTAAAAAAGGTCAGTTGATCACGGCCGAGACAGAAGGCTAGAAGTCAGAAAATCCAGAATCATGGCAGATGTATCCAGACCATTTTGTCAAAATTTTTTGGATATATTAAATATGATGTCAAGTACCTTTCCATGCAGCGGTATCAGTTCAAATAGTTATCAGCTGATTTCTTAAGATACGTATTTGTGTTGGTGGAAATTAGAAGTGCTGATATGTATGTAACAATCTCACACCATCAATGTCTCACTTACAGTTGAGATGAAAACCATGAATCTAACTGAAGTCATTCAGGTTGACTCTATGTTGAGAGATTGTGTTTCAGATTAACAAGTTGCATAGACTCGAAACTATCCAATAAGTCATGGTGCTGTTCTTTTCCTGTCATATATACTAATCTCTGTAGCTAAAATAGCTGCAGAGTAGTAACGGATTGGATTGGGATGTCATGACTCAGTAAAAAAATAGCTAAATTAGCTAGATACATACTACATGAAATGGAGATTTCTATCACATTGGATTGGGACGTCATGACTCCGTAGAAAAATGATGGTGCATCCAGAATCAACTAATTGCGAGAAATTGAGACAATCTTGATGCCAGTTGCCCATGTCTCCACTAGATTGACCATTGCCATCCAAACATTTCGAGCTGTTATTTACAAGCCGGCAAAAGCTGGCTCATTGCTTATGTCTAATGTTAATAGAAAGCCCACTATGAAAATATAACAAAGTTTGAAAATCAGAATACAATTATAATAATTACACATTGTAGTTGTGACCAACCAACACAATTCATGTTTTAAGTATGTTTATGAGATAACCCTTTATTTTATTTTCTTTTCTTTTCCCCTATTAAAAGAGTCACAATATTAAAATATAATCAATATGAGTTGTTATTTACTTATTTTCTTCTTGCATTCATTCTTTATTATAATTTTTTATAGATCAAATGATCAATGAAATATGTACTTGGGATATCGGGGGAAATTGAATAGCTTAAAATAGTATAGTAGTTCTATCAATGCTATTTCATATTATAGTATATATTACTGTATATTGAATAGCTTAAAATAGCATAGTAGTTTTATGAATGCTAAATAATATGGTAGTATATGTTACTGTATATTGTGTAGAGTTGCTCGGTTGGAAATGTTGGATTTATTCAATTTTTATGCCATCATTATTAAAAAAGTCACAAGGTATGTAGGGTCTCTTTGCAACATATCGTAGATAGCAGTGTCCAAGCATCCGCAACTCAATGGGTTCTCCAAACTATCAATTAACTGGTTAGTTAATCCATCTCTCCACAACATATCGTAGATAGCAGTGTCCAAGCATCCACTGCTCAACGGTTTCTCCAAACTATCCATTAACCAGTTGCTCAACAGATTAACCAAACTATCTATCAATTGGTCATTAATGATGGTGAATGATAGCATTAAGAGAAAAAAAAGTACAGCACCGAGGAAGCATAAACACCAGCTCTTAAATATCACCCAACAACCATTGTATCTCTACGGGACTTTTTTTTGTTATTTGAACATTGTACTCATGGCCTTTACCCTACTATTTCATTAATAATAATAAAAAGATATTAAATTATTGGGTCTATGACCATAAAAAAAAAACTTGGTTAGGTCTTCCATAACTCCTTTTGTATTGAATATATATATATATATATCTTCTATTGTACTCTTTATAATTTAGGACCAGACTTTTTACATTATATTCTTAATTTATTCAACTTCTTCTTTTTCTTAATTTTGTAAAGAAACATTAAAAATTTTTACAAACTAGAATACACTAAAAAAAAAAAAATATTAGCGAAGGCTAAATACCATCGCTAATAATTGGTTTGCCATTGCTAATACTATTAGCTGTCGGTTGATGGAACTCATCACTAATTACTATTATTAGTGATGGTAAAAATCACGTCGCTAATAACAATAATTAATAATGGTATTAGCGATGGAAGTTGCCATCGCTAATACTTTTTTATTTTATTTTTTTAATTAAAATTTTAAAAAACTATAAGCGATGGCATTTTTCGTCGCTAATAGTTTTTTAAAATTTTTTAAACAACTCATAATTAAATTTTTAAAAATATGTTTTAATCATAATAATAAATAATTATATTTTTTTAATGTTCTAATATGAGCATATGATTTTCTAGCATTTAATAGTTAAAATAGTAAATTTGAAACCTTAATTTGCCATAAATTTTTCAACAGCAACACCAATATCGATCATGGCAAAGTAATTAAAGATACCTTAAAAATATAATATCTTAAAAAAAATCTAAAAATTAGAAAAATAGAAAAGGGTAAAGAAAAAAGAAGGCTCAAATTCACCATTCTTCCTACAACTAAAAAATTAAAATAGCTGCAAATGGTTGTCTACAGAAAAAGAGCACTAGATCCAAGATTACCTTGCCATTAAGAAAAGTAATCATTTTTCGCTCAATAATGTAGCGAAATCCTCCTCCAAAAATCATCACAGCCTCCTCATTAAGAGCCATACAAAGAAAGAAAAGAAGATATATAAAAGATCGCATACAAGAAACATAACATCACCTCCATTACCCAATTGGAAGACCTAGGACAAGAAGAAGAACAAGAAGGAGAACCTAGCCAATCTTGAGAAAGAAATTTAGAAGCCAACCTGGGAAAAAGATCCCTTTTGTATTATCTTTTTTCCTTTCCATCTAACTATAGCTGCATGCTGGTTGTCTACGAAACAACAGACTTTCCAAAGCTGCCTCGCCTTATCGATAGAGGAGAAGGCATACAAAGAAGAGAAGAGGACAGGGAGTACGTGAGCTAGGGAATCGGAAGGGAACGCAGTGCAAGGAATCTGGCAGGCGGATGGCGGCAATGGAGGGCAAAAGGGGGGAGGGGGAGGAGAGGGGAGGAAGAATGGGATTCAATTAATTCATAAAAAAGAAATAGCAACAAACCCAAGTAGAAGCATACAAGTTACCGTCATATCCCGTCACATGTTTGATATTAGTAGGAGCAAGTTAATTTAGATGCTAACAAAACCAACATTACTTTTGGATATGCAGCTTCCTAGGATCAAGGTAGATGATGATTTTAACATTCCCAATAATAATATTCTGATGATAGATAAAATTATCTGCTAACTTAAAAACAACTTCAACTGAAATGCTAACTTAAAACAATTTCAACTACGTAAACAATATTAATTGGTATTTAAGACTTACTATTTGGATGAAACATTCTTGAAACAAAGCGGACAATCGGAGGTTTGTTTGGATGGTCCTCCCAAAACTGAAGAGTAAGTTTGAACGTTCCTAGAAAACTCAAGAAGATTTTTTGTATGTAAGAAAAACATACTTAAATAACGAATAAAAGACTAGCCATCAAATTTAAAAGAGAACCTAAAACTATGAAAAAAATCAGCAAGTTCAATACTCCTAAACAAATCTTTTTTACACCTTGCGGCAACCATACAAAGTGAGGAAAACATTTAAAGAAGTTTGAATGAACAAGAAGCAAAATCAAAGAATTTTTCATAATCAAATTATTCGATACCATGTACCACCCATATACAAAGTATTTTTTATAGCAAGATGTCTAACTTAAGGCCAGGAAACAAGGGCCCATCCAATGACCTCACTAATTCAGTTAGCAAGAACACGCCATCTAATGATAAGCAAAACAAAATCTATCAATCTGTTACTTGACTACTTAGGCTGATATGCATAGAAAATAAGATGCACGCATATGTAGCTGTTCCAACATGTCTAAATCATAATCAAATGCAATAACTGAGGTTGAAGAGACTAAAAGCAGAATCAGTGGTGAGCAAATTGCAAATAATGAAATTATTCTTTACATGCAAAGCCAGTTTCTCCCAAACTTTAATACACAGAGAAAAGAGAAGCATGCTTCAGAATGAAATATGATCAAACATGCCTTTGTAGGGGGAAACTACCTGACAGCTAAAACCTAAATTTAGCAAACAAACCATTGGAATCAATATAAAAAAAAGATTTATCGTGATAGCAACAACATGTAATTGATATAAAAAAATTCTCGTGCCGCACGTATGTCTTGGAAACAATACTGGAGGAGCTGAGTTGCCTTACCTCCATCCCAAGGCGTGTCTTTAGGACTGCAATTCAAAATGCATGCACAAACAACTCTAACAAGTAAAAATAGATCAAATTGTTCCTTCCAAACATACCCAAAAGCATGATGTTATTGTCTTGAGGAGCACCACTTATACCAGCAGGAGGGTCCTACCGTAGCTGCTCCAAGTCCCACATCAACCTCTTCCTTGCAGGAGTCGACATTCTCGCTGCCTAGCATATCAAAACATAACATGATGACCAGGAAAAAAAAAAAAAAAAGAACGGGACAAAAATGTAAATGCAAAGATTGTTCTTATTCGCCAAATTATACAAAGCCGATTGAATCCAATGATTAGTAAGAAAACAAGACGGAGGAAGAGATTAAACAAAACTCGTGTCGTATCTAACATGATATTAAAATTCAGCCACTATTTAGTCTAAAAATATAAAATTTAACAATAGATGAGGATACTTCAGAATGAAATTGGGTTTCTTAGGAGCTAAAATAGGATTTTTAAGTCGTTTGCACACAAGAAGGCACCATGCATCAAAAAAAGATAGCAAGAAGGATCCCTTATCATGCAAGCAGTACCAAACGACAAGATCTGCAATAAAAACTCAGAGTTATCCAAGACTAAATTAGATTTTAAGTCGTCTGAGTTGGGAAACAGAATAGAGCCACCAAATCGCATGCAGGAGGGAAACAAGCTTCAAAAATAGAATAAAAAATTGTCAAGAGAACAGGATCCAGAACAAAGCCAGGGGGAGGTGGTCCAGAGGCTCGGAGAGGTAGCCGGGGCTCAAGGAGGCGGGAGGCCGACGGGTGCTTGGGAGGTGGGAGGCGGAGTGGTGCTTGGGAGGCGGTCGATGGCTCACGACTGAGGGCCCAAGGAGGCGGGAGGCGACCGGGGCTCGAAGAGGCTAGATCCAACAGTGCAACGGGGGAAAACGGTGATCGGAGGACCAGAGGTAGGGAAAAGAGGAAGACGGCGGGGGGACCGGAAGCAGCGGAAAGATAGGGTGGGAGAAAACGAGTGCGCGTCGGGGAAAACGAGGGCACAAGGAAGGAAATTTATATATATATATATATATATATATATATAAGATAGAGCGGATCGCATGTAATCCTGATCCAATTTTTTGATTAAATTTTAATATTAAATTTAAACCTAATTTAATAAAAAATTAAATTAAATTTATAATTAAAAATTTTATCTTATTGAATCATTTGAATCGGATCATATTGGATCGGGTTGGGTTCATATATAGTCCCACTCTATTTGCTCTATAATTTAAATATTAAATCTAATATTAAATTCAAATTGGATCGGATCGAATTAAAATCAAATTTAGTAAATTCAAATTTGATCTAGAAAATTAAACGGATTCAATTTTAGAATTCGATCTGCCCCGTGGATCCTTTAAAATGGATTGGATCAAGTCTAAATGGATTGGTCTGGATCGAGTCACAGGTCAACATGTCCCATTTGCAGCCTTATTCAAAATATATGGACCAAAATATAGTGAAATGGAGGAAAAAGATTCATGTCGCTAACTACAACTTGCTCGAGATTACATTTAGTTGAGTTGAGTTTAATGTTTTTAACTTTCAATATATACATATCTATTTGATAACAAGTAACAGATCCTAGTTCATAACTTGGATGGTCCATCCTCATGAGATTCAAGCTTGAAAAATTATGTAATATTGGATGGTCCATCCTCGGAGAGGTAGGAGGTAGGAGGTGGTCGGGGACTCAAGAAAGCAGCTCGCACTACAAGAATTTGAAATTAGCAACGATATTAGCAATGAAAAAAATTTTAGTTGCTAATAATATCTTTTTGCCACCACAACACCAATGAAAAAATATCATCACTAGTATTATTAGCGATGAAAATTTTATTATTAGTGATGGCAAATACCATCTCTAAAAGTATATTTTTTAATATTTAAATAATAAAAAATTATTAGTGATAGTGGATTTGGTTTATTAGCGATGTTAAAAAAGCCATCACTAATTAAAAACTATTAACAATGGCTCTTTAGTTTTTAGCAACGACAAAAGCTATCTCTAATATTATTTATTTTTTAAAATTTTTATAATATTTAAATATAAAATAATTATTAGTGATGGTAGATTTTATTTATTAACGATGAAAATCATGTTTATTAGCAACAAAAATCATGCCATCGCTAATAATTTTTTTTAAAAAAATTAATAATAAATTAAAAAAATAAATTTATTTAAAAATATTATTAGCAATGGAATTAGTGACGGTGAGCCTCTATCGTCGCTAATAATCCTATTTGAATCCAATTCGAATTCAGTTCAGATCCAATTCGAAATCCTGCCAAACCTAATTTAATTAAGCTTTGAATCTAAGTTTTACTTATATTATAAAATTTAATTAGCATCAACTTAAGTCAAGATTAATTAAATTTAATTTAATTTATATTAATTAAAAAAATAATTTTTAATTTGGGTTTAATTCAAATCTAATTTAAATTCGATTCAAATCTAATTCAAAATCCTATCAATTCTAATTCAATTAGACTTTGAATCTAAATTTTATTTAGATAGTAAAATCTAATTAATTTTAAATTAAGTTAAATCTAATTAAATTTAATTTGATTTAAATTAATTTAAAAAATAATTTTTAATTTTGGGTTCAATTCAAATCCAATTCGAATCCGATTCAAATCCAATTCAAAATTCTATCAAACCTATTTCAATTAGACTTTGAACTCAAGTCCTACTTAAATTATAAAATCTAATTAGTCTCAAATTAAGTCAAGCTTACTTAAATTAAATCTAATTTAAATCAATTAGAACTTGATCCATGATTCCATTTGAATCCAATTCGAACTCGATTCGAATCCAATTCGAAATCCTATCAAACTTAATTCAATTAGACTTTGAATTCAAGTTCTAAATAAATTATAAAATTTAATTAACTTCAAATTAAGTCAATATTAATTAAATTAAATTAAATTAAAATTAATTTAAAAAAAAATAATTTGGGTTCAATTCAAATCCAATTCGAACTCGATTCGAATCCAAATCGAAAACTTGTCAATCCTAATACAATTAGATTTTGAATCCAAGTTCTACATGAATTATAAAATTTAATTAGCCTTAAATTAAGTCATGATTAATTAAATAAAATTTGATTTAAATCAACTAGGAGAAATGATTTTCAATATGGTTTCGATTCAAATCCAATTCAAAATCCTATCAAATCTAATTTAATTAGACTTTAAATCTAATTTTTAATTAGATTATAAAATCTAATTATCCTCAAATTAAGTCAAGCCTAATTAAATTTAATCTAATTTAAATTAACTAGATAAAATAATTTTAAATTTAGGTTCAATTTGAATATATTTCAAACCGATTCGAATTCAAATCGAAATTCTCTATCTTATTAATTAGACTTTGAATCCAAATCTTACTTGAAATATAAAAACTCAATTAGCCTCAAATTAAGTCAAGCTTAATTAAATTAAATCTAATTTTAAATCAATTAGAATCTGATCCATAAATTAATTAAGTCCAAAAATTTAATAAAATATAATATTATTTTTTAAACCATCTATCTATGAAATGCTATCAAAAAAATTAAATAATTAATATTAAATATAATTAAAAATTATAAATTAATTGGCAATGATTATTAGTTGAATGGAGAGAATCTTACCATTACTAATAAATTTGAAAAAAAATATTATTTTAAAAATATAATATTATTAGCGATAGTAATTATTCATTATCGATAATGTTTTGCAGTTGCTAATTATCTTTTAACAGTTAGATTGTTATTGGAAATTATTAGTGAATAGTATTAGTATGATTTGGTATGAGAATTGGAATATGATTAAATTTCTTAATGAATAACCTTTGCGCCTGTTATTTTTTCCCATCCTACCATGCGCCCTCGCATGTTTCTGTATTTCCCCTACCCATTACCTCCTCGTTTTTCTACCTCCTTCCCCATATTTTTATCCCCCACCGTCAAACCCCTCTACCGCCCTTTGGTCCCCTACCACCTCCTCTCTCCACGACCAACGGCCTTCCTTCGATGCACCCGAGCCCCCGACTGCCTCCTATCTCCCCGAGCCTCTAGCCATCTCCCACTAGCTGCTCTCGATCGATCTCCCTAAGTCTTCCAAGCTGCCTCCAGCCCTCACCTTTTCGAGCCCCCATGTAAGCTCCTAACCTCCTCTCTCTCCACTCGAAACTTTTCTCCACAGACTCCCCCAGGTTTGCCTCCCATGTCGCTCTCTCCGAGCCCCCGACGCCTTCTCCGTAGCTACCTCTCCCCATGCCAGCCCACCTCCTCCCACAGCTGCTTCTCAGCCCTGCAGATCGTAGGCTTTCCTGCTCCTGGTTCCCTGAACCGCTCTCATTGCTACCTCCCTGCTAGCTCACCCCATCCCTTCAATTTTCGGTAGCTATCGCCTCTCCTCTAGCTCGCCTCTCCATGCCTCTAGTCCCCCAAGCCACTCAGCTGGCTCCTTATCCAAGCAGCTCGCTAGCTCTTACTCTTCACCGGCTCCTAGATCCTCCCATCGCCACCTCCCCGGATCCGCCTCTGGCGCATCCTCCCAGTCGTCTTGGTCGCCCCTCTCCGATCTCCATGGCCGCCTCTCGAGCCCCTAGCCTCCTTCCTCGCTCACAACCCCCCCGATCACCTAACTCCTGCTGCCTTGCTCCCACCTCCCCCCGGTCCATCTCTATGCCCTTATTTCCACGGCCCCTGCCCCGTCACCCCCAGCTCACAACCATGACCCTATGGCTCCTGCCCCGTCGGCCCAATCTTGAGCTCCCATCTACGACAACATCCCCGAGTCTTAGTTCCTGCATGCTAGCTTGTACCTCATCACACCTCAATTCCTACATGCCAACCCGTGCCTCAGTCCTGTACAATAGTCTACCTTTTATTATAAGTATTAGCGATGGTATTAGCAATAACTAATATCATTACTAAAAATAAATTTTTTATTTAAATTATGTTAATTAAGTATAATAGATATTAAAAAATTAATTAAATAAATATTAATTTAATTAGAAGTAGTACGAGACTTGGGTCTCAGCATGTAAAGTGTTCTAATCGAGGGAAGGTTCGAGCAATATTACAAACACGGGGTCGAGACGTGCCCTGCACGTTTGGATCTCAACATGTAGAGCACTCAAATCAAGGGTAGGTCCGGACAGCATTGCAAACATGAGGCCGAGACGTACCGTGCGTGCTCGGATCTCAGCATGCAGAGTGCTCAAATCAAGGATAGGTCCAAACAGCATTGGAAATATAGAATCGATACGTACCCTGTGCGCTCGAATCTTGGTATGTAAAGCACTCGAACCAAGATAAGGTTCGGACAGCATTGCAAATATGAGATTGAGACGTTCCCTATGTGCTTGGATCTCGACATGCAGAGTACTCGAACCAAGAAAAGGTTCGAACAACATTGCAAACATGAAGTCGGATCATATCCTGCATGCTTCGACCTTGGGTCCCAGCTGGCGTGCAAGGTATCCAGTCCTTGTGCACCCTATGCTCTCAGACCGATGATGTTAATTTTTTTTAAAAAATAATTTTAAATTAATTAATTTTAAATTTTTGGATCGGACTCTAGGATGGGATTTGCCTGGATGCCATTCCGGTGTGCTCATCCGGCCTAGCCATCTAGCAAGCTCCAAGTTCACATGCGCAAGACGTACGCGCGTTCTGACCATCCCCATTTGTAATTATGTCTTTTACTTTTGTGATTATACTTTTGGGAATACTGAATGCCTACACTCTTAGTTCAAAGATGGGCTCGTTATTTTTGTAAGAAATATGTCAATAGAAAAATACTTGATAGGGATACAATAGTTGTTCATTTATATAGGAGTAGATTTATACCAAACTACAAACATTGATACCTATATAGGAATCAAGACATGGAAGATAATTTCAAGTGCTTCAGAGGCTCTACTTGTCCAAGATCTTGCTGATGTGCAAAAGCTTAATGGTGAAAGACTTTGAGCAGATGATTAGCATATTTGGTGTGTTTGATCTGATTATTGATGGATGTCCATATAATAATCTTTTAAATTATAATTGTTATAGTCATGATGGACTATAGGATTGCTATGGTTATAGTCATGCTTACCTTCTATAGGGTTGCTACCCCCTAAAGACTAAGTAAGGCTATAACTATAGTAACCCCTATAGTCCATTACGGTTATAGTGGTTACTACTTGAAAGATTATTACATGGACTTCCACTAATAACTAGATTAAACCCACCAAATACACTAATCATCTGCTCGAGCCCTAATGACTAAGTAAGGCTATAACTGTAGTAACCCCTATAGTCCATTACGGTTATAGTGGTTACTACTTGAAAGATTATTACATAGGCTTCCACTAATAACTAGATCAAATCCATCAAATGCACTAATTATCTGCTCGAGTCTATCGCCATTAAGCTCTTGCACATTAGCAAATATGTTAGACAAGTAGAGCCTCCTATCCATGCATATTATCTTCCACGTCTTTCCATGCAACTACCAACACTTGTAGTTTGGCATAAATCTATTCATATATAAATAAACATCTATTGTATCCCTATCAAGCATTTCTCTATTGTCATATTTTTTATAAGAACAATGAGCCCGTCCTTAAATTAAGAGTGTAGCATTTTCAAAAGCATAATCATAGAAATATAGGACATCATTGCAAACTGGGACGGTCAAAATGCACGTATGTCCCATGCATGTGAACTTGGAGCTTGCCAAATGACTGACTACACAAGCACATGAATTTTATTTTTAAGTTATTATTTTATTTTTTTTAAAAAAATTACTTCTAGTTTGCAGCTCAAGGAGACGATCGAAGGCTCAGAAAGGCTATGATGACTGCTTGTGTGAGATGCGCCTAAATGAAGGTAATGCATTCTTTCTTGTTGTTGTATGGTCAAGCTTGGATAGTCTGTTATATCGCAGACAACTGCTTGCAGCCATCTTATGGTTAAAGGTGTAGAGAAACTTTCAATGCTGGGCAAGTTTGGATGGTCTATTACATCACAGACAATCGCTTGCAGCTACCTCATGGTTAAAAGTGCAAAGGAACTTGTAATGTCTTATTTTTCAATGATAGATCTAAGCCTTCTTCATATTTTCATATACTGAGATTATCATATACTGTTGGATGAAAATTAGATGATGCTTAAATCAGGAGACCAATAGACTAACACATTATCATGTACTACTGGATGAGAATCATTTTTCTATTGATACTTTGCAGATGTTAACTAACAATCTTTGTTACATGTGAGTTAAAATTTGATCGTCTTGTTATGTTTTGATAGATAATTTATTTAAACTAATTTTTAGGTCATCTGCTTGCTTTGATTTTTATTTTTATTTTTAGAAATTATATATCATGTCTTCTAGAGGTCAGAGCTGTTTCAGCCAAGAATAGAGCTTTTAAGGAGAGAGCGATCATGCGGTCAGCTCGCATGATTCTGTATATCTCACATTGGATGGTAAACTCTATGTTGACCCTAAGATTAATTTTGATGATTCCAAAATATTGAGCATAAATAATACTAATCATGCGTTTCAAGATTCTATGCAGAACTTTTCAAGTACTTAAAAAGAAAAAATTATCCATAGAAGAAATTCCTTCAAAAAAAGAAAAGTCAAAGAAAAGAATGATTTTAAATGCTCAAATAAAACTCAAATAAAAAATTTTGAAAGTCTTAATGATGGAAAAGACCATAAAAATCAAGATGGAAGAAGCCTCCAAATTTGAAGACAAAAAGCCACTCATGTAGAAATATATGCATAATTATTGAAAGTTGAGAACTTAGATAATCCAGTGAAAAATTGAGCTGGTTCGATACTTAGTCAGCTTAGTAAAAAACTAGATCGGCTCAATCTCAAAAAATAGAAAAATAAAAAGCTAATTTTTGAATTCTATTGATACTGAGCCAATTCAGTTAAAAATTAAGCTGACCTAGTGACTGTAATGACTACAAACGGCTAGTTTTCTATGGCTTTTTCAAATTGGCCATTCTCCACTCAAACGGCTAGTTCAAGCTTTCCAACGGTCAAAACTCACTCCTAAGCCACTTTCAAGTATAAAAAGAGTTAGAAAAATATTTTGGATGGAATTTTTAAGGATTTAAGAAAAAAAATCATTCAAGAAGAAAGTGTTACAATGAATATCCAATAAAAAAAGAAAAAAGAGAGATTTGAGCTTCAAATTCAGAGGGCATCAAAGAGTCATCTTCCATAATACTTCAAGTAATCTCTCAGTACCATTTGAAGAGAAGAGAAGAGAAGCTACCAAAGAGCATTCATTCAGTCTCTTCTTCGAGCTCCAAAAGAATTTTCTTTTTATTTTCTTTCTTATGTTGAATTTTAATACTTATATTTTTATTTTCTTTACAAGTTTTTTTGGAATAAGAAAATTAGGGTATAGGTTGATTGAAGCCGATAATTGGATGATGTATAGATTTTGATTGATGAGCCCATAAAATCAATTGGATTGGTAGTGAACCCAAAAAAACTATTGATATAGGGTTGTGGTTGATGAGCCAGGCAAAATTAATTAAATTTATTTATGATCTCAGGTTAAAATAAATGTACTATAATCTAATATTATAGTAAAATTTTCAAGAACAGCCTGGAGAGTGGATATAGGTGTGGAATTGCACCGAATCACTATAAATTTTTTATGCATTTATGTTGTATTTTCTTTTTAATTGCTTTATATATCTTGCATGCCTTAAATTACTAATTACTTACCAATTTGGATCAACTCTTACTTAAATTCATCCATACTTGGTTCCGTTGCATATACTAGTTAATTTTATTGAATTGAATTAAGTTAAGTAAAGCACATACTTGTGTAGAGTTAAATTTGATAAAAAAATTTATAAATCCAATTCATCCCTCCTCTTGGGTTGTCACCTTTAGGCAACAAGTGGTATTAGAGCAGGTGCTCTAATATTTATTTATTGATCTAGCAGTCAAAAGGCAAAAGACCAATGGTAACCCAATTGAAATCTTTGTTTAATGAAGGTTATTTCATAGATAGACCACCACTATTAAATGAATCAAATTATATACATTGAAAAATTAGAATGAAAATCTTCATTCAAACACATGACTATAATTTATGAAAAATTATAATCAATGACCTACACACACCCGATGCATTGATTCATGATAAAGAAGTGATTTAAATAAATGCTAAGACAATGAATATACTTTATTTCTCCTTAGATATTAATGAGTTTAATAAAATTTCTTTATGTATTTTAGTAAATTAAATATGAAAGAAATTATAAATGATTTATGGAAGAGCAAATCAAGAAGAAGAACCAAGCTCCCAAGAAGTTAAGAAAGCTTACTTCAATTTATGCCTCATGGCTCATGAGAATAAAAAAAAGAAGAAGCAGAGGAAACAAAAGAAAAAGAAAGCATTAATTAAGAAGGAGCAAAGCAAAGAAATGAGAAATGAAAAGAAGAAAGAAAGTTCTACAAATCTTTGCCTCATGACTAATAAAGATTAAGTAAATTCAAAAAATTCTTTTCAATTTACACTTGATGAATTATATAAAGACTTTAATGAAGTAATTGATGAATTTAAAATATTAAGGCTAAAAGTAAAGAATTCAAAAAATCAAATCTTTTTTTAACTAATAAAAAGAGTAAGATCTTGTTAGAAAAGAAAGATATTTTTAAAAAAATAATGCTTTGGCTAAAGGAAAGAAAATATTTCTTAAATCTGAAAAATCTTTAGTTGAAAAAAATATTAAGCTAAAAATAAAATTAGAAAGATCAAAATTTCATATTGAAGAAAAAGAAAACTTGTTGAAAGAAAAAAAAACTCTTTTGAAAGAAAATACTAATCTAAGAAAAGAGATTGAAAACTTAAAGCATATGCTTGAAAAATTTATAATTGAATTTCAAAAGCTTCAAGCAAATTTAAATAAACAAAAGATCATTTTTGATAGAGTAGGAATTGATTATAATTCTTTGAAAAAATAAAAATTTATCAAAAATATATTTAACAAAGCTTCAATTGAGAATCATTCAATTAAGTATTTTAAATATAATAAAGTTGATCATAAAATTTTTAAATATAATATTAAAAGAAATGACCAAGCTTCTATCAAATAAATTTAGATTCCAAAAGAAACCATGAGTTCTAACCTCCATGGACCTAATATGACTTGGGTACCAAAAATTATTAAGTAATTTTATAGGTGCACTAAGGATCTAATTAAAATAAAATAAAAAAAAAAAAATTATGGATACCTTGAAAATGAAAAGGGATAGGTATTGATGCATAGTATAATCTAAACTTTTTCTCACATCATATCATCAATGATTGTTAAAGCTATTTTGATTGAATCTATTGGCTTTAATATGATTTCATATTATATTTACTTGCTTGAAAATTTTTTTATATATTAGTAAAATTAGTATGATTGATTGATTTTGATGATTTAAATACTTTGATTTTAAGAGGTCAATATGCTCTCCTCTAAGTATCATATTATGATATGAATTAAAATTATCTTAAAATTTAATATGATATAATAGCTTTTCTATATCAATTTTATAATTGATAAACTTAAATTAAAAGTTGCTTAATTAGATATGAATATTTTTGAATTACTGAACATACAAGTAAAACTAAGTTTGACATTCTTTCATAAAATACTAAATTATTAAAATTTTAATAAAAATTAGCATGAAATAAGTATTTTAAGATAAGACGTCAATTATAAAATTTAAAATGCTTGATGTATTAAGTTGTCTTGCATTTTAGGTTAATATCTAAGCATTTGAAATCCCATAGTTAGATAAACACATAGAGCCAATATCTAGATTCCTCTTATTTTAATCTTAATTAATTTTGTTTTCCAACTTAAAGAATGCCTTTTATACTTGGTATCATATTAAATTTGAAATATATCTTTATATTTTATTTATATTATTTTAAGATAATAAATTTAAAAATTAATTTTTTTTTTCAATCTTAAAGTGGTATCAAATCTCTTAAGAAAATCTTGATTTATTTCAACTCAATGGGTATCAAATTGGAGAAGATCTTTCAAAGATATCATATTTTTTCTTCAAAATATTGGATATCCAAAATTTAATTATTTTTCATGTTTGATATTAAGAAATTTGTTATTTGAACTGATTCTTAAAACAATCAGTATCAAAGTTCTTATAATTGGTATCAAACAGTCTATTCTTATCTTAATTTTTTTTTTTGGCAAAAAAAAAAATATTTTATCTCAAATCTGATTTTGCATAACTTATATAATATCATTTGAGATAAAATTAAGAATTTTATATATTTTCTAAATTTGATTAAATTATATTTCTTAAGAAAAGAAAGATATAAGTTTAAATAGAATATCTCTCTATGATTTATTTTGTATGATTTGTTGAAATCAATTCAAATTAACTTATCAAGATAATTTAATTTAAATTTAAATTAATTCATCTTTTTTGATCAAAAACTTTAATAATTGATATCAAATAGATCATTATCATCTTGTATTTTATTACTTTATTTTTGATAAAAAGAAGAAAATATTCTTGCGTATAATCCGATCTGCATGAATATATTTTTGATATTATACCTTAAGATAAATTATAAGATTGATATATTTATTCTTCAAATTGATTAATACTACTTAAAAAGAGAAAGAGATATTTTCTAAAAAATTAAATAAATCTTTTTATTATTTACGTTGAATGATATATCCAAAAATAAATTTGAAAAATGCTCTTCTTAAATCTTTTGAAATTGATATCATGCAAAATATTTTAAGAAAGTTGTCATTTGCTTTTAAAGCCAAATATTTAAAGAAAATTTTAGTTTTATTCATTTAGAATTAGATAACTTATAATATGCTTTATATTTTATTGATTTATTTTTTGGCAAAAGAATAGTTGTTTTATCTCAAATATGAATTTTTATGGCTATATTCTTGTTATTATAATGTTCGAGATAAATTCTTGTGATATATTTTTAAATAATTTACTTTAATATCAAAATAAATTTTTTTTTAAGAATATATTATTCAAATCTTTGAAGTCTAAAATTTTTATTAATTAAAATTGAGAAGTACATTTACATGGCATACTTTTGGACTTTTAGATATTTGTTATCATTGTAAACATCTTTTAAAGGTAATGAAACGTAATTTTTTAAAAATTTAGTATCTACATAAGTGAATACTATATTTATTTAAACTGAATACATAATTTAATATTTAATTCACTCAATTGATACTTATTTTTTTAAAATTTTATTTAATTTTAAAATAGCTTTATTTACAAAAGTAAGGAAGAGAAAATATTAAAGATAAAATAATTACTAAATTGGTATCAATCAAATTTAAAAATCTTAGCTTAAAAGATAAATTTATATTAATTAAAGTTTAATATGGTATCAATTAAACATGCTTAACTTGAAAGAAAAAGAGAGAGTAATAAAAATTGTAAAGCTTAAGCATGCAAATTTTGAAAAATAAAGAGGAAAAGAAAGTTAAAAAATAAATTAATCTAGTTATTAGTATTAAAAATAGGAAGAAAGATATTTTTTAAATTAATTTGATTGAAAATATTAATAAATTTATAATCTTAAATTCTTAATCAGTTATCTTATTTTAAGTTTTATTGTATTGATTTTAAACTTTCAATCAAATACCTTATAATATTCTCAATTTGTACTTTTATATATTTATTTAGTTTAATTTATTTGATTTAAAGTACTATTGATTTAAAATAATTTCAGATGAATAAATTATTTTTAATAATTAAAAATTATTTAAAGTGGTATAATTAATATGCTAATTTTATATTTTAATTTGCATAATTATCTTTAAAAATTAATTAGAGTTAAATTAAATTAAAATTATATTCTAAAATTATATTCTTACTCCAAGACATGAATTTCTAAACTTAATTTTAAAACTTATTTAAAAATCTAAATTTAATACTAAATTTCTGACAGGCATTGCAAAATTCTTATGAATTATTTGTATTAAAGTAATTTTTACTCAAAATAATAAATTTAAAAATATGACTAGTATTTGCTTTGATACTATTTATTTTACTCTGTTCGATACATTTTTGATACAATTTTTTTTCAAACTTAATTCACTAATTTTTTTAAAAAATAAAAGATTAAATATTAAAGTACATATTATATTTGATTTCATGGTTAAATCTTTTTAAAAGCTCTATTCCTCTTAAAACTTAAAAAATGCATATTTAAAATTTGATTAAAGATCATATTCATTCAAAAAGAAAATGAACCTTTGATATTTAAATTTAAGTTAATTTTTAAAATTAAAATAAATATTTTAAACTTATTTTGAGTGAAAGAATAAATTTTCAAAAGGAAGATGATTCAGTTAAATTGATTTTCTGAACTTGATATATTTTTTACTTTGATACATCTTTTATTTTGATACATTCGTGTTATTAATTTTGGTAACTTTTCTTCATCCTTTCCTTGAGCTTTTTGATGCTGTCAAAAAGAAGAAGAGAAATGTTGAGTATATGCTTAAAGGATTAATGCTTAAAAAATTTAATGAATTTGATGCTTAAAATCTTAATACTTATTGACTTAAATTGATACATAAATTTAAAATAATTATATAAAATATGTGTAATAAACTAAAAGATTAATTAAGAATATTCATGAAGTATTCATTATTTTAATCTATACTTCATGATATATTTTAATAAAATTTATTGAAATATATTATTTATTTTTATTGCACATATACTCAAGATTTTGTCATCATCAAAAAAAAAAGATTATTGATTTCAAGATTGATTTTGATGATTTTAAAATATTGAGTATAAATGATACTAATCATATATTTCAAGAATATATGTAGAACTTTTTAAGTACTTAAAATAAAAAAATTATTCATAGAAAAAATTTGCTCAAAAGTAGAAAAGTCAAAGAAAAGAATGATTTCAAATGCTCAAATAAAGCTCAAATAAGAAGTTTTGATAGCTGTAATGGTAGAAAAGATCATAAAAATCAAGATGAAAGAAGCCCTCAAAAGTTGAAGATAAAAAGCCACTCATACAAAAATATATGCAGAATTATTGAAGGCTGAGAATTTAGATGATCCAGTGAAAAACTGAGCTGACTCAGTACTTAGTCGACTCAGTGAAAAATTAGATCGACTCAGTCTCAGAAAATAAAAAAATAGAAAGCTGATTTTTAAGGTCTATTGATATTGAGCCGATCCAGTTAGAAATTAAGTCGATCTAGTGAAAAACTAAGTCAATCCAGTCAAAAACTGAGCCAACCCAGTGACTACAACGATAAATTTTCTGCAGCTTTTTCAAATGGGCCATTCTCTACTCAAACGGCTAGTTCAAGCTTGTCAACAGCCAAAACTCACTCCTAAGCCACTTCCAAGTATAAAAAGAGTTAGAAAAATATTTTGGATAGAATTTTTAAAGATTTAAGAAAACAAATCATTCAATAAGGAAGTGTTACATTTAATATCCAATAACAGAAGAAAAAAGAGAGATTTGAGCTTCAAATTCATAAGGCATCCAAGAGTTATCTTCTACAATACTTCAAGCAATCTCTCAGCACCATTTGAAGAGAAAAGAAGCCACCAAAGAGCATTCATTCAACCTCTTCTTCGAGCTTCAAAAGAGTTTTCTTTTTATTTTCTTTCTTGTGCTGAATTTTAATACTTGTATTTTTATTTTCTTTACAAATTTTTTTAGAGTAAGAAACTTGGGATATAGGCTGGTCCAAGCCAATAATTAGATGGTATATAGATTTTGATTGATGAGCCCGTAAAATCAACTGAATTGATAGTAAATTCGGAAAAACTATCGATATAGGATTGTGGTTGATGAGCCTAGCAAAACCAACTGAATTTTTTTATGATCCCAGGTTAAAACAAATACACTGTAATTTAGGATTATAGTAAAATTTTTAAGAAAAGCTTGGAGAGTGGACGTAAGTGCGGGATTGCACCGACCTACTATAAATTCTTTGTGCATTTCTACTGTATTTTCTTCTCTATTGCTTTACATATCTTGCATGCCTTAAATTGCTAATTACTTACCAATTTGGATCAACTCTTACTTAAATTCATTCACAATTGATTTCATTGCATACACTAGTTAATTTTATTGAATTGAATTTAGTTAAGAAAGTACATACTTGTGTAGAGTTAAATTTGGCTAAAAATTTTATAAACCCAATTTATCCCTCCTCTTGAATTGCTACCTTTGAGCAACACTCTAACACTTTAGATATTCTTATTTATATTATTTTATCCTTTACTAACTAATATAATATTCTTTATATTAGATATTTTATACTTAAATTCGAATGATAGGGGATCACGAGTGACTCCACAGTCACGTGCAGTAGCGACCGGCTCTGAGATACAGAATCATGATCGAGGATCCGTCTGACTCACGGTACCTCCAACTCGATCAAAGGATAAATAGCTCATCCACATTTAGAGTTGCTGATAAATACTACAACTTTAATTAATATGTTTATAATTTAGCCATTCTAAAGTTAATATTTATTTTTTAAAATCAATTTTGTAGCATGTTTAGAGAGTCTAGAGTATCTCGTATCGTTATCGATATCATCCAATGCTTGATGCCAGGGCTAATGAACGAGTTCTCCAGCTGATCATCTAGAGCTCGTGATGTAGCTTGAAAGATATTTTTGATAACTCAAAATTAGTTTAATTTTTAAATTCTAGATACATTGGTATTTTAATTATATATTAATATACGCTTACTTCTATCTTGCAGGAGTATCATCGATTCGAGACTTTCTAGGATAAGGAGGTTGGTTGTCAGACCTTCGAGGAGTTGGCCACATGGAGGCTCCAAAATGGTCTCTACAGCCTTAGGCATGCCATCTAGCACTCTGGTTCTCAATCACTATCGGACTAGAGATCTTTCATAGATCACTAGATGTGGGCGGATATATGGCTGGCACTCTACGACTAGTGAATTAGTAAGAAATACTTCGGTAGGCGACAGAGGGTCCAACAAGATCAGGCCATCTAACAGGATCCGATTAGGCATACGGGCAGCTTGGTCGGCATACATGTTATGACCCACTGCAATTTTGGTAGGCTACATACTAGTCTAGGAGGACTGATGGCTATTTAGATTCTACGTTATGATAGATCATGGTAAGAACTTCAAACTTTATTTACTAATTAAATTATTACAGGATCTGATTTTTATATTAGAACTAATATATTTTTGAACTGTGCAGATGCATTATGCGCGTACGTTGCTGAGAGGTACAGCAATGACCCATCTTCTCAACCCCCTTTGATCTTGAGGGATGGCTTAGCACCACCAGATGGATGAGTAGGAGCCAGGTCATAGGATTTAGTCATAACTTCGATCCTCGACCATCTTCATATCCTTTGGCATTCTCATAGGCCTTAACATTCCAGACCAAGAGCGATACGCATATGGAGAAGGTTGTGCAGGGACTTCTGAGCTAGCAAGCTTAGAGCCTTCTAGATGTCATCCATGATATGGTCATGGAGCTTCTCTAGGACTCATAGTTGCACGATCAACTGGGCTCATCATCCCAACCATCATATCAGGTAATTATATTATTAAATCTTTTTACTTATTTTAAGTTTTTATATTTAGAAGTTTCGTATATTTAGACTTGAGTTTGGAAAGAAGATCTAGGAGCTAAAAATTCAATCTAACTATCCAATTGATGGACCGAGGGTGTCTATAGCTCCATATCATGAAATAAAATATGTAAAAATAATTTATTTAAAAATTAAAGGAGTATATCGAAAGATATACCTTCGTATCAAAACTTACTAATATTATTTTTTTCATTACAAGATGCCGAAACATTCAGCTCTCATTTATCAGTTGTCGGAGAGGAGCAAGAGGAGGAGGAGGCGGATGATAATGAGGATCAGACTTAATTTTTTTTGATGTATTATATTTTTTTGATACTACTTATAAAAAAAATTATATAATTTATATTTTTAATATAATATAATTAGTTTTTAATTTTTGATTATCATATTATCTTTAAATTTTAATTATAATAGATATTAGGAACATAATTCACTATGATTAATTAAATAAATTTTAAAAATATTATTATTAATTTTTTAAAAAAATAAAATTAACTATTAGCGTTGGTATTAGCGATGGTAATTATCATAGCTAATAATTATTAGCAACGACATTAGAGATCAAATTATCATTGCTAATATTTTTTAAAATATTTTTTATTTTATTTAAAAATTAAAAAAAATAAAGATGATATTAGTGATGGTATTTTTGATCGCTAATAATTATTAGTGATAAAATTAGCCATAAAAATGCCATCGCTAATATTTTTAATTTTTTAAAAAAAATTAATTTAAATATTAAAAAATTAGCGATAGAATTATTTCATCTCTAAAGATGTCACTAATAGTCTTATTAGCAACGGCTCATTTTTTTATTATAATAATGACAATTAGCAACAAAAATTTTTTAGATTGGCTTTTATGATGATATTAGTGACGGCAGGGCTATTAGTGATGGCTAACAACTGTCACTAATAGTTCAGATTCTTGTAGTGTTGGGGGCTTATGGCTAGGGGCTCGGAGAGGTGGGAGACAGTCAGGAGCTCGGGGATGTCGAATCCGATGATTTAATAGGGAAAAATAGGGATCGAAGGATTAGAGGCGGGGGAAGAGGGGGTGCCGGGGTGTCAGGGGTGGGGGAAAGAGGAGGGCGATGGGGGAAGCGAAAAAGTGAATAAGTAAAATTAGAGTAAGTATTAGCGATGGCTAAGTTGCCATCGCTAATACTATTGCTAATACCAATAGCAATGGCAGTAGCTGTCGCTACTGCGCTAATAACTATTAGCAATGGCTAAAATTCTATCGCTAAAGCTATCGGTAGAAATAATAATTAGAGACAGCAATTTTGCCATCTTCAATTCCATCGCTAATATCCATTATTAGCAATGGCATAAATATTATTACAGATGTCCATTGCTAATAGTCTATTTTCTTATAGTGATAGAATCATCTATGCTCAATCATAAACCCAAATATTATGCACTTTATTATCTCTTTGCCAAGCAACTTATTTCAATCCTACATCTTGTTCTTGTTGATGCCATTTTAAAATATTTAAAAAGAAATTTAAAAAAATCAAATATGAGGTTCGTTGGATTGAAGAATGCTAACCATAATGCTAATGTTTTTCTCATATATTTAGGGTGAGTAGGTTGAAAAAAAAAAATCTCTTCTTCATCCAGATTAGTTGAAGAAAACAATCGTTAACTACATACTATGTTAATGTGCATTTGATCTAAATATCTAATAATTAAAAAATATAAATAAAATATATTGATGCGAAGAAAATCCAATTGGTGTTTTCAGGAGTACTCAGTGAAGAATACTCACGAGGCAAAAACTATTATACCTTCTCTGATATAATTTGGAGATTCCTTTTTGAAGGGACGATGTAATTATCAAGGTTTTTAAAAGTAATTTATAAAAATTACAGTAGTGATCATCTTGTTTCTGAAAGTTTATGGATGAATCTTTGAGGCGTTGGACAGGCTTTAAAGAGGAATGTTCCATTCTCCTTGAGTTTAACTAAATCATTGGAGGATTTTAGTGTATCAAAAGAAAGGTGTGTGCCTGCATTATCGCAAATGTAAATGTCTTTTAAGAGCATGAATAAGTATGTGCATGGATGACTGTTGCTTTGAAGGTCTATTGTGCACCTAAATGGATATAAAGATATGTTCTAGGAAACAGCCAACTCCCTACAATCCTAAGAACCGGAGAATGGTTTTCAATTTCAAAATTTTTTTAGAACATTATAAAGATTCTCACCAAAGTTATGAACTTTGCTGCCGGTATTGAGCTTCATTAGACCCTTAGTGAAAGAATATGATTAAATCTGAACCTGCTTCTTTATTTTAGGCCTTTGCAGGTATGCTTGCAATATGGTACCAATCTAATTCTAATTCATCTAAGCAGTAAATTAAAAAAAATTAATTTAAATTAAGTAAATTAAAATAAAAAAAATTATTAATTAATTAAGATTTTAAAAATTAATTAATAATAAGAAAAGAAGTTGTCTGGCTAGGATTTTAGTTCCATCTTTCAATATTCAAGTTTATAATTGATTCAAATAATTTTTCTATTATTAACATGTAATTTTATAAGATGTATATTTTCTTGATCTGATTCTAACATAACCTATTCTATCGAGTATGGACCACATCTAACACGATCATGATCCATCTTATGGACATAAACTATTTAGATCATACAATCAAATGACATAAAATATAATTCTGAATATTTTTTATAATTCATCCTAGTTTGAGCACAGACCGTATCTAACTATGATCACGGTCTATCTCCTTAGCATAAAGTACAAGAAAAAAAATATAAAAGCATAAATCTTATAATTTATTTTAATTTAAGCACAAACCATATTTTTCTACAATCATGACCTATCTTTTTAGTTATAAATTATAAGAAATTTAATATTAAAATATAAATAAGAAAGATATGTAAAAGATGAAGAAATTTTATTGTCCAATAAAAAAAAATATAGGATTCAAATTACAAACTCTCATAATCGAAGAAATTTTCTTACCTTTTTGGATATGAGATCTCTGGCCATACATAGATTTAATCTTGCTAGCTTTCGGCATATTGAAATCTCCCAGTTAAGGCAAAAAAAAAAAAGAAAGAAAGAACAAAAAATAAAGAAGAGAAGAGAAGAGAGAGAAGGTGAGGTTTTGAGAGGTTAATTTCCCCCACAAGGGTTCTCTATTCAGATTTCTGGCGTAACAGGGTTTAAATGGACGAGAAAAGAAGTTTGTGAGTCCTTGTTGAACTCAAATTAGAGTTTGGCTTGAATTATTCATGTTTATTGAAGTTCTGGCCATTGGATCTTGATCAAACATCTTAGATTTCATAAAAAAATTGATCGATAGCCTTATATGTGAGGATTGGTATGGTGCTTCCAAGCCTTGGAAGGCCATAGAAGGAGTTAGGATGTTGGCTCCGGAAGACTAAGACAGGCATGAGTCCTAGGACTAGGATAGGAGCTATCCTAGGTGAAGGCAGCTTGTAATCCTACACGGGCTTGAGGTTCAGGTATGAGAATCTTGAGGGGGGCTTGGTAGGTGCTTTAGAGACTTGGAACATAAGGTGGATCAAAAGACCAAAGCCAGAAGAAGAATCAGGCAAGACAAGGGGCTGACACACAGGCGAGCCGGCTCGAATACACAGTTGAGCCGGCTCGGGCTGAGATAGAGCTGGCTCAGGATACAGTCGAGTCGACTGTCTCAAGTAAACAGAAGATAGAGATCGGATGAGATGCAGTCGAGCCAGCTTGGCTCCTAATAGAACCAGCTCGATGGTGGCGAACAGAACTGGATGGAGTTTTCTGTTTGATCTTGGATTAGGCTTAATCCAAGGGGTCTTAAGGCTTGGTCCAATAAGATTTTAAGGTGGCTAACTCATATATGGGTCGGGACTAGATTTAGGAGATTAGAGCATGTGAGACATATGTACATGGGCTCGATGAGTGCTTTCATGTATTGAGTTAGTCAGAAAAATTTTTGGTCGGACCTAATGGATATGTATAAATATATAGGTTGTATTAGGATTTCAGTACATGAATTGAATATAGATTTTTTTCTCTCTCAATCTCTCTTCTCTTTTCTCTTTAGAGTTGCCGCCCCAAGAGGGGGCGCCTCCCTTAAGCCCAAGGAGGGAGGTGCTCCATTACAAATCCAGATAGATGGATAGGTAGTCTGCTGCCTTAGAGAATGTCAAAGGCCTCCCCAGGTCTATGCAGATTAGGAGCTTCCACAATAATTGGTATCAAAGCCAGAAATTGCACCAATAATTAGTATCAGAGTCTGATGGTGCATAAAAGCGAAGGAGAAATCATACAAGATGAAATCAAGAATCTACAAAAGTATTCCATGGTATGTCTTAGATCTACCATTATTATTACCGTGGTTTGGTCAATCGCGAGCAGCGGATTGAAGGTGGAGGCTGAGAGGATTAACGAAAAGAATTTTTTTCGAGATGGAATGTTTGGATGCATGATTTCTTTTTATCAATCTTGGTTGAAGAGATCGGGGTGTATGATAGGTGACAGGGCTCTCTAGGAAGATGGGCAGTGTAGGGCTGTTTGGCGGATGAAAAGATATTTTTCAAGGAATCATGGTCGAAGGAAAGCTAAAGAAGCGATTATATATCCTTTAATTGTAGGAAGGGGAGAAGTAGTTGGGGATGCATTTAGTGGTTCGATCAGAGCATGGATTACGAAGCCTTGGAGGTGATGGAGATGGATGATCCATAGAGGTACAGCAGATCAGTACTGGATGGCTGATCTTAGATCAGGTTTCTTCTATAGGAGCATCAGGGAAAGTCGCAATTCAGCTGGAGGATGGGTTATGTATAGCAAGAGAGGATCCGAATACCTATAAAAAGGCGGTGTTGAGATAAGGTAGGAAGCACTGGAGCACTACAGTAGTGCTTTTCTGGAGGCATAGGGTTAAGTCAGCGGTGTAACAGCCGAGGAAGGTATCTCAGCAAAGAGTATCAGAAGGCATCTCAGAGAGACTGAAAGCAGATCTCAGAAAGAGCCAGAGAGTCTCAGGAGCCTCAGGATGAGATAGGTGGGTCTGAGCCTAGGATAGGGTTTGAGTTGTAGTTCCTTCGGGCATAATTGAAGTGATGGCTGGTGCAGGGGCAGAAGAGGAGAAGGCTAGGATGAAATTTTTTAGAGTTCAGTCACTGAATTTAGAAAAGTTGGATGAGCTTTTGGATTTCGGAGGTGCCCGTAGGTTGCGGAGGTATCCGAGATGACTTCGGAGGGATTTGTAGAATGCGGAGGATCTGAAGGAGCAGCGACTATATTTGAGGTGCAGTGGTAGGCCAGTAGTGAAGCATTGGATGGTTGGCCTCAAGAGACTCGAGTACAGAGTCGGCTTCACTCGAGTATAGAGTCGGCTTCTACGGTATCAAGAGGACTTCGATTTCAGATAGAGCACCGGACAGAGATAGCTTCATAAGTGAAGAGAGTTTTGACATGAGTTCAGAGCGAAGGAGTGCAGGAGGACTAATATCCTAGCACTAATGTTGGAGATGCATAGTTTTAGGTGGAGCAGCATGTGCGGAAGGACAAGCAAAGTTTTGAGAAAATCATATCAGGGTATGCAGCGAGTGCCAGCATAAGATTGCTGTAGATTCTCCATGAAAGTTCAGGACAAATAATGTGGTTGCCAAGAAGAAGGGTGCCTACAACTCTAAGGGTGATGCATAGGTGCAAGCTAAGATCTTCAGTGGTGGAGGCGGTCATCCTAACAGCCTCAAAGGGAGCTCAGTAGCTAAAAAAAAGATGGCAGTGGCAAGATGAGCACAAAGAGCTATCAGAACATACAATGATAGCGAAATCGTGCAAGGGAACATTGCTAGGTGTGCCAAGGCTTGGGCACACCAAGATGAAGATTGTGATGATTGGTGTGGTGCTCCCAAGCCTTAGGAGGTCACAGAAGAAGTCAGGATGTTAGCTTCGGAAGACTAGGATGGGCATGAATCCTAGGGCTAGGATAGGAGTTATCCTAAATGAAGGTGGCATGTAGCCCTGCACGGGCTCGAGGTTCAAGTGTAAGGACCTTAAGGAAGGCTTGGTAGATGCTCCGAAGATCTGAGATACAAGATGGAGCAAAAAACTAAAGGTAGGAGAAGATCAGCCAAGACAAAGGGCTGACATACAGGTGAGTTAGCTCGGATACATAGTCAAGTTGGCTTGGATTGAGATCGAGCTGGCTCGGGGCACGGTCGAGTCGACTATCTCAGACAGATAGAAGATAGAGTTCGGACGAGATGCAATCGATCCAGTTTGGCTCCTGACAGAGCCAGCTTGATGGTGGCGAACAGAACTGGATGGGATTTTTTGTTTGGTCTTGGATTAGGCTTAATCCAAGGGGTCTTAAGACCTGATCCAATAAGATCTTAAGTTGCCTAACTCATGTATGGGTCGAGACTAGATTCAGGGGATGAGAGCATGTGAAACATATGTACATGGGCTTGGTGAGTGCTTTCATGTATTGGATTAGTCACGAGAGTTTTTCGTTGGACCTCATGGTTATGTATAAATACATAGGTTGTATTAGGATTTCAGTACGTGGATTGAATACATATCTTTTCTCTCTCAATCTCTCTTCTCTCTTCTCTCTAGAGTTGCCGCCCTAAGGGGGCACCTCTCTCAAGCCCAAGGAGGGAGGCACCCCATCACAGATTCAGATAGGTGGATAGATAGTTTATTGCCTTAGAGAATGTCAAAGATCTTCTTAGATTTATGCTAAAGATTAGGAACTTCTGTAATATAGTATCAGAGCTAGGTGATGCGCCAACATTATATTATCGTCCAGATTGATTCTGGGTCATTGGATCATCGCCATGAGTATTTTCGGCTATTTGATCATGCTCAAGAAGGCTGGATAATCCTAATCAAAATCGAAATTAGTCTTAGCCATTGGATGCCGATCGGGAGCAATAAGGACCATTCCACTGGACCCTATAGATCAAATTCGTTGAAGACCACAGCCAACCAGAGCTCGCCGTGCCACCTAAAATCTCGAAAATACCCCCATGAGTTGTGATAGAAATTCTGTAGACCCTTTAAGGGTCTATGCTCACTGAGTTGGCCATCAGTCCATGATGGACCACACGTTTCCTGATGTTAGAGTGACATCAGGGGCTGAGGGGATGCTGGGTTGGTGGGCCATTTTTTGCATGGGCTAGGTCGGTCTACTGGGTCGGTGCTGGCGTGGGTCGGTTGATAAGCGCGCCGGCTGAGCTAAGCGAGTCGGCTTAAGCCAAAAAAAATTTTCATTTAATTTCTAGGCTTCGTAACTTTACCAATTTAGCTTTGATTTACGTAAAATTTAATCCATTTGAATTCATAAATCAAACTCTTTGTATTGGTGAGCTTCTTTCATGCAAATATTAATGAAAATATTAATTTTTTTAAAATAAACTTTGATTATTATATATTTTAATATTTTTATTTAGTAATTTATGATAATTATCACATCTTTCAATTTGAGTTTTACTTATCCTCGAGTAAAAAGAGAAAAATTAGAAGCATGCACCAACTTGATAAGATGTAAAAGTTTCTTTAGATCATCCTAAAGTCAGTTGATACTTGATTAGAGATTTAAAAAATATGACATTGGATTATTAAGTTAAGTAAAAAACATAAAATTTTAGAGCTTTTCTTTGATCAATTTTTTATTTTTATTTTTTAAATCTTCTATCTTTTGTATGGACTAGAGTTTTATTTTTTTTTTAATAACTAGTACAATGTTTTAATCCCTTAAGCTTTCTATCTAACCCTTGCAGCAAGCTTTGGACCAATAACTTTTAAATCAGTTGGCTTTAAGGCATTAAGTGTAGAATATCCCTCAGATTTACTGACTCGAGTTAAATAGGCTATAGGTTAAAACTAACCATATAACAAATTTTTTTATATTATCCATATTTTTTATGTGAATAACATTACTTACTTAGACAACAAAACTCAGTTATTCGATGGAAGACCAATGTTTAGAATTTACTCTTTATTTTATTTTATTTTATTTTTCCTTTTATAATTTTTTTCATAATTTTTTTAATTTTTTTTCCACTCATATGCATATAAAGTAGATTCTTTATCGAATATAAGCTGCAAGAAGATTTTAGAATCATTCAAAAATTTATTTTATTCTAGACCTGATCATTTATTAGATTTTCTTAATAATTTGATCCTTAGTATTTTAAAAATTCTCTAGACTATTAATCAATCATCGATTAAAATATCTAAAAAATTTTAAATCAGTACGAAATTAGGTATATAAGACTAGTTACTACCATACTTGAGGACTTAAAAAATTTTTATTTATCCTCTCTCCAACTTAATTTTCATTATCCTCAATGGAGGAAAAAAATTAGAGTGTGATAAATGACAAAAAAATAATAAAGAAAGAGTTCACCTAGTTTAATTTATTTTTGATCTCGGCCTGAGCTTTAATTATTCTTCATCTAACATGGGTCTGTAGTTCTCTCTCCAACTTAATTCTGAAAAAAAAGTAAACTAAAAACAAAGAAAAAATTCAAAAGAAAAAGCTAAAAGCTGGGTTGCCTTCTAGTAAGCGCTAAGTTTAATGTCTTCAGTCAAACTCTATGAAGGAGTTTTACGTATAAATAATTTTAGTGCATCCTTCAGATTTTCGAAAAGATAGGGCTAATTAGAAGATCTTATCATGATGGCAGAAAATCGTTCGTGAAATATTTATCGATGGTTAAGCGTAGCCTTAATCAATAAAGTGTTCGAAGCAAGCATGTTATACCAAAATCTATTATAGTTTTTATGATGATTAGAAAGAAATTATGTTTGATAGGCCGAAATCGAAAGTGGTGGTTTAAAAATTTCTTCAATTATAATCTGATCTACCATAATCCCTTTTTTGGATCTAATGTATCTTGACATCAACTCTTTCTGATTAAAATCATGGTATTTTTTTAAATTAATTTTAAATCTGCCTTCATACATCATTTTGATACTGTTGATAAATTTTGAAGACCATCCTCAAAAGTAGTATCGAATATAAAAAAAATTATTTATAAAATTATTATCCCTTAGTTTAGCAATGTCCCATCTAACAGCTTCTTTATATGCTTTTAGAACATCTATAATTTGATCTTCCTGATTAGGTATCACTGGTAGTGTGTTTGTAGGTATATCAAAAAGTGGTTTTAATTCTTGGTCAGTTTGTGGTTCTAGTAAGAAAGCTATTAGTGGGCTAGGTGGTGACTCAAATTTTTCAATCTATGGTGAGATGGATTCAGGATAGGATATATCTACTTGATCATCAACTTCTATATTATACCCATCGTCATCAAAATCGTCCACCTCACATATAATGAGCCAAACAGGGATTTATCGAATCTTGGAAAAAAATTATGGGTGAAGCTTCCTCTAGTGTATTATTCATTAGTGATTCTTGGAAAGTCTCTCTTATTTCCATCATCTTATCAATTTGTCCATCCTGTTAAAAGAAATTGGTGATTCTAGGACACTTAGGGATGGATCTATAGGTAAGTAAGATGATGGAATTAGTTTATCCCACCATTCTGATTTTTTTCTATATTTTGCTGCCTCAGTTATATGGTCTAATAAAGTCTTTTTAGTTATGCAGAGTTGTTCCATGATCGTATTATTTTTGAGAGTTTTAATTGATTGTTCAGAAAAAATCATAGAACCATTAAAATTTTGATTCAGGTATAGTCTCTCAGGGTCACTCTCGAGCTAACTGAACAACTCTCTTTCCTCCTACTATTTGAATGTAAGTGCTTACTTCTCTAGTTCTTTAAAGATTTGCATACATGAGTGATAGATTTGTTGTAAGGTCTGATTATTGAACTCTAACTCGTTTAATGCTTACTGAATTCTCTCTTTGAAAGTTGACTCATTATTATTTTGAGAAGATTGATATTGTGGATAGGATATATCATAAGGTGTATCCATGAATATGGATCTTTGTGGCACTGGGATAATCACTAATTATGATTACCACAAAAAATCTAGTTGAGCCCCCCATTCTTAGATTGTAAGTGTTAAAGTATGGGTTATTTCCTAGTCTGTAGATAATTTGTGTTTAATCTTGATAAACTTGCTCATACATATACTTAGAAAATCGATATGGGCATTCATTTACATAATGGGTGGGGTCAAATAAATTGCACAAACTTATTGTGTAGCTTCAAAAGATGGATAAGAAGAGTGTCTATTGGTTAGACGATCTAATCTATGGGACAGCTCATCCACTCTACTTTCAAGATCCATCTTAGATTATTCTGATTATTTAAATATGTGCAATCAAAGATTCTATATTAGAATAATTTTTTTAAATTATTATTTATTTTATTTTATTTTATTAAAAAATAAGAAAAGAGATGAGGAGAAAGAATTCTAAAGAAAAGAGCCTAGAAGATCCTAGATCTAAGGATGATAGATGAGAAAATTTTAATTAGGATTTGAATTATAATAGTAAATAAGTTAAGCAAGCATGAACTTTCTATCCTAGGGTTAATTTAGATCTAAATATCTCTTAACTGCCAAGGTCACCTTCAAACCTTCCAAGTAAAGAATCAGCCACTCAACTAGCCAGGAAAGTATAAGATTGGTGGGAGTCTTTCTATTGCATTTCTTAGACACCAATTATGTTGGTCAGATAAGCTAACAAAATTAATTAAGCAACCACCTTCCTTTAGAACGTAATCCCTGAACTACTTTTCTTAAACACCAGTCGAACTGACTAACCCTAATTCGATCTAACTCTTAGGATTTTTTATCCTATTGAGCTCGAATATTCTTAAGGGCCAACGTCTAATTGATTTTTAAGTTAAGATCTGGATCAATGCAATATGAAGGATGGTAGTTTGTGGGTTAAGAAAGAATGATCAAATTTTCACCTTATCTTATTTAATAGATTATTTTCTTAGAGTATATTATGAATATGCAATGCAAACAAAATAAGATGTCCAATCATGTTGATTTTCTTTAAGATTTAATTAGTTTCTCTATATTAATTAAGTGTTATGAGGTGTATTTGTTTTCTTATTATATTAGATTATCTAAAGCTAGAAAAATAAAAAATAGATTTTAATTAAATTAATTATATTAATTATATTAGATTTTATCTAAACTAGTTTAGAGAATCTTACTAATTAGAAAGTAAATTATACTAGTCTTAAAAGGTAACTAGATAGCCTAATAGATTAAATCAACTTTTAAAATAATAATTTATTCTAAATTATAAAGAGCTATAAATTAATTATATAAAATAGGATAAATATTTAAGCATGCAATTAAGATAATCTAGCTAGAAAGTAATTAATAAATCATATATAAAAAGTAATATAAAGCAAAAATTTAAAGAAACCATAAATAGTAGATAATTAAGTAATTAAATTAAATTGATGGAAAACAAAGGATGAATTATTAATCAGCAGAACAAAGTATGAAAGGCAAAAGTAAAGAAAAACAGTAATTAATAAGCTAGAAATATAAAGCAGTAAAATAAATAAATAAGTAAAATATAAAAAATAGTAAAATAAATAAGGTAATAAAATAAAATGTATGATAAAATAAAGTAGTAAAATAAATAAAGCATATAAAATGGTAAATAAGAAATTATTTTTTTAATTTATTTATTTTTATTTTTTTTTATTGAAGCAACCATGCTACAATCCCTAGCAACGATGCCAAAAATTTAATTGCTTGTCATTACAGCATCAAATAAAAATTAGACCCGATTTTACTATTAAGTAGGATAGTTGGTAAGTCGGATGTCCTATTTTTGAAGATTGAAGATTGAGTTACGTTCAATTTTAATTAAAAAATTTAAAATTTAAAATTAATCTTTAAAGCAAAAATTTAAAATAGTAAATTAAAGAGAATTAATTTAAATTAAATAAACTAAAATAAAAAAGATTAATTATTAATTAATTAGGATTTTAAGAATTAATTAATAATAAGAAAAGAAGTTGTCTAAGGTTTAAGTTTCATCTTTTAATATTTAAGTTTATAATTGATTCAAGTAATCTTTCTATTGTTAACATGCAATCTTATAAGATATATATTTCGTTGATCTGATTCTAACATAACCTATTTTACTAAATATGAACCATATCTAACACGATCATGATCCATCTCATAGATATAGACTATTTAGATCATACAATCAAAGAATATAAAATATAATTTTGATTATTTCTTATAATTCATTCTAATTTGAGTACAGACCGTATCTAATTGCGATCACGATCTGTCTCCTTAGCATAAAGTGCAAGAAAAATAATATAAAAGCATAAATCTTATAATTTATTCTAATTTAAGTACAGATCATATCTTTCTACGATCATGATTTATCTTTTTAGTTATAAATTATAAAATATTTAACATTAAAACATAAATAAGAAAGATATATAAAAGATGAAAAAATTTTATTGCTCAATAAAAAGAAATATATTGTTCAAATTACAAACTCTCATGATCGAAGGACTTTTCTTACTTCCTTGGATACGAGATCTCTAGCCATACATAGATTTGATCTTGCTATCTTTCGGCATATTGGAATCTCCCAGCTAAAGAAAAAGAAAAGAAAGAAGAAAGAAGAAAAAAACGAAGAAGAAAATAGAAGAGAGGGAGAAGGAGAGGTTTTGAGAGGTTAATTTCCCTTACAAGGGCTCTTTGTTCAGATTTCTGACGTAACAAGATTTAAATAGATGAAAAAAAGGAGTATGTGAGTTTTTGTTAGACTCAAATTAGAGTTTGGCTTGAATTATTAATATTTGTTGAAGTTCTAGTCATTGGATCTTGATCAAATGCTCCAGATTTCATCAAAAAAAAAATCCATCAGCAGCCTTATATTATCACCCAGATTGATTTTGGGCCATCAGATCATCGCCAAGAGTGTTTTTGGCCGTTCGATCGTGCTCAAAAAGGTTGGATAATCCTAATCAAAATCGGAATAAGTCTTAGCCGTTGGATGCCGATCGAGAGCGATGAGGACCGTCGGATCATGCTTCACTATGCCATTGGATCTTGTAGACCAGATTCGTCAAAGACCGCAGCCAACCAGAGCTCATCGTGCTACCTAAAATTCTAAAAATATCCTCATAAGTCATGATAGAAATTCTGTAGACCCTTTAAGGGTCTATGCTCACTGAGTTGGCCCCTGGTCCATGGTGGACTGTATGGGGATGACGTCAGGGGCTGTGGGGATGCTGGGCTGGTGCTGGCGTGGGCCGGCTGATAGGTGCGCTGGCAGAAGCCAAAATTTTTTTTCATGTAACTTCTGGACTTCGTAACTTTGCCAATTTAACTCCAATTTGCATAAAATTTGATCCATTTGAATCCATAAATCGAACTCTTTGCATTGATGAACTTCTTTCCAGCAAAATATTAATAAAAATATTATTTTTTTAAAATAAATTTTAATTATTATATATTTTAATATTTTATTTAATAATTTATGATAATTATCACTTGAGCTTCAACCTTCAGGATGGTTATTTCTTAGATTCTACATTCAGTATTTGAGGTGATTTAGTTTGAACAGTAGATATAGATCCTGCATGATGAGATCCAAAGCATAGGTTGGTGCAGAACTAGACGAGCCCGGAGACTCCATGACCGCTTTCGACTGAAGAAGTTGCCGATCCCTGCAAATTCTACTTGAAGTCATCTCCAGGTCACTATAAATATCTCACTGATGGAACTACTAGCTAAAATAGCTCCAGAGCAGCAATAGCCAATTCAAAGACAGGAGATTTGGGCCCCTGAATTGAAAATAAATGAGGGGGCTACCATGGACAACTAGCTCAAAGTACAAAATAGGATGCAGCATGCACAGTGGTATAGTTTGGGCAGGTTGGTTTGGTCATACGTCAATTGGTTGGTGATTGGAGTCGATGTGAACTAAAAAGAAGTCAGTTGATTACGGCCAAGACAGAAGGCTGCAAGTCAGAAAATCCTGAATCATGGCAGATGTAGCATGACCATCTCGTCAAAAATTTGTGGATATATTAAATGTGATGTTAAGTACCTTTCCATGCAGCGGTATCAGTTCAAATAGTTATCAGCTGATTTCTTAAGATATCTATCTGTGTTGGTGGAAATTAGAAGTGCTGATGTTTATGTAACAAGCCTGTCAGTGCCACACACTTAGTGCTCGGATCATCAATGTCTCACTTACAGTTGAGATGAAAACCATGAATCGAACTGAAATCATTCAGGTTGACTTTATGTTGAGAGATTGTGTTTCATATAAACAAGTTGCATAGACTTAAACCATCCAATAAGTCATGGTGCTGTTCTTTTCCTGTCATATATACTAATCTCTGTAGCTAAAATAGCTGCAGAGCAGTAACGGATTGGATTGGGATGTCATGACTCAGTAAAAAAATAGCTAAATTGGCTGGACACATACTACATGAAATGGAGATTTCTATCACATTGGATTGGGATGTCATGACTCAGTAGATAAATGATGGTGCAACCAGAATCAACTAATTGCGAGAAATTGAGACAATCTTGATGCCCGTTGCCCATGTCTCCACTTGTTCGACCATCGCCATCTAAACATTTCGAGCTGTTATTTACAAGCCGGCAAAAGCTGGCTCATTGCTTATGTTTAATGTTAACAGAAAGCCCACCATGAACATATAACAAAGTTTGAAAATCAGAGTACAATTATTATAATCACACGTTGTAGTTGTGAGCACCCAACACAATTCATGTTTTAAGTATGTTAATGAGATCACCCTTTATTTTATTTTCTTTTCTTTTCCCCTATTAAAAGAGTCACAATATTAGAATATAATCAATATATGAGTTGTTATTTACTTATTTTCTTCTTGCATTCATTCTTTATAATAGTTTTTTATAGATCAATGAAATATTTACTTGGGATATCGGAGGAAATTGAATAGCTTAAAATAGCATAGTAGTTCTATCAATGCTATTTAATATGATAGTATATGTTACTGTATATTGTAGAGTTGTTCCTTTGGAATGGTTGGATTTATTCAACTTTAATGCGGTTATTATTAAAAAGGTATACACCATTTCTCCACATGTCGTGGATGGTAGTGTCCAAGCATCCACTACTCAATGGGTTAATTGAAGTATTCATCAATTGGCAATTAATGTTGGTGAATGACCGCACTAAGTGAAAAAGAAACATAGCACCGAGGAAGCATAAAAACCAACTCTCGAATATCACCCAACAACCATTGTATCTCTATGGGACTTTTCTTTGTTGTTTGGAACATTGTACTCTTTATAATTCAGGACTGGACTCTTTGTATTATACTTTAATTTATTCAACTCCTTTTTCTTAATTTAGTAGCGAAACATCAAAAATTTTTGCAAACTGAAATCATCTATGCTCAATTATAAACCCAAATAGTGGGCACTTTATTATCCTTTTGCCAAGTATCTTATTTCAATCCTACATCTTGTTGATGCCATTTAAAATATTAAAAAGAAAAGAAATTAAAAAAAAAAAAATCAAATATGAGCTTCATTGTGTTGAAGAATGCTAACCGCAATGCTGTTATCTTTTTCTCTAATATATTTAGCTTGAGCAGGTTGAAAAAAAAAAAATCTCTTCCCCGTCTGGATTAGTTGAAGAAAACAATCATTAACTGCATATCGTTTTAACGTGCATTTGATCTAAATATCGAATGATTAAAAAATATACATGAAATATATTGATGCTAAGAAAGTCCAATTGGTGCTTTCAAAAGTACTCGGTGAAGAATACTCAAGAGGTAAAAATCATTACACCTATAACTTAGAGATTCTTTTTTGAAGGGGTGATGTAATTATAAAGATTTTTAAAAGTAATTTATAAAAATTACAATGTTGATCACCTTGTTTCTGAAAGTTTATTGATGAATCATTGAGGCATTGGACAGGCTTTAAAGTGGAATGTTCCATTCTCCTTGAGTTCAACTAAATCATTTGAAGGATTTTAGTGTATCAAAAAAAAGGTGTGTGTCTACGTGCATGCAAATGTAAATGTCTGAATGAGTATGTGCATGGATGACTGTTGCTTTGAAGGTCTATTGTGCACGTCAATGGATATAAAGATTTGTTTTAGGAAACAGCCAACTGTCTACAATCCTAAGAACTGGAGAATGGTTTTCAATTTCAAAATTTTTTTAGAACATTATAAAGATTCTCACCAAAGTAATGAATATTGAGCTTCATTAGACCCTTAGTGAAAGAATGTGATTAAATTTGAACCTGCTTCTTTATTTTAGGCCTTTGCAGGTATGCTTGCAATATGGTACCAATCTAATTCTAATTCATCTAAGCATACTCATGATTCATGAATCAGTATCCCTTCTCATTCCACATAGAAAGTGTAATGGTCAAAGGCTGTGCAAATTATGGTGTGTTATTCTACTCTTTTACAAGTCTGTTTATCTAAAACAATGTAGGGTTTGTATTATTGCACCTAACATTTGGTGTCTCCCTTATCTGTATATCCTTGCTGCTTGTATATGTTTCCTAAAGTTCTAATGGACTTCTTAGGTGCTGAAGATTCTCAGGTTTCATACCGAACTCTTGAAGTTAAGCTTATTGGTCAACATAGCCTCATTCTTTTAACTCCTTCAATCCTTTTGCTATCGTTTTTGTCAACTCTATTGCAAATACATCATGGACCTTGTCAATATTATTTGTCGGTCAACAAATTCTGCAACATGCATACAGTATTCTCCTTCCTCATAGGATGGTCTCGTTATGAGAGTCCTGACAGTTGACAAAAGTTTCCTTTCTTTTTCTTTTTCTTTTTTATTAGTTAAGAAAAATATGAACAAAGAACTGATGGACCAACTTTCCTGCATTTTGCCTTAGATAATGTGTTTGGTATGGAAACATCATCTGTCATTGGCTTGGCTTGAGCTTCAACCTTCAGGATGGTTATTTCTTAGATTCTACGTTCAGTATTGGAGGTGATTTGGTTTGAACAGTAGATATAGATCCTGCATGATGAGATCCAAAGCATAGGTTGGCGCAGAGCTAGACGAGCCCAGAGATTCCATGACCGCTTTCGACCCAAGAAGTTGTCGATCCCTGCATACATACCCAGGTTCAGCAAACTCTACTTGAAGTCGTCACCATAAATATCACTTATGGAACTACTAGCAAAAATAGCTGCGTGGTATAGCTCGGGCGTGTTGGTTTGCTCGTATGTCAATTGGTTGGTGATTGGAGTCGATGTGAACCAAAAAGAAGTCAGTTGATCACGGCCAAGACGGAAGGCTGGAAATCAGAAAATCAGATGTAGCATGACCATCTCGTCAAAAATTTATGGATATATTAAATGTGGTGTTAAGTACCTCTCCATGCAGCGGTATCAGCTGATTTCTTAAGATATCTATTTGTGTTGGTGGAAATTAGAAGTGCTGATGTTTATGTAACAAGTCTGTCAGTGCCACATACTTAGTGCTCAGATCATCAATGTCTCACTTGAGACGAAAACCATGAATCCAACTGAAATCATTCAGGTTGACTCTTTGTTGAGAGATTGTGTTTCATATAAACAAGTTGCATAGACTTTAAATTATCCAGTAAGTCATGGTGCTGTTCTTTTCCTGTCATATATACTAATCTCTGTAGGTTCTGTCCATTTCTTTGAAAATTTTGAAGGATCGGGACATCAAATTTGTTAGGGATGAACTCCGCTTCCACCGAAGTTCAATTCAATACTCAGGTTGGTGCAGCCGGTAGTCACGGAAGGGCCTCAGTGGTCGTCCCCCGGCCGAACTCCTCAGCGGCTATCACTTGGCCGAACTCCTCAGCGGCCGTCCTCTAGCCGAACTCCTCAGCGGCCGTCCCTCGGCCGAACTCCTCAGTAGCCGTCCCTCGACCGAACTCCTCAGCAGTTGTCCCTCGGTCAACTTTTCAGCGGCCGAGCTCCTCAGCAGCCGCACTCCTTCCGGGCTCCTTCAGCTATTGTTCCTCCCGAGCAACCCTCTCCAGCCATGTTCCCTTCGGAAGTCCGAACTCCTCCGAAATGGGTACCCGTCAAAGCTCTTCAACCCTTCATTCGACCCCGAGTGGCTCAGTATCAAGACAACTGCAGCCATTACCATCAGTCTGCTACAGACGACAGCGACCAGCTACCAGGCGGCGATGGCTGTCACCATCAATCCATTGCAGGTGGTGCTGCAGACGGTGCCTTCTTCCGGGACTGACTCCGTCGAACCTTAAGCGGCCCACCACCACGCAGCTACAGCTATCACCATCAAGCTCCGCCTATAAAAAGGATCCTCCAGATACGCTAACTTTAATTTTTTTTAGGCTCTAAGCTCTCTTCCTCTTCTCTAAGCTCTATGAAAATCATCCCTGAGCACTCCATTTCTGTTGGCCAGAGCTGACTTGATCGTCGGAGGGTCCTATCGGAGCCACCCCCCACCGGCTTCGAGCAGGACTTTATTTTGCAGGTCCCCAACGGCGACCTCGTCCACCTCCATTCCAATTGGATCCGGCGACGATAAATTTCTGCACCAACAGATTGGCGCTAGAAGGAGGACCTCCCGAACCTCCGAGGTTTCCTTATTCTTAAAGGAGTGTTCGATAACGATTTCTCTCTCTCTGAAGATCTCTCTTCTTCCTCTCTAGAATTTCTTTTCAAAAAAAATGTCCCCCAGGAGAGCCTCGACCCGACGATCGATGGCCTCCACGGTCCGATTTCGTTCAAATCCGTCCGCTCCCGCTCCAGCCCCGATGACCCAGATTTCATTTATAGCCGCGGTGGATGCGGAGTAGTTTAACCTGCTCGTCCAGCAGGTTCGTGGTCTCACGGAGGTAGTGCAGGCGGTGCAGGCTATGCACCAGCAGGCCCCAGTGCCAGCTCAATAGGTGCGGGATTCTCCAGAATCGTATTGTCCGGTCTAGGAGCGACTTGGGCTACCCGACCATCGATCCCCGGAAGGGGGAGACAAAGGAGGGAAAGCCCTTGCTCGGACCGTGGCTCGACCCAAGGTGAAGCTTCGCACCGATTCTACCAGAAAATCTTGGAGATCAGAGACCGTGAAAATCTCCTGGATTAAAGACTCTTAGAAATGAGCCAGCGGATCGAAAAACTTCGTCACACTCCCTCCTCACGTGGTAATGACATTTGCACTGACCCTCCTTTTTCGTAGAAAATTATGCAGGAATCAGTCCCGCCGAACTTCAAGCTTCCATAGTTCAAGAGTTACGATGGGACCACCGATCTGATCAACCACTTGGAAGCCTTCCGAACAATGATGTTGCTCCATGGCGCACCAGATGCTATCTTGTGCCGGGCTTTCCCCTCTATCCTTAAGAAAGCCGTCAGGAACTGGTACTCGATGCTCAAGCCGAGTACCATCTTATCGTTTGATCAAATGAGTCAATAGTTCACGACCCACTTCGTCAGTAGTAGGCGGCGGCGCCGAGGTTCGGATTTCTTGATGGCCATCAGACAGAAGGAGGGGAAATCCATCCGGGCTTATGTCATCCAATTTAACGCTGCCATATTGGAGGTCCAGAATCTGGATCAATCAGTCGCCATGGCCGCCCTCAAGGATGGCCTTCAGAAGAATGACTTGCTGTTCTCTCTGAAAAAAAAGTATCCCAAAAATTTTACTGACATGCTAGCTTGGACCGAAGGATATGCCCGGGCAGAGGAGGCCTTCAAGGCCAAGGATGATGAAGCCAATGACAAGTGGCGAATCGATGGACCGGGCAGGCCTATCGAAGAAGGAAAGTAGAGCGAAGCTCGGCCGTGCTTCTGGACTCCTTCCGATCGCAAGCGAGCTCGAACTCCCCCTCGGATCCTGAGGTGGGGAAGCTCCGATGGAAGGCCACACCGAGGTTCTCCCCAGTGCCAAAGTTCTCTCCGATGAAGATTTCACAACTACGCTCCCTTTAACGCTCCGAAGATCCAAGTACTGATGAAAATCAGGAAACAACTTCCGAGGCCGGAGAGGATGCATTTCCATCCCAGCAAGTGTGATCCCAACAAGTTCTGTCTCTATCATCATGACCACGGCCACGACACGGAGGAGTGCATCCAACTCTAGGACGAGATTGAAGAGCTCATCAGGTGAGGCAGACTCGATCGATTTCTGCGAAGATGGCCTGAAGAGTGGGAGGGTCGGCTGAGGGCGTTACCACCAAATAGGGAGAACCAAGATGATCGGCCACCTCTCGACATCATCAATACTATCTCAGGGGGATTTCAACAAGGGGAGGCCAGCGGATCTGAGGGACCAGTGAAGAGGTGGAGGATAGCGGAATCCATGGCCTTTATCGAGGCGGACGGTCAGGAAATCCAGTTTTCGCACAATGACGTGGTTGTAATTTCTTTGAACATTGCTGACTACGATGTACGCCGCATTTTGATGGATAATGAAAGCTCGATCGACGTATTATTTTACGATGCCTTCTCAAAAATGTTTCTATCCGATGACCACTTGGGGCCTATGAATTCCCCCTGGTAGGATTCGCCGGCAATGCCATACCAGTCGAAGGCATAACAACTTTGGCTGTAACGGCAAGGCAACACCCAAAACTGGCCAAAGCACGGGTCGACTTCCTAGTCATGAGGACTCCATCCGTCTATAATGCGATTCTCGACCGACCTGATCTAAATGCACTTCGGACGGTAGTATCAACCTATTATTTGAAGATGAAGTTCCCAACGAGTCACGAGGTCGGAGAAGTCAGAGGAGATCAGGCTCTGATGAGGTACTGCTACTCAATCGTCCTGCATAAGAGAGAACGGCCCAACCCTTATCTTATTGATGGACTGGATGTCCGCGATGACCTCATTGAGGAGTGGGGCGAGCCTATGGAGGATCTTGTCTCTGTGCCCTTGAATGATGAAAATTCGGAGCACGCGGTGCATATCGGCTCTAACTTGGCGGACGAGGTTCGGAAGTAGCTTGTCGCTTTCCTCAGAAGAAATGCGGACGTCTTCACCTGGACCCCAGCGGACATGCCAGGGATTGACGTCGAGGTCATGGAACATTGGCTGACCATCGATTTGAGGCACCGGTCGATAAGAGAAAAGATGCGCCACTACGCTTCGGAGAGGCAGAAAGCGATCATCGAAGAAGTAGACAAGCTCCTCAAAGCCAGACTCATTCGGAAGGTTAATTATCCGACTTGGATCTCGAACGTGGTTCTCGTATAAAAAGCAAATAACAAGTGGAGGATGTGCGTCGAATTCAAGAAGCTGAACAAGGCCTGCCCGAAAGACAGCTACCCCCTACCCAGGATCGATCAGCTGATGGACGCGACCTCGGACCATAAGCTCCTTACCTTCATGGATGCCTTTTCTGATTATAACCAGATACGGATGGCGCCCGAGGATGAAGAGAAGACCGCCTTCATTATTGACCGTGGTCTTTATTGCTACAGGATCATGCCTTTTGGACTCAAAAATGCAGGGGCAACATACCAACATTTGATTAATAAGGTCTTCAAGGAGCAGATCGGCCACAACATGGAGGTGTACGTGGATGATATGCTCATCAAAAGTCGAGCTTCAATAGACCACCTGGCCGACCTTAAAGAGACCTTCGGTGCATTCAGAAAGCACAAGATGAAGCTGAACCCGATCAAGTGCATCTTTGGTGTGACCTCCGAAAAATTTTTGGGGTTCATGGTGTCGAGATGCGGAATCGAGGCAAACCCCGAGAAAATTCAAGCCATTCAGGAGATGACTGTTCCAAAGACGATTAAGAAAGTTCAGCGCCTGGTTGGAAAGGTGGTATCCCTAAATCGCTTCGTCTCAAGGTCAGCCGAACGATGCATGCCCTTCTTTCAGGTTCTCAGACGACCGAAGGACTTCTGCTGGACGACGGAGTGCCAACAGGAATTCGAGGAGCTTAAAAACTACCTCGGCTCACCTCCACTGTTGGCAAAGCCCAAATCTGGAGAAGAATTATTCTTGTATCTAGCTGTCTCCCTGGTGGCCCTGACGGCAGTCCTGATCAGGGAAGAAGCAAAAACACAGCAACCAGTCTACTACGTGAGCTGGGTCCTGAGAGTTACGGAGATCAGGTACTCTAGGTTAAAAAAACTAACTTACTCTCTTCTAATTGCTACCAGGAGGCTCCGATCTTACTTTCAGGAGGACACCGTAACGGTCCTCACGGACCAACCAATAAAAGCAGTCCTCCACCGAGCGGATGCTTTCAAAAGAATCACAAAATGGGCAATCGAGCTCACAGAGTTCAACATCAACTACCGACCTAGGCCATCGATCAAGACTTAGATACTGACAGATTTTGTACTAGAATGCACCATTTCAGTCGAAGCTGAGTTTGAATTGAGCGAGACCGAGCTTCGACGAAGTCGAGCTGTCGCAGTCAAACCTCCCCAAGGAAAGCGTCGACCTTCCTGAAGGCTCCTGGGCTCTGCACGTGAATGGTTCGTCCAACTCCATTAGAGCTGGTGTGGGGCTGGTCTTGGTCAGCCTCGAGGGAGTCATCGTCGAGTACGCATTGCGCTTCGAGTTCTCTGTGACCAATAATGGGGTCGAATATGAAGCGCTGATCATCGAATTAAAGATAGCAAGAAAATTAAAGGTATATCAGCTTCAAGTTTACAGCGATTTCCAGCTGGTAGTCGGCTAAGTTAGTGGTAGCTACGAAGCGCGGGAGGAAAGCATGATGAGATACCTTGAAAAAGTGAGGGATTTGACCCCGGCCTTTGGCAGTTTCGGCATTTAGCATATTCCGAGGGTGGAGAATGCAAGAGTCGATCTTCTCTCCAAGTTAGCTACCTCAGCCTCGGTCGAACTGCCCAAAGGAATTTTTTTGGAAACTCTAAAGTACCCAACCCTGGAGGAGCCTCAAGTCATCCTGCAGACGGAATTCGAGCCAAGCTGGATCGACCCGTTGGTCGCTTACCTCAAGGAGGGGGTCCTTCCTCACGATCCGAAAGAAGCTCGGAAGCTCAGGAACCAGGCCTCCCATTACGTTCTATATAAAGGCAGGTTGTATAAGAGGTCATACTCCTTCCTACTACTGAGATGTCTCCAACCTTCGGAGGCCGACCTCGCACTATGGTAGGTGCACGAAGGACTCTGCGGAGGTCACATAGGAGTCAGATCTCTATCATAAAGACTACTTCGGCAAGGGTACTACTGGCCGACCCTATTTCACAATTCCATCGAATATGTGAGAAAGTGCGATTAGAAGAACGCCAGCATACAAAGACAGCCGACATCCGAGCTTGCTCCGCTCGGCGCATCTTGGCCATTTGCGCAGTGGAGAATGGATATACTCGGTCCCTTTCTGACGGCATCCGAACAGCGGAAGTTCCTTCTGATCGCAATCGACTATTTCACCAAGTGGGTCGAAGCCGAACCACTAGCAAAGATTACCAAGGCCAAGGTGCGGAACTTCGTCTGAAAGTCACTAGTCTACTGGTTCGGTCTACCCCGAACCCTGATAACCGACAATGGACGACAGTTCGTCGGGATAAGATTCGCCAAGTTCTGCAAAGGACTAAACATCTTCCATCACTTCACATCGGTGGCTCATCCGTAGGCCAATGAGAAAGTTGAGGTGATCAACCGGACCCTACTACAAGGTATCAAAGCAAGGCTCGATAGAGTAAAGAAGGCCTAGATGGACGAACTCTATCACGTCCTTTGGGCATACCGAACTACATAGAGGGTGCCGACCGGAGAAACATCCTTCGTCTTGGCCTTCGGCACTGAGGCAGTTATCCCGATCGAGCTTAAGCTTCCATCTGCATGAGTCGTGGGCTTCAACGAGCGGACAACCCCTAGGACCTCAGAGTCAATCTCGACCTGCTGGAAGAAAAAAGGAAGGAAGCCCGCATCCAGATGGCAGCCTACAGATGGAAGGTGGCTCGGTACTACAACTTCAGAGTTAAAAATAAGACGTTCAGAGTGAAGGACTTAGTGCTCCGACGAGCCACTGTCACTCAGCCTCAGAGTCAGGGAAAGCTCGTCCCTAATTGGGAAGGCCCGTATGAAGTGGTGGAGGTCATCCGGTCCAGTACTTATCGCTTGAAGGAGCTCGGAGGGATGACGCTTTCACGACCCTGGAACTCAAAAAATTTGAGGATGTATTACCAGTAATCTTCCTTCAGTAAAGCTGCTTCATTTCCGCATTATTATCCCCTGGTGCAAAAACTATGTGGTGACAGGGACGAAGCAGTTATAGTTGCCGTGTTAGGAACTGGAGGAGAACCTTGTCCTAACACGAGTAGGAGATAAGATCTCCCCTGAGGCAACCTTGGCTGCAGGAGATAAGATCTTCTCTGAGGTAACCTCGGCTGCAGGAGATAAGATCTCCCCCGAGGCAAGCTCGACCATAGGAGATAAAATCTCCCCCAAGCGCCCACATTAACCTTGACTGTAGGAGATAAAATCTCCCCAAGGCAAGCTCGACCTCAGAAGATAAGATCTCCCTCGAGCGCCCGCATCAACCTTTGCTGTAGGAGATAAGATCTTCCCTAAGGCAACCTCGACTTTAGGAGATAAGATATCCCCCGAGGCAAGCTCGGCCGCAGGAGATAAGATCTCCCTGAGCACCCACATCAACCTCGACTGCAGGAGATAAGATCTCCTCCGAGGCAACCTCGACTGCAGGAGATAAGATCTCCCCCGAGGCAAGCTCGGCCGTAGGAGAGATAAAATCTCCTCCGAGCGTCCACATCAACCTCGACTGCAGGAGATAAGATCTCTCCCGAGGCAACCTCGGCTGCAGGAGATAAGATCTCTCCCGAGGTAAACTCGACCGTAGAAAATAAGATCTCCTCCGAGGGAAGCTCGGCTATAGGAGATAAGATCTCCCCCGAGCGTCCGCATCAACCTCGGCTGTAGGAGATAAGATCTCCCCCGAGGCAACCTCGGCTGTAGGAGATAAGATCTCCCCCGAGGCAAACTCAGCTGTAGGAGATAAGATCTCCCCCGAGCACCCGCACCAACCTCGGCTGCAGGTGACAAGACCTCCCCCGAAGCAAACTCGGCTGAAGGAGATAAGATCTCCCCCGAATGACCGAATCAACCTCGGTCAGAGATAAAATCAAGAGACCATCTCGATCAGAGCGCCCGAGACAACCTTGGCCAGAGCGCCCGAGACGACCTCGATCAGAGATAAGATCTCTTTCAGATGACCGCATCAACCCCAACTGCAGATCAGATCTCCCCCGAACTTCAACCTGAACTAGCACGGAGCCCAAGAGAAGATCTCGGCGGTCGCCTTTTCTGTACTTCCTTTCTTTGAGTTTCGAACTTGAGAGTGGAAGGATTATTGTTGGGGATGAACCCCGCTCCTGCCGAAGTCCAGTCCAATGCTCAGACTGGTACAGTCGGTAGTCACCGAACTCCTCAAAGGCCGTCCCTCGACCGAACTCCTCAGCAGTTGTCCCTCGATGGAACTTTTCAGTGGTCGAGCTCCTCAGCGGCCGCACTCCTTTTAGGCTTCTTTGGCTATTGTTCCTCCCGGGCGACCCTCTCCAGCCATTTTTTCTTCGAAAGTCCGAACTCCTCCTAAATGGATACCCGTCAAAGCTCTTCAACCCTTCATTCGGCTCCGAGCGGCTCAGTATCAAGACAACTGCAGTCATTACCATCAGTCCGCTATAGACGATAGCGATCCGCTATCAGACGACGATAGCTGTCACCATCAATCCATTGCAAGCGATGCTGCAGACGATGCCTTCCCTTAGGACTGACTCCATCGAACCTCGAGCGGTCCGCCACCACGTGGCTACAGCTGTCACCATCAAGCTCCATCTATAAAAAGGACCCTCCAGATATGCTAACTCTAATTTTTTTTAGGCTCTAAGCTCTCCTTCCATTCTCTAAGCTCTGCGAAAATCATCTCTGAGTACTTCATTTCTGTTGACCAAAGCTGACTTGATCGTCGGAGGATCCTACCGGAGCCATCCCCACCGGCTCCAAGCAAGACTTTATTTTGCAGATCCCCGACGGCGATCTCGTCCACCTCTATTCCAGTTGGATTCAGTGACGATAAGTTTCTGCACCAACAAAATTAATGATGATTTTGCTACATTCCGAGCACACATTTGAAAAGTATGATCCCTTGTTGCTTCGATTTGGGTTGGCCTCGGCTCTCAAGTAGTGGGGTAGGTATAGGATAGGGTCAGCCCTTCCTAATCTCAACCAAAAGAAGGGGGCCTGTTGAAAATATCCACTATATTTTCATATTTAAAGAACAGATTTTATTTTTTTATTCATTCATTTATTTATATATTAATTTATCTTACGTCTAGAAAGAGATTGAACTGGACTTTAGTGTCCAACTCTGATATGAATGCACATATGTATCTTAGGCAAAATGCAAAGCATATTGATCATGGATGCACATACAACACACACAAATGCACGCTCAATGGAAAAAAAAAAGTTCTCATAACTAGTTCCTAGGATCGGTGATGGTCCAGTAGTTTTAAAATAGATTATGAGCGGATATATAGATACATGAATACAAATATATACATACCAATTTAAGTGTGCACTATGACATACCTTAATATCATGATATTTTCTATGTTAGAAATTATAGTTAATTACTTTGCATATCTATTTGATTGAACATGTTGACAAACTTCATAAGGTTCATTTACTCATGGAATCGAAAATTTCTACTTTCAATAAAAATTTTTTGGGTCACGATTTTCTCTAACTTTTGCGATCGAGCATCCCACCAGACCTTAACTTTGAAATATGAGAACTTAAAACTAAAAAAAAAAAATCATGATTTCAAAATTTAAAACTATGCAATTTTTTTAATATCTTTCCCTTTTATTAACTTCCTAGAGTGAATCTATCAAATATTGTTTAAGCAAAAGCTATTGTTACATTATTATGCACCAGGTATTACGCTATTCTATGGTGCATGCTTTCATGCATCCAATATTTTTTGAGAAAGTGGATGCATTTAAATATTTCATAATATAAATTATTTGTTTTTTATTTTGCTCCCGAGAAATATATCAGTCTAAAGATTTTGAATAAAAAAAAAAATTCATGATATCAAATTAAAAACCTCCAAGTGCAACCTTCATATATTTTTTTCTATATTAAATTTATCAAACGAGTTGCTTAAGCAAAAGTTGTATTATCATGCAATAGGTAGGATACCAAATTAATATTTTAAATCCCATGGAAGGATCCTATCCTAATTTTTCTATGAAATAAGATGTGCCCCTGTCGCACTCCGTTCCGATACTTAGGATAAGGGATGCTCAAAATGTCCGAACACTAGAATGTTGATGGAACGGCCACGTTTCGCCAATAATATAATATTGTATGTTGCATGCATCTAATATTTTTTTTTTACGAAAGTGCATAAATTTAATACTTTGCAATGTAAATTATTCCTCCTTTTCTTTTGTTCCCGATCGATCGTATATTAATTTGGACCGAGTTCAGGTTGGCTTGCGTCGATGCTCATACCATTTCAACTTGGGACGAAATCAGGTTGAGAATTGTAGAGTGGATGGAGCTACTTGATTATGTAGCCCAAACCTAATTATTGCTCAAAAAATAATCCTAACCTAACCTGACCCAACTAGAAATCAGTTGGTCCATTCTAGTCCTGATACATGGCAAATTAAAACGCAAAGCACTTGGTAGAATCTCCAGGAATAGCCATCAGGAGTTGCATACGGCACTTGGCGAGCAAGTTGTCTCCTTTTTATTATTTTCCACATCCAACAACCAACCGAAGCAAGTAGCATCCCATGAGGCAGACCCTCCAACGGAATAAACATCGTCTGCGATGCGTCCTCCAACAGAATTTGAAAAGTTCTCTCGTCTCGGTCGACAAGTGGGACTAAGCTGGATGCAGCTAATAATGAAAACTAAGAGCAAGGCACATTTATTTGGGCAGTTCCTCTTGTGGGACGAAGTAGGTGCAACGTGCTGGACATTTTAGAGTTTGCTCATCAACATGGGATGTTCAACTTTAGAGAGTTTGATCAACATGTGACGCACATTTCTACTTACCATAGCAAAAATTAATGGGCATGCTATTGTTCTTTGAGACATGTCCCATCCATCACATGCAAAACACAAGCCAGAAGTCTCACTAAAATGATTGGACAAATTGTGGATGGTGGCATGATTGCTAAGCCATTTTATTGAAACCATGTGTTTTAAAGCAAGTTTAAATGAAACATGTACAACGATCCCATTTTAGGGATATGCATATTTATTTTCAATCCCATGGAAGTGGACGGGGAGGTTTCATCACTTCATCTTAATGTACATTTGATGATATTGGTGGCTGTGCATGGGACATGGTGATGCTGGATGGTAATTGGAATAAATATGAATCTCAATCAATATTTTGACGTAAAAGCTGGGTTAAGTTTAGATGTCATTTCAAGATTTTTCGGGTAGGGCCATCCTGAGAAAATGAAAGTTATAACCATAATTGTTTTTGATCGAAAAGATGATGACGATTTATAGACCAAGATACCTTGCTACCCCCTTATATGAAATACTTGTAATGGGACTTCAATTTTTTACAATCTAGACTTCAGATTCTTCCGCATGATTTACATATTTCGCCAATACATGCATGTAAGCTGCCTCATTAAACAATCTTTTGATATAGAAGAACCAACTTTTTTTGAAATCTATACTAATAGTAGAAGAAGTGCAAATGAGTCGAGTTGCTCGCGAGCTACTCAGTTTCAACTCAAGTTTAAACTCGACTCGACTCGGTTATCATCAAGCTCGAATAGCTTTTCAAGTCGAGTTCGAATAGCAGGACCTATTCAAATTTATCTATATTTTTAATAATATTATTTTTATTTATAATATATATTATTATATATACTATTAGTAAGATAAGACTCGATTTCAAGTATGATTCGATTTATATTCGAGGCGAGTCGAGCCGATTTCGAACTTTGTCTATTTTTCATCAATCCGAGCTCGAACTTGGGATATTAAGACTCGATCAAGCTTGAGTCGAGTTTCGAGTCTGAATATTTTGAGTCGAATCAAGCTCATATTTGTAATTACTCAACTCGACTTGGCTCGATTGCATCCCTAACTAATAGTTATCGCATGCTCTAAAATGAAGCATCCATCAAACAAGTCTTGGTTTTGGGTGCTTAGTAAGTTCTGGGCTCTAACTGAACCTGAATCCAAAATAATACTAGTCCTAACTGAATCCCCAAAGTACAAGCTTTCCATATTTGTAAATTATGCTTCCATACATTCTACTTGCTGGGTTCTTTCTTTCTTTGTTTTTTTGTTTTGACATTATTGTACGTGATGCTCTTCTGCTGTCTCTAATTACTCATTGGTTGTTAGACTTCCTCCTTTCAGTAATGCATTAAACATTAATCCGGTAAAGTTGACCAAGTGGTGGCTTCCATTTTTATTAAAATCATTCTAATATTATTCGTTTTCCTTGTACTTTTTAGAAGTTTCCAATGATCAGCGTGCTCTAGAGATCACTTCAAGTGAATCTAATTATTATTTTTAAAATTAAAATTAATTTTTATATCTGCAAATTGTCCGAGCAATCTAGGCAACATACCTGATCATCTTATTTCTATAATTTTAAGCTTTTTGCACCTAATTCCGAACTCATAATTTTTTATTAATAGGAATAAGAAAAATACTCTGTTCTTCGTATGCAAGCAACAGCGGATGAGTAATATTGTCCCCAAACATCTCCTATCTCTATCTACTAAATGACTTGCTACAGCATCTAGGTGCAGAAACTTAATAGGTGACACTACAAATCAAACATCATAATGTTTTCACTACACCAAAAAAAGGATATTATGGAAAGTAAAAATTATTGACATATTTACTAATTTTAATCAACTTCCCAAATCCTTATTCAACATTGCATTAAATAAATTAAGAAAACCAAAACATAACTCTTAAAGTTGTTAATGTCCCAGTAGATCTAAAGGTTAGATCACATTCATTCACAACTTTCCTTTGTGTTATCATGAGTCTTCTTCTTCCTTCATTCAATCTATCAAATATTTCTCGCCTTCCTTTACTCTAGCTTTCTTTACTATTCTATCTGCAACATTTGAAGAAATTCTCTCATCTTTTCTAACTTTTTACATGTCTACGGTAGCATTCCTATTTATGTCACACTCGAATTGCTCGTATAAGGAACTTATCAAAATTTTGCTGACCCCATATTTCTAATACCTTATCAACATTTATGATTTATTTATAGTTTTCAAAAGTAATTAGAAATTTTCAAGGACTGAGCGGCATATCAATCATACAACAACGTATCCTATGTCGTTCAATCTTCAAATTTCACTTTTGTTTTTGACCATCAAATTCATGTATAGCTTAATTACTTTGGTTTTCTCCAGATCATGGTGGATCCAAATAGATCTCAGAAATCTAAGAAAGCAGTGGTTAGTTATCCGTGGGTGGTTCTGCGACATCCCCTTTATCATATATTTGAAACAAGATATTCTAGGAAATCTTTTTTAGGGGTACGATAAGATCTCTTCAAATCTAAAACAGCCCCACCAGGTGCGTTGATTAGTGACTCTCCAAACCAAGAGTTCACACGGCTTCGTAAAGATTTTATGACCTATGAATCGATCTCAGTTAAGTTATGCGGCCCTTTTGAAAAATGGGGCACTTGGCCGAAGAACTGAGGCAGCTTCTGTTGACTTTCTTCTTCTAAAACGCGTGGGCGCTCGTTTAAGGAAGAATTGGCAAAGAGTTGGTCTGCCGGACAACCTTGACTTTGTCAAAGTCACGTGCTTTTAGTTTGACTTTTGAATCCGTCGCGGGCCCTACCCTTTGCGTTGCACCTACCTTTCCTGACATCCGGTGGCCTCGTGGGCATCGCTCCCGTCGATTGGGAGCGTGGCGGATTTTTAATGGATGCACACTTGTCTTTCCTGTTTGCGTTCAAACAGCCGATGAAAATATAGTTTGAGCGTGGCTGATTTTTAATGTCTTTCCTGTTTGCGTTCAACAGCCGATGAAAATATAGTTTGGGTGCCGATGCCATCACTCCAAATCCGGAGCCAACACGGTCTCCATGAAATAAAATTGGGCTCCGGTATGGGGATAATTTATATCTTAGGAGGGAACGGGAATATATGCCCCCAGTTTCTAAAATCTAACTTAAATTATTATATAATATTTAAATTTTATTTCAATTTTAATCATAAATTAAATATATTTGATTATATAATTATTTTAATTTTAATTTTAATTTTAATTTTTAATTTTTAATTTTTATTTTGATTAGAATTTCAATCACAAATCAAGCACATCTTAAATAGATTTGGGATATTGGACACATCCACGTATAGCCTCCCATGGTCCTAAAAGAGACCCAAGTACCACTTAGCAATTTTCGGTTGCATTTGATTCAGGAATGTAAGGGATAGCCTAGTTGAGTGGGGAGTTTTGCCCAAGACATGAGAACATGAGACAACCAATTGTTAAAACCGGTTAGCAAAGGATTTGAGTAAGTATTGAATATTTGAGATAGGATAAATTATTATTATTTTTGGTTGTAGAGATAGGATAAATTACTTCTAAGATAATTTAAGTTACTTTAAAAAATAAGAATGGGAAAATGTAAAATAATTTACTACTTTTGAAAGTTGCAAAATAGTGCAATATATGAACATGATGCCATTATAATTAAGCCAGCGTCCAGGCTGCTTTTTTTCTGTCTTCCAAAATGGGAGTTTTTACTTGTTGGAGATTTCTTTGTATTATTTGCTGAGGTGAAACTTCTGCAAAAACTCTAGAATGAGGATGCTTTTGTTGATAAAAGCATCATAATTAATCGTAGGGTCAAAAGAGGATGCATGCCATCGTGGGACAAAAGTTACCAGCTCTGCCTTTGGAGTAGTTATTCTAAAAGTCAAAAAATTTGACCGAAATAGTTACTCCTTTGCTATTAAGGTTGTTTAAAATATATTCAATAAGAGTAAGACTTATTTTAACCTTTGCTCCTATACGATTCCTGTTACGGAGGCTGGATCCTATATTCTTTTCTTAGTCCATGTCCAATTGTTCACTAATGGCACGATCGGATGGAATCGCATCGAAAGACTCTTGGAGTATCCATCCACTCGAGGTTGGGTGGCACCGTGAGTCCTTTATCAATCCTGAGGTAAGGTGACACCTCATATGCACTACGGATGCTGGTATACCTAAGATGAGATATCTTAGATTGCCAATCCATTCACCATATGCTTAGCCCTTGAAACTCTATAGCAGCCTTTCAGATATAAGTGCGATCTACGACTGACATCCATGACTAATAATTCTAAATATGAGATAGTGGCCGATATGGCAACTGTTAGATCAAGGCACTGCAAACTCAGGCAGCCTCTCATAGCTCGTTAGAACATGGCCTGGCAGGTCCCGAATAGCCTATGCAGCTCTAGTGCCAGCAACCTATAACTTTATTTATATTTAAAGAAATAAAAAAAAGAAGACCTTCAGATGCGATGGAGAGAGATAAATTTAGTATAGGATCTAGAGCTCTCCTTCCGCTGACTTAATTGTAGGGTCCCTCATCGGATGCGCTCCAACAAATAAACTTTACTTGCAGGTTCAACCACGGAGGATGGCCTTCACCTACTAGGATGATTGGCTGACCTTTGGGTGCGGCGCCACGGGAGCCCAGCGGCAATATTCCCATATCAAAATGCAGCCTTAGCACCGAATAAACAACTACATATTTAGTATTGTGGCGCAAGGTTAGGGTCGGTAGAAAGGGAAGCGAGCTGTTTTAGCATGGCACTTGAGGCTAGCTCTTTGAATAGAGGATTGCATGGAATATGCTTCGCTTCTGGTGTAATTCATTAGGTTCAGTCTTTTTCTCACCAATAAAGGCTCTTCTCAAGCATGGTCCACCATGGAAGTTTTCAAATCCTAGCGAACGTTGGAATAAAGTATATGCAATAATATCTGCCATCAATGTAGTCAAACATTTAGCCTCTTTAAGAATACATTGAAGGATACATATAAAAAGGAGTGCAATCAGTTGAGGAAGCTTTCAAATTTTAGCATTATATTGATGGGAAATTATATTTGTTAGAGCCACCCTCATTATAGTATGATGCTATTTTTGTTAGTTTTGCTAGTTTTGCCTATGTTTATACCTATCCTAACTTATTGGTCTGATTTTATTCAATATTCAGGAACAGCTCAAGTCATTGATATGAAATGTACTACTACCCTATTATAAAGGTGACATTAATTGTTTTCTCCAGAAAGATGCCATTAATTGGACCGCTGACCAACTTATTATTAGTTGATCATCATAAAGAATTTCAATATAACATTTGGTTATCTAAACATTGACCCTTTATAAATTACTCTAACATTTTCACTTTATGGCAATAAAAGGATAAGGATTTAGGATGACATAAATAAATCATATTTTTCTGATGATAACAGTTTATTCTTGATTGAAGATGATGCGTCATTGTCCATGTTAATAGTATCCGGCTTGTCCCTTTTCCAAAATAAAAATTGGCACAAATGATCGTTTGGTGCATAACTTGTACACTTGCATTGCTTATGGGATGATGCATCTAACCTTTTATGGAAACAAAAAGAATCTTATGTTTCGTGACGTTTCATCATCCAAACATTAAGTCTCTCTAAATTATGCCAACATTTCCCATTTAGGATTTTCATTTAAAAAAGCATTTCTAATTTAGGATAAAAAAGGATAAAGATTTAAGATGATGTAGATAAATTGTACTTAATTTCCCAAGAATCTGCAATTTAAACTAAAAGATGATGTGTTGTTGTGCATGTTAGTAGCATGCTGCCCTTCTCCTCTCAAACAACAAAATTGATATGCGTTAGCATTGGTGCACAACTTATATATCTGGAGTGCTTATGGGTTCAATGCACCTAACTTTTTTTTGCAACAATAGAATCTTAACATTGCATGACATCTCGTCAGCTAAACATTAAGTGTCTATAAACTATGTTAGCAGTGTCAACTTGGGATAAGAAAGGATAAAGATCTAGTGTTACATAGATTGTACTTTTTCTTAATAATCCTAATTTATGCTCAATGGTAGTAGCATGCTGCTTTTATCTTTTTCTAAATAGAAAAGCAGTGTGCATTATTATGATAACAACACAATCTTAAGCTAATGAAATAAGATTTATTTTACAAAGCGAAAAAAGTTTAATTTACACCATAAAAGTTTTGTCAAACGTAGTTGTGCTAGAACTTTAAGCATATAATAACTACATGATAAATATTTAGGGCAACATAGACAAATTACTTTTCCTTAATAATCCCAATTCACACTTGAGGATGATTTGGTGTCGTTCATGTTGGTAACTTGCTGCTATTTTCTTTTATAAAACTAGAATAGATACATGCTATATGTTTTTAACACTTGCAGCTAAGATGCATTTAATCTTCTATACTAATAATAAAACTCTTACATAACAATTAAATATTATACTATATATCACTATTACTGGCAGTTTTGTGACAAACTATCAATTAAATATTAACCCCCTGTAAAATATGCTGATGCTTTTAACTTCCAGTGAGAAAGAATAAAGATTCAGTGTTACAAAGATAAATTACACTTTTTTATCTTAATTTTTAATAAAAAATGATGTGTCCTTGTGCATGTCAGCTTGTAGAACTAAAATGAACATGCGTGGTCGTCTAGCGTGCAACTTGAACATCATACGGATGTTGCACCTAACGTTTTTTTTATGGTAACACGAGTATCTTTATCTAATATAATAAGTTATTTTCAGATTAAAATAATAAACGAAGAAGAAATTAGGGTGATATGGACAAATCCGATGCCAACCCTAACAATTTTGCATGGCACCAACGCAAAATTGGAACCAAAACCTTGCAAGAATGTGAAGGCCGTCCTTGTCCACACCGATCCCGTCCTCCCAGATAAACATCACGCTCTAACCCCACCGTTTAAAACCCCCAAGTCCCCCACCCCACCTCAAATCCCCATCCAAACCAGGGTCATTTCCGGAATCAAAATCCATACCCCCTCTCTCCTTCTCTCTTTCCCCTCTCCCGAGTTCTTCGGTGCTTCCTCCTCTCTTCTTCCCCGGTCTCCTCCCTTCCCAAAATAACTCCCTCCCAAACTCTTCTCTCTCTTCTCTCTCTCTCGCTAAGCAAGCGGACCCGATGGAAGTGGAGTTCCCGGACGACTTCCGGTGCCCGATCTCGCTGGAAGTCATGTCCGACCCGGTGATACTATCCTCCGGTTACACCTTCGACCGCGCCTCCATTCAGCGATGGCTTGACTCCGGTAACCGCACCTGCCCAGTGACCAAGCTCCCGCTTCCCTCCCGCCCCTCTCTCATCCCCAACCACGCCCTCCGCAGCCTAATTTCCAACTTTGCCCCCGCCGGCGTCCCTAAAACGCCTCCCTGCCCCTCCCTCGACCCCACGCCCTCCTCGCCTTGCTTTCCTTCCCCGCCGACGCTGACACCCTCGCCGCCGTCCTCCGCCTCTCCAAGCGGAGCGCCGCCTTCCGCCGCCTCGCTGTCGATGCCGGCGCCGCTTCCGTTCTCCTCCGCCATGCTGGCTCCGGCGACCGCCCCGACCTCCAGGACCTCGCTCTCCGCGCCCTCCTCCACCTCAGCCTCGACGGCGACGACGCCCGTGTCGGCCTCGTCGCCGAGGGTGCCGTCGACCGGCTCGCCGCCGCCCTCCGTTCCTCCCCCAACGTCGCCGCCCTCGCCGCCACTTGCCTCACCAGCCTCGCCATGGTTGAGGTGAATAAGTGCACCATCGGCGCTCACCCCTCCGCGATCGCCGGCCTGGCGGTGCTCCTCCGGGAGGGAAAGGGCCGGGAGCGCCGCGAGGCGGCGACCGCCCTCTACGAGCTCTGCAAGTTCCCGGAGAACCGCCGCCGGGCGGTGCGTGCCGGTGCCGTCCCGGCCCTCGTCGACCTCGCTGGCGCTGGCTCGGAGAGGGCGGTGGAGGTGCTGGGCCTCCTCGGGAAGTGCCGGGAGGGGCGGGAGGAGATGAAGAGGGTCGATGGATTCGTTAGGGTTTTGGCCGGGGTTTTGAGATACGGCAGTTCCAGGGGCATCGAAAACGCTCTCTTCGTGCTCAATTTGGTCTGCTCTGATAGCAAAGAGATGGCCTTGGAGGCGAGAAAAGAAGGAGCTTTCGAGCTTTGCTTGGCTTTGGCTGGCAACGACAATGGAAAGATTGGGAAGAATGCGGTGGGATTGGCTCGGACCCTGGAGAATGGACAACTGGTCGACTTATGATGAATTGGGCTTCTTCTTCCCGGGTGGCGAAAATTTTGCATCGAAATGCATCTGAGTCATCCGACAGAGGTGAGTGGAGCTGCTGCAATGATTAATGAGTTTCTTTCCTCTGTTTCAGCTGAGATGACTGCTCTGTGAAAAAGGATGTTCTTTTTGAGGCTTTTCTCTTCTAATTTTGTAAAATTGGAATAAGTAGTCCTGTTCATATCGAAAAGGTTGTAACTTTAATCAAACCTATAACTGTTCAGATTGAAATGCAATCGGATAATTATATTGTTTCTTTCCTTCGAATCTCACTACAACTGTTTGGGAAATTAGTCTAGATTTCTTATTGTGGGAGTAGTCTAATTTCACGAGTTCGAATTGCATTGTTAGAGCTTTTTTTTGTCTGTTTGAGATCGATGGGATAGGCCATTGCTGAAATGTCGATCAAATTTTGGTTTGAAGGCTAGCAGGTATTCTTGCTCTGAAGTTCATGTGTGGTATACTTCATGCAGTGTACTTCTTTTACTAGTTTAGAGCTATGAATCTTCTTTATCACAACTAGGAACAATTTTTTTTCTGGCAGTGAGTCAAGGCTTTGTAGCTAAATCTACCTCTGCTGTAGGATCTGAGTCTTCTACATTTAGAAGACATTGATATGATTGGGTCCTCCGGTAGGGTGTATCCTATCTTGGAATCATAGTTATGTGGGTGCAAGGAAACTACAGGTCTAAAGCTTGTACTAGAGCATGTATATCGGCGCATGTTCATCTACAGTTTGGTTGCACATATTTAATATTTGATGATATTACTGCATCCGCCTTAATCTTAGAGCTTTCCTGATTGAAAATCTTTTTTATGCTAAGAAGGAATGGTGCTGTTTACTTCATGATTAACTTATGGTAACGGTGTAGAGGTGGTTTCTGTAGATGAATACATTCTATTTTAAGCTTGAACTGAGAAATTTTGGTTGAAAGCAAAAGAAAAGAGGGGCTCTCATTTTGCGGTGGGGTGCGGGGGACGTATATGTTCAGCGGGGGAAGAGTGGGGGGGGGGGGTTATAACATGATATGAATTTTTTGAATCCAAAGGTAACCAATAATAAGATTATTTGGCTAACAGGTATTCATAACAATAATAATAAATGGAAATTATTGAATAGGTGAACTAGGATTTGGTTTGATTGCATTTCACATTGGATCCAGTAAGATGAAATTGGAAGATGAGGTTCAACACCGATGATCCAAGCCATTGAAATATAATCCACCATCTCCAAATTGCTTGCAGATAAAAAGATCATATGGCTTGGAGATTCTTAGCCTATGCATCTAGTAGTCAAAAAAAAAAAAAAGTTTAAAAAACATGTTATAATACCCATTTTTGACCAAGTGATGTATTGGGTAGGGGTCTCTAAATCATATAATTTTTGGTCTATAAGTAATTTAAAGATAATAAATCACATTCAATGTCTTAGATATTGTTTATGTTGAATCTAAGTTTTCTGATTTCGTTTGATCAGATTCAACTTGAAATCCAGTGAACAAGATCCTAGTCTATCTCTTTTTTGAATGCAAAATTGCATGCATGTTCAACGAAACAAGAGACTTGCATATTTATGTTGTTCAATTTATCATTTAAGAATGCAACTATGCAGCTGATAGAGTAGCTTCTCTTAAGAAATACCCTTACCTACAATGTAACAATTTCACTTAAGGAAGTCCCAGACATTCCAATAAAATTATCTGCAAGATTTCATGTTTGCTGTATAAAATATAAATAACAGATGTCATGATTCTGAGATCAGTCCAGCATTAAGTATATTGTTATTGTTCAACCATCTTCAAGATAATGTATGTGAAGACAACCCAGGTTAAAAATAATTCAGTTCCTGAAACATAGCTAGAGATCAAATTGAATTAGTAACTACCTGACAAGATTATGCAAAAGATAGATCTCAAGATGAAATTCATTGTGTGGGATGAAAAGAAAATCTAAAAGTGTTCTTATTAGAGAATTCAGGTTTTGGAATTGAATGGTTGCGGGATATAGAAGAAAAGTTTAGTGTGCTTCTGGATGAGGGAGGACTGGAACTTTGGTATCTATACTGGATCTATCCGACAAAACTGTATGTGAATAATTGCTTCAGAGAATCTAAACATTATCATTTTCATACAGCTTACTTTTCAGTAACTTTAGCTGAGTTAAGACCAACAAGAGCTTCTAGGTTCTTGTTACAGTTCTGTAGCCATTATCTAGTATATTATGGTATTGTTGTTATTTTAGCTTCTGTTTGGAACATTCAAAAGTATATCATTGTTTATCAGAGGTTTCTGACTGGACTATCAAAACAAAGAGGCCTTCAATAGGGATCTAGAGGACTCATCTGCACCTTATGATAAATTTTGGTAGATAATGGTCAGGAAAAATTCAAGTCCATATCCTTTCCATTGATGAACACATAAGCATATGGTGATTGTGCTTTTAAAGAATATCCTTTGTAGCTCATTAGCTAGTAAAATCATAGGGGTGATACTTGAGAATTTGTTTGCTCAACTCATCAACTTCATGTAATTTCCTGATATTTTTTTTGATTGTCAGCTACCGCTGTTACCCTTTTCTGAATAAAAGTGCTGCTGCTAAATAAATAGTGCGGACTTCATTTTGCAGCATGGATGAAAAAAATGTCATTCTGTTCTGTTAAAGAGATTATGATGCATGGTTGATGTTAAATGTAGATGTGAATCTATCTGTCATTGAGAAGCCAACTCGAAGTTTCTTGAATCTGGTTTCATTGAATAGCCCTTCAGATATATATACATCAGTGTGTGTGTGTGTGTTTGTTTGTTTCCATTTTTTTCACGTTTGTTCATATATTTTTAGGTCCATGCATCTTAGGGACTTGCACAGATGCACATTCCTTAATAGTCTATTGGATAGGAGCATGACACCTCTTCTTTGAGATAAAATGTTATGTCTCGTAACGGTTGTTTTTTTGATATCTACAGTAGATTGCTAGTTATGTTAGATTGCACAACGCATACTTTGCTATTGGCTGCATATAATGAAACTGGTTAAAGAGCATACTCATTTATCGATCTAAGCTTTTGAATAATTCCGTCATTCTACTTGAGTAAGCTAGAGCTAAATGGAAGTTCTTAGATTGAAAAAAAATTACAAACGGGGATCTTTAGAAGGGACCCAATAATACCAAGGATAATCCGGATTAAGGAACCCATCAGAGCGGCATGGGTCGCCGTGTTGGATGCTGACAATCATGAATAAGTTATCCATGAGATAGCTGACGAATGAAATGAGCAAAGGGCCGGATTACAGTTTGTTCAGTTTTAGAAGTCCGATAAATCTTTTTTTTTTTAAAAAAAAAAAAAAAAAAAAAAAATTCTGTTCTGTTGTTTATGAATGGCTCTCCCTCCCACATAACTTGTTTCTTTATTGGTGCTTGCCGACAAGTCTTATCTATGAGCCTTGTCCCATTGATTCCTATCAAGAGAAAAATATTTTTTCCAGGCCTCTCCCTCTCACTCAATCTTGATCTCGATCTCAACCTCTATGTAAAAAATTCTTATGCGCATCTTCTCATTGTGGTGCCTGGGGAGTTCCAAATATACGTGCTAAGAATTGTGAGTGAAGCTTTGTAGAAAATAACACAAATATATTTGAAGTGAAGACTACTTAATTAAGAACCCAAGCCGCAGTTGAAAGCATCAACTGATAAGATGAATTAACCACCGATCATCCATCCCCAAGGTGTATATTCTCTTTCTTTAAGCAGCGACACTGCCCACTGACTTCAGCACCAACAGTGTAAACTTTTGGGACCAGGTTCATTCATTTATTTCCCTCTTCACTTGAACCATGTGAAGCTTTTCCTAAACTAAACTCCATGAATGAATTAATTTGGGGCTTTACCTGATTAGCAAGGGCCGTCAGTACCACACCTTATTAGCAATGACACATCTCAATCTTTTTGTTGCAAAAGCATTTTGAAAGATTGTTCGGATATACTAGCGACAACCAACCAAACCATGCAAATTGTTCATCAAGTATCATAGGCCTCCACCAAGAAGGGAGCGACCTTGGATTTATCTCCAAGTGGCAAGAGCTTCTGGTGGTGCGGTTTCCATGTTTGTGTATTCAGTTCCCTAACCAAATTGAGTGATTAAAATCTTATACTAAGATACCCAGTATGAGCCTTGGCATTTAAACAAGTTGTCATGTGAATTTGCATCCTGTGATAGTTACCAGCATTCAGCAATGTCTTAAAGGTCACACTTCTTTTCTCTCTCTCTCTCTCTCTCTCTTTCTTTATCTTTTTCTTTTTTGGGTAAAATGGAATGTTCGTATCCAATATTGGTATCTTCAAGGGAATTAGAAAATAAAATATCTCTAAATGCTATAGAAATACAAAGAATAGGATCATAGAGTACCATCCGGATACCCTGCAACATCATACCGCTCTTCTTCGGAAAGGTTTTCGGTTCAAGGCTTAGGTGGTGCACCTTAACCATTTGTACCTAGGTACTTGATCTTGGAAGAAAGAAGATGCACTGCTATTGCCATGCTAAATTCATGATAAGAAAAATCAGGAACTAAAATAAAATCAAAAAATATCGAAACTGTTGCAAAAGAAGTTCGCATGCCAAAATTTGTTCGATGGAATACATCGGTGCTTAAACTAATTAGATTTAAAAAAATTATGAAAGAAATTAAGAGAGTGAGAGCTTAAAAAATATGAAAAAAGAGACGATCAATGTATTCCAATAAAATTGGTCCATGAGTAGCCGCATCATCTGTCTGAATAAATCCATCCGATAGGGTTGGTCTACGAGTACATTATAGCAATCTTCAATCATTAACGAGGATATTAGATATTCAATTTCGTATTTAATCGAATCCCATGTATTTTGAATCTAAATTAATTTTATGAAAGTACAAATCTGTTCCACCTGTGCTACCATCTGATCGGCAATCACCACCATGTCATTGAAGCTTATTCTTGCTTTATTCACGTTTTTACCAACATGGATCTGATAAAAGGCACTCAAGCACACCTTCTAGTGTGGATGCTATTGGAACAACAGGGTAACTTTAGCATGTTCTACACAAAATCCTAGGAATGATTCAGCAATCTACGGTTAACGATCTAGTAGAAAAAATTAAAGTTGCGGCCAGAATGGTAAGTGCATTATGATTAGACTTCGAGGCACGGTGGCAAGGAATATATGGATGGGTCTCAGACTTGGACTTGGTGGGATTTTAAGGATGCGCGCGTATCGGGTGCGAGGATAGCAGTGACGAAGAGAACAACGAGGAGGACAATAATCGAGTAACCACCTGCGATCGCTAAGTTCGTCGCTTGTAAGTGATAATAATGTTGGATTTGATGTGCAGAATGAAAGAATAAGTTTTTTTAAAAAAATAATAAAATTATATAATTAAATTTAAAATCTAAAATCATTTTATTAAAATTTAAATTATATAATATATATTTATAACATAAATAAAGATATTAAAATATACTTCTGATCGCTAAACTTTAACTTGATGTTGATCACTAGTAATAGTTCATCGGAGGTTCTATCAGGTGCCTACGTATTTATCTTCCAATATTGATCCATACGGAGACTTGATCAAGACATCAATATCTTTATTTATTTTAATTAAAATTCTTACGATAAAAATTTTAATTATTTGGATAGAATCTTTTCTATCCTTTGCTGTCATTCTTCTTTCCTATCCTTTCTTATCTTTCTATTTTTCTTATCTTCTTTTGCAATCTTCCCCTTATCCTAAAGCAGACCATTTTATCCTTAATTAGGACTTGTCTTAACAAGGAAAGGAAGAAAGAAATTGGACAACTATGGAGAGTGATAAGAAAGAAAGAAGAGTTCTCAAAAATCCTCTTGACACTATGAAGTGCGCCCCAGTTTATAATATACATAGAGGTGCTTTCTCAATTTTCTCATGCCTATTCTCATTTAAAATCTCACGCCCATCAACCTATCTCACGCCCCTTTAGAAAGAATCGCCACATGGAATACATAGAATTAATACGAAGAGGTGCCTTAAAGCAGGACTCTTCGTAAAATTTTTACGTAAGTTTCTTCCGAAGAGTCGCAAGACTTCAATATGTGGCGCCATAAATCAAGGGATGAGATCAGACTTAGAGGCCATCTAATAGCCTTCAAAAGGTATGCCAAACAACATGTGGATGTGGAGATAAGGCGTGGAAAAATCAAAAGGCCAAAGGGTCTTTGACTTGATCCAAGAGGTGCCTACAACCAAGGGGGCGGCAAAGACTCTTTGGTTATCCAAAAATCTGATAACCAACGAAGAGAATAACTAGTAAAAGAACTCTTCTGCGTCCTCTCTTCATCTAAAATCACATAACAAAATTTACGTAAAAAAGAAAAACTAAGGAAGACTTTGACGTCAAAACATATCCATGCGCCACATGTCTCTAGCGCATGGACCAAATCCCACGTGCCAAAGAAAGAGAGTCTTTGGCATGTCAGTGGCTTATTTATGACATCCAATCCCTTGATCAGCAAGCCAAGGGTCAACCCAATCAATTAGCCAAATTTGATTTGACTCAAATTAGATTTAATTAGCCTAAATTGAAACTCGATTCGAATCTAGGTACTAGGATTTGCATTATGTGCTAGCATATTTAACCTATAAATATGATCTAATCCAATTAAACCCTTGATCAATTTTCTTTATGGGTGACCCATTGAGTTCTACATCTAGCTAGCAGTGGATCCAGATGCAATTTGACCTAATTTGGTTAGAACTTAACCAAACCAATTTAAATCAAAACTTGCTAATCCGATTTGATCAATTAGAACTCTTTCTAATTAACAATCAAATTAAACTCTTTAATTTGATTAAACCCATAAGGCAAGATTAATGTCTAGCAACATATCATGACTACCCAAAAAATATAGAATTTTGATGAAAAAATCAAAAAAATCCTTCAGTGAAAAGTTACCGTGCAACAGGATCCTTCAATCATCCTACATCCCGAATATGACTATGAAAATGGAATCATGTCAAAACCATTTTCATATTTATTTTGCTTCTAATCATATAATGATGACTCGATTAATAAAATATTAGAAACCATTTCTAATTTTCATCATACTTTGATCAAAGTCTTCTTGAACCATCATTCGATTGAAGCAAGTATAATGCAATCTCCTCTTACTAGGAGTAATCGATTCCTTGTTGACCTACTCATAATCTCCATATATAATCCACTATATCCAAATCATTCCCTACATGATTAAGTCATGAACGAGTATGAACCAAAACATGGATTCATGCATATAAAGTTCTATAGTAGTCTTAGGTCAAAGGATTATATGTACAACTTCCACTATGAGAACCATCTATTGACATGTAGATAAGAGTCCATTAGATATTCTCGAATTAGATCAATTTAGTGAACTCATTCTCTAATGAGCACCCACATCTTTGTATTAGTGTCATATACAAGTGATAGTAAGATCAATCATCCTTACATTAAGCATACATAGGATATACTAGTCTTTTCAGAAATATTGATCTCCAACTCAATATTCCATCAACCAAGAATATTTTAGATTAGGATTTTGAGATTTTAGGTCTCACAAGTATGATCATATCCTAAAATCATAGCCCTAATTTATGGGATTCATCATAATCTTAAATAAATAAATAAGATGCAACATACGATGAAATAAAATGCCTTTATTTATCTAAAAATATCATTACATGAGTTTAGAAGACAAAAGAATAGCCCATCAAAATACAAATTTCGATTGGCTTGAAGGCATATTCCTTTTAATCTTCCACTTGCACTAAAGTCAATCGTCTTTATATTTTAATCCCATATAATCAAGGTGGCGATCGAACTGCTGCTGTGGTAAAGCTTTAATAAATGAGTTTGCTATGTTGTTCTTTGTGTCTACTTGTTCAATGACAACATCTTATCTTTCGATTATTTCACGAACAAGGTGGAAGCATCTCAGAATGTGCTTGGATTTATGATGAGATCTTGATTCCTTTGCTTGAGCAACTGCTCCAGTATTATCATAGTAAAGTGGTATCGAGTTCTCAATTTCAGGAACAACACTCAATTCAGTGATGAACTTCTTCATTCAGACAGCTTCCTTAGCGGCTTCACTTGTAGCTATTACTCTGTCTCAGTGGTTGAGTCAGCTACAGTTGGCTGCTTGGTACTCTTTCAACTTATTGCTCCATCGTTCAGAGTAAAGATATATCCTGATATGAATTTACTATCATATGGATCTGATTGAAAACTAGAGTCAGAATATCCTTCTAGTTTGAGATCAGATCCACCATATATTAGAAAAATATTTTTAGTCCTTCTCAAGTACTTAAGAATATTTTTCATAGCTTTCCAATGATCCTCTCCTAGATCAGTCTGAAATCTACTGGCTATGCCTAAAGTATAAGCAACATCAGGCCTGGTACATAACATGGTATATATTATTGATCCTACAGTCGAAGCATAAGGAATAGAACTCATTCTCTCTCTTCAGGTGTTTTAGGAGACATCTTCTTAGAGAGATGTATGTCTTGACTCATGGGTAAGTAATCTCTTTTATTTCCATCCATACTGAATCTTTTCAGTATTAAGTCAATATACCTAAACTGGGACAAGTCTAGCATCCTCTTAGATCTATCTCTATAGATCTTTATACCTAGTATTTAGGATGCTTCTCTCAAGTCTTTCATGAAAGACTTATTTGATAGCCATAACTTGATCGATTGCAACATTGGAATATCATTTCCAATGAAGAGTATGCCATCTACATACAGAACCAAGAAAACTATAGTACTCCTACTAATCTTCTTGTACACACATGATTCATCCACATTCTTGATGAAGTCAAACTCTTTGACTGTAACATCAAAGCGGATATTCTAACTCCTTGAAGCTTGTTTCAATCCATAAATAGATCTTTTAAGCCTGCATATCTGATTTGGTCTCTCATTTAAGACAAATCCCTCTGGCTGTGATATGTAGACCTCCTTAAAAAAATTATTAAGGAAGGTGGTCTTCACATTCATTTGCCATATTTCATAATCATAGTATGCTGCTATTGTAAATATAATCTGAATAAATTTGAGCATTACAACAGATGAAAATATTTCATCATAATCAATACCCTATTTTTGCCTGAAATTCTTAGCCACTAATCTGGCCTTATAGTTTCAACTTGACCATCTACTCTAATCTTTTTCTTATAGACCCATTTGCACCCAATAGGATTCACATCCTCTGGTGCATCCACTAAAGTCCATACTTTGTTGGTGTACATAGAGTCCATTTCGGATTGCATGGCAACTAGCCATTTGTCTAAGTTCCTACTCATGACAGCTTCCGTATAGGTTAGAGATTCATCATTTTCAATGACTTAGGCTTCATTATTATCAATAATAAATCCGTACCTCATAGGTATATATCGCACTCTATCAGACCTACGGATTGAAGTTGTGTGTTCTGGTTCTTTCTTATTTATGTGTTTATTTGCTTGAAAAATATCTATTTATTTTTCTTAAACTTTACTAAGTTCAATATTTCTTCCACTATCTTTTTCTAGAATGAATTATTTCTTCATGAAAGTGGCATGCTTACCTACAAACACCTTTTGTTCAGTAGGATGGTAGAATAGATATCTCATATTATCTCTAGGATATCCTACAAATAGATATCTATTTGCTCTAATATTTAGCTTATGTCCAAAATTTTTTTTTACATATGCTGGACAATCCCATATCTTAAGATACTTAAGATTAGATTTTTCTTCTCTATATCTCATATGGAGTGCTAGATACAGACTTAGAAGGTACTCTATTCAAGATATATACTGCAATCTCCAGGGCATGATCCTAGAAGAAAATAGGTAATTCTATGAAGCACATCTATTGGGGATAAATCATGCTCCCGCCAAAGTCCAGTCTAATGCTTAGCCTAATGCAACCGATAATCACGGAAGGGCTTCAATCAGAAATTCTTCCTTCAGTGGTCGAATCCCAGCCGATCTCCTCCAGCGGCCGAACTCATTCAGTAGCCGAACTCCTCCAGCGGTCGAATCCAACCGAACTCCTTCAATGGTCGAACCCCAGCCGAACTCCTTTAATGGCCGAACCCTAGCCAAACTCCTTTCGAACTTCAGCCGAACTTCTTCCAGACTTCTTCATCAGTCGGGCCCCTCAAACGGTCGAACTCCTTCAAGATTTCTCCTTCAGTCAGGTGCCTCCAGGAGCCGAACTCCTTTTGAACTCTCCTTCAGTCGGATTCCTCCAGAAGCCGAACTTCTTATGAATTTCTCCTTCAGTCGGATTTCTACAGGAGTCGAACTCCTTCCAGACTTCTCTTTCAGTCGGATTCCTTCAAGAGTCAAACTCCTTATGGACCTCTCCTTCTATCTGATGCCTTCAAGAGCTGAACTTCTTCAAGATTTCTCCTTCAGTCAAGTGCCTCTAGGAGCTAAATTTCTTTCGGACCTCTCCTTTTGTCGGATGCCTCTAAGAGTCGAACTTCTTTCGGACTTCTTCTTCAGTTGGATTCCTCCAAAAGCTGAACTCCTTTCGAATTTTTCCTTCAGTTGGATCCCTCTAGGAGCCGAACTTCTTACGGATTTCTCCTTCAGTCGAATTTCTATAGGAGCCAAACTTCTTTTGAATTTCTCCTTCAGTCAGATTCCTCTAGGAGCCAAACTCCTTTCGGACCTTTCCTTCAGTTAAATTCCTATAGGAGCCGAACTCCTCCCATATTTTTTCTTCAGTCAGATTTCTATAGGAGCCGAACTCCTTTCGGACTTCTCCTTCAGTCAGATTTCTACAGAAGCCGAACTTTTTCTGAATTTCTTCTTCAGTTGGATTCCTATATGAGCCAAACTTCTTTTAGATCTCTCCTTCATTCGGATTCCTCTAGGAGCCGAACTCCTTCCAAACTTCTCCTTCAATCGAATTCCTACAAGAGCTGAACTCTTTCCATATTTTTTCTTCATTCGGATTCCTCCAGGAGCCGAACTTCTTCCAAATTTCTTCTTCAGTCCAGTTCCTTCAGGAGCCAAACTCCTTCAAAACATCTTCTTCAGTCTGATTCCTCTATGAGCCAAACTCCTTTTCGATTTCTCTTTTAGTCAAGTTTTCTTTAGGAGTCCAAACTTCTCTGAAATTGATGTATGTCAAAGCTCTTCACCAACCAATGTCTGCTTCCTCTGAACTTTAACTATTAAATCTCAACAAATGGCCACATCATGGCAACGAACATCTCTCTCCATAACAAACTCCACGTGATCCTGAGTGGCCCACTATCAGATGGTTATGGCCGTCACTATCAATCTGCTACAAGCTCCATCTATAAAAGGAATCCTTCAGATATATTTTCTCTAAGCTCTCTTCTTCTTCTCGAAACTCTGCTGAATTTTTGCCTGAGCACTCTATTTCTATTGACCAGAAGAGCTGACTTAATCGTCGGAGGATCCTACCAGAGCCACCACCATCGACTTCAGATGGAACTTTATTTTGCAGATCATCGATGGCAACCTCTTCTTCCTCGACTCTAGCTTGATCCGGCGTCAACCAGATTCTACACCAAACAACATCATTATCCGTATCATATCTAATAAGGTATGATTTTTTTTTTTGGCTATATCATTTAATTGCAAATAAGGAGGGGTCTATTCAGAGAGAATGCCCTTTACTTTAGGATAGTCTAGAAATTCACTGGACAAGTATTCTCCTCACCGATCAAATCAAAGAATTTTTATACTCTTTTCAGTTTATTTCTCGACCATACTTTGATATTCTTTAAATTTATTAAAGGCTTTATATTTGTGTTTCATAAGATACACATATCTAAACGTAAATAAATCATCAGTGAACGTTATAAAATAAGAGTATCTACCTCTGACCTAAGTTGTCATAGGACCACATACATCTATATCTATAATTTTTAGTAACTCACTTATCCTTTCTCCATGTTCATTAAATAGAGACTTGATCATTTTGCCTATGAGATATGATTTATAAGTTTCTAATGATTCATAATGATAAGGATCAAAGAATTTTTCTTTATATAGCTTATTAATCCTAGTCTCACTAATATAACCAAGTCGACAATTCCATAGTAAAGTATTATTTAATGTCTTCTCTCTTATGCTTTTCTATTTTTATCAACATGAAAAATATTGTCATTTAAAGATAGAGTCAAGAAGACCATTGTCAAAAATGCCATAGCATATTATTTCATTAGAATATTTGATCAAGAGCAACCATTGCTCGTTACATCAAGACTTTATAATCTTATTTTAATAACAAAGGATATATATACAATATTTTCTAATGATCTTAGGTATATAATAATAATTTGTTAGCTCTAAGATCTTTTTATAAAGATAACTTCAATAGATATTTGTTCCTACAGCTTTTGCTTAGATGGACTCTCCTCCAGCGTCGTAGAGCTTCGAAGTCATCATTTATTCCAAACTACCTAATGTTCTGCAGCTCCCTACAAAGATTTGTAGATATGAAGAATCCACAGGTGGTATCCAATACCCAAGTGTTTGAAATGAAAAAAATTTAATGATAATATTATATGTATCTCATACATATCCTTTTGGTGCAGTATTTGCACCAGTCTTCACAGTTGCAAGGTAAGCCTTGTAATTTCTCTTTTCAGTGATCCTGCTTTGCCGCAGTGAAAGTAGGTTGTCTGTGCCTAGATTTTCCTTCTTTCCCTTCTTCTTCTTATTTATGCCATCCTCTAGGATTCATCCTATTCTCTTAGAATCCCTTCTTGCCTGTCCTTCTTCTTGGAGATCCCATCCACAAGAAGAAGAGGAGCCTTATCCTTCTAGATATGGCTCTCTACATTATTTTGAGCATATTTAATAGCTTAGGCAAGAAAGAGTATTCAGTTTATTTATGTGATAGTTCATGACAAATTGGAGAAAAAATGATTCTGAGAGTGATTGCAGGATCAGATCCTGAACTTAACTCTTCTATCCATTAAAAAATCTAATTGACTTAATCGAATGTGATTAGGTCAATTATCATCAAAACATAATTTTGTACGGATCATCCCTTCTATCATCCTGACATGGAATAGTTACTTAGATATCTCATATCTAGCAGTCCTACCCTGCTCTCCATATAACTTCTTTTAGATTGAGCAATATGGACTGAGCATCCATGCCATCATGCTGTCTCTGTAACTCATTACTCATAGAGGCAAGTATGATGCACATTGATAGTTAAGAGAATCATTTTGCCACATCTTATATGTGGACTTTTCTTTCCTCTATGGCATCTTTTCTCCTAATGGCTCAAGGATCAGAGGCATCAAGAATATAGGAAGAGTTTTTCTTGACTTTAGTACTATTTTTAAATTTCTCAACCAGTCCACATAATTAGGAAGTGATCGGTCAACTTTGTTTGAATCCAAAATATGACTACGTAGGTGAAAGTGAAGAAACCATTTAATCTGCATAATAAAAAATATTGCATAAGCAAACAACTCATGATGACGTACACATGTAATTAAGTTAAAATTTTAACTTTAATTATATTTTTCACTATTTTATCGAATATCATATACTCTCAAATTATGATGATTGAAAAAATCTTAATTGATTTTTCTTAATGGGATTGAGATCCTAATTTCTTATAAAAAAGTTTTGTGGTTGCACAATAAATTTTTTTATAAGTTCAAAGGTAGAAAACTCTTTCCAATTGCATCTCATGCAATTCTCAATATATTCTTAGCCTCTAAAATATTAATAGCTTTGTGTTAGCACAACAAACTATAATATTTTAGTAAGCAAGACCCTTCAAATCTATACAGTCATAATGAAATATAACCGCCCTTATGATTACACAACAAAGCAGTATATCCAAAATACCGTAAACATCATTATGCACTAGATTAATATTACATCAGTTCCATAATCAGTCTTGTGGTTGCACAATAAATCTAATATAATTTATGACATAATAATGAACTAGCATGAAGGAAGACCTTTAATGTAGTAAATCAAAAGAATTCATCCATCAAACTGGCTCGGTCCACAGTCGAGCTGGCTCGACAGCGTCTGATCCGAGCACCGCTTTCTATCCACCTGAGAGAGCTGGCTCAAATCTGCCTCGAGCCGGCTCGATCTCATCCTAAGCTGGCTCAAATCAGCCAGATAAGTGGGAGAGAGGTGGGGGTCCTTCCATTACTTTTTTTAGACACCAATGAATTGACCAGGTCAGAGAACGAAATTAATCAAAAATCACGTTCTCTTTACCAATCATGAACCACTTTTTTAGACATCGATTGATCAATTTTACATCCAGATTGGTTCTGCTATCGGTCGATTGCACTACAACTTAATATAATTTTATAGAAGGCTTTAATTAGTCCCTATGCACATTCTAATTCATATAACATACATGAATATATCATATTAACATGAAGCATTTGAATATATTGATCATATCAAACAAATCAAAAGCATATCAATAAACAAACATGCATGTATCATCACTTTAGGACAACCATCATCATATAGTGAACATTTGTTACTATGCCAGGGCAACCTTATAGAATGATATACATCATAATCTAATTATGAATAATTAAACATGATCATATCACATTAAAAACATGCTAAAATTTTAAATATGATCATATAATATTAATAATTTTGCCATTAAATCATAAACATAACAACATATGATTTAGTCTAATAAAATTTGCTCGGATATCACTATTGGGTTTGGTATGTAGAGCGGAAGCATGGATTTAAAAAAAAAAAAAATCATATAACCAAATCCAAAATCTAGGACCACCTTATTAGAATTTAAATTATATAATATATATTTATAACATAAATGAAGGTATTAGAACATACCTTTGATTGCTAAACTCTAACTTGACCTTGATCACCAGTGATAGTTCGTCAGGGGTTCCAGCAGGTGCCTACGTGTTCACCCTTCAATGTTGATCCACACGGAGACTTGATCAAGACACCAGCATCTTTATTTATTTTAATTAGAATTCTTACGATAAGAACTTTAATTATTTGGACAGAACTTTTCCTAGCCTTTGATATCATCCTTCTTTCCTATCCTTTCTTATCTTTCTATTTTTCTTGTCTTCTTTTGCAATCTTCCTAAGCCCTTATCCTAAAGCATACCATTTTATCCTTAATTAAGACTTGTCTTAATAAGAAAAGGAAGAAAGAAATTGGACAACTATGGAGAGTGGTAAGAAAGAAAGAAGAGTTCTCAAAAATCCTTTTGACACTATGGAGTGCGCCTCTGTTTATAATATACGTAGAGGTGCCTCAATTTTCTCATACCTATTCTCATTTAAAATCTCATGCCCATCAACCTATCTCATGCCCCTTCAGAAAAAATCACCATATGAAATACATTGAATTAATACGAAGAGGTACCTTAAAGTAGGACTCTTTGTAAAATTTCTACGTTAGTTTCTTTCGAAGAGTCGCAAGACTTCAATATATGGCGCCATAAATCAAGAGATGAGATCAGACTTAGAGGCTATCTAATGGCCTTTAAAAGGTGCATGAAACAATAGGTGGGCATGGAGATAAGGCATGGAAAAATCAAAAGGCTAAAGGGCCTTTGACTTGGTCCAAGAGGCGCCTACAACCAAGGGGGCAGCAAAAGATTTTTGGTTATCCAAAAACCTGATAACCAACGAAGAGAATAACTAGCAGAAGGACTCTTCTGCGCTCTTTTTTTATCTGAAATCACGTAACAAAATTTACGTGAAAAAAAAAAAAACTAAGGTAAACTTTGGCGTCAAAATATATCCATGCGCCACATGTCCCTAGCGCATGGACCAAATCTTACGTGCCAAAGAAAGAGAGTCTCTGGCATGTGGGTGGCTTATTTATGACATCCAATTTCTTGGTCAGCAAGCCAAGGGTCAACCCAATCAATTAGCCAAATTTGATTTGACTAAAATTGAATTTAATTAGCCCAAATTGAAATCCGATTTGAATCTGATTCGAATCTAGGTGCTAGGGTTTGTAATATGTGCTAGCATATTCAACCTGCAAATATGATCTAATCCAATTAGACCTTTGATCAATTTTTTTTTGTGTGTGATCCATTGAATTTCGTATCTAGCCAGCAGTGGATTCAGATACAATTTGACCTAATTTGGTTAGAACTTAACCAAACCAATTTAGATCAAAACTTGCTAACCCAATTTAATCAATTAGAACTTTTTCTAATTAACAATCAAATTAAACTCTTTAATTCGATTGAACCCATAAGATAAGATTGACGTTTAGCAACGTATAATGTCTACCTAGAAGATATAGAATTTTGATGAAAAATCAAAAATATCCTTCAGTGAAAAATTACCGTACAACAAGATCCTCCAGTCACCCTGCATCCCGAATATGACTATGGATATGGAATCATGTCAAAACCATTTTCATATTCATTTTGCTTCTAATCATATGATGATGATTCGGTTAATAAAATATTAGAAATAATTTTTAATTTTTAATTTTTATCGTTCTTTGATCAAAGTCTTCCTGAACCATAATTCGATTGAAGCAAGTAGAATATAATCTCCTCTTACTAGAAGTGATCGATTCTTTGTTGACCTATTCATAACCTCCATATATAATCCACCATATCTAGATCATCCCATATATGACTAAGTCATGAATGAGTATGAACCAAAATATGGATTCATACATACAAGGTTCTATGGTAGTCTCAGGTCAAATAATTATATATATAACTTTCACTATGAGAATCATCTATTGATATGTAGATAAGACTTCATTAGATGTTCTCGAATTAGATCAATTCAGTGAACTCATTCTCTAATGAGCATTCACATTCTTGTATTAGTGTCATACACAAATAATAGTGAGATCAATTATCCTTACATCAAGCATACATATGACGTATTAGTCTTTCCATAAATATTGATCTCCAACTCAATATTCTATCGATCAAAAATATTTTAGATTAGAATTTTGAAGTTTTAAGTCTCACAAGTATGATCTCATTACAATCTTAAAATCATAGTCTTAATTTATGGAGTTCATCGTAATCTTAAATAAATAATTAAAATATAATATATGATGAAATAAAATATTTTTATTTATTTAAAAATATAATTTAAAAGATTAAAAAATAATTCATCAAAATATAAATTTTGATTGGAGGGTATATTCCTTTCAAATAAGAAATCCAGCGGCGATCAGGAGAAATGTTAGTGAACTCCGTTGGCCACTGCGGCTGCTCGGTAGGCTGGCAGTCATCTTAAATTGCTGAAGAAAGTACTCGTCAACGGCACGTCCTTTTTTTTTCTTAAGACGCTGGTAAAAGTTTGCCGGTAAAACTACCACTTCTTTGGCAGTGTTAGAGCTTAGTTCCCAAATTAATTGGAAAGTTAGAATTGTTAAGGAATTGGGTTAAGAGATATAGAGGATGTAAAATGTGGATCATCAAGCCTTTTAGGGCTTGTTTTGGAAGGATTGGACTGGATTTTATATTGGATTATGGATCACACAGCCTATTTAAATATGACCTATTCTAACTCGATCTTTCTCCAGCCCAAATTCTGTTGGAAAAGAAAAAAATAGTTTTTTTTTTTTTTAATCTTGCAGTCCAACAGGCTCATAGATACGATTTAGGTCAAGACTAAGATAGGCCTTTAGAAAAAGAAAGAAAGAAAGAAAGAAAGAATGGAAAAAAAAAAAAGAGGCTGGGCATGCTAACAGACCTGATTCCTATAGAAAATCCATTCCTACCCTACTGGATTTTGCAAACAAACCCTTAATTGGAGCAAAAATACTTAAGTCGTACACTGTTTCCAGATTTTATAGCATCCCTTGGTTTTCTATTTCTGTTTATCTAAACAGCAATATAGAGTATGAATGTAACAGTCTTGGCCCAATGGCCATTAATTGGACTGGTGCATGCTTTGGCCCAAACTAAAACAGTTTTAATATTTTGAATTTCTTTTAAAGAGGACTGAATTGGAGCTTGGACTGGAGGAAAGAGTCCCTTCTTATAGGAGGCCTTCAACCCCACTTCTCATCCCATCCAGTGTGAGAATAACCTTAAACTCCCACAAACAAGCCCAGTAAAATGTTTGGATATCTACCAAGTGACCACCTATTAGTTTTAATAATTCCATCTGCCAACACCATTCTTAACCTTGGCATTATTTATGAGGGTTTTAAAAACTGACTTGGTCTACAAGATTTCAAAACTTGTGTATTGTTAATGGTTATATCAACCCTTCCTTTTATCTCCTCTCTCTTATAATAAAAAATATATAAAAAGAGCCAAAGAAAAGTAGAAGAATAAAATGAAGAAAAGTTAAAAATGTACGGACCAAGCTTCCGTATATGAAATGGGATTGTTGACTCGGATGGATCCATTAGATAAGCTACGTGTGGAATGGAAACTTAGCCATCATTTGTGCTCCCAAAAGCCAAGGAAACAGAGAGAGGAGCCATGATTGCCGTGCACACGTCTCCCGTGGGAGTTTCCTATCTAACAAGCAACGCAATTTGATATGATTGCCAAGAGACGTCCTTTGAATAAAAGCCGGGCCCCTCCCAGCTCAAATGTTCTCCTTGGCACCCCTTCACACTTAATAAAAAAGAAAAACGCAATAGTCAAAATGCTTGCAATTTCTGTTCCCCCTTAACTTTTTGGAAGCAACTGGTTCAAGATATCCCTTCTTGGATTTACGGTATATATAATTAGATTTGAGTAGATTTGAATTCTTAATCTAGCAATTCATGTAAATATGTATTTAATTTTATATTGATTATATATTATATAAATCTTGGATATTTAGGGTTGGGTAGGATCTTGTGATGTCATAACCATGTCATAGATTAGATAACCATATCATGAAATCAACTTGATAACTCATAAGTAGTGAATGAAATATGTTCCACTCTTTTAAATGTTGTACATTTTAAATCATTTGGTAAGATCCACATATTTCGAGTTTTGTATCATCAAATACATGATTCTTGTAGGCTTGCTAATATAGTAATCCACAAGGTAATTTCTTTATGTGGAAGATTAGTACATATATCATACTCTACCATTGAAAGACTTCTTAAATTCTTCCCTAAGCTTCGTCTTTCTCCCTTTTTTTGGTATTCTTTTGAAAGAAATTTCTTTTTCAACCCTTTAACCAGTTTCCTGTTTCTCCTCTCTAGTTTCTTCGATGCGGCATTCACTGTTCTCTTACGATAACAAATACCTTTTTGATGAAAAGGGACGTGTTGGCCACAAACTACTGCAAGCCTCCTAGCATAGGCTGTTTGCAATATAAATGACTCATCTTTTTTTTTTTTTCAAAAAATTTTACCCTAATCTTTCAATTTTTTGAAGCATAAGAGTACACAAAACGATTTTATCGTTATTTAAATTATACTGCTTATTATGGGAGAACCAAGGGAAGTTTAAAAATTCATGCAAGAGATCACATCGTCTCATAACAAGTCGGTCTCATAGTTTATTTTGATATTGTTGATTGTTCTTACCTTGTAAGCCACACTTGGAGAGCTAAATTTTGAAGAAATTGGACTGATCATGCAACTATAATAATTAAAATTATGCGTGAATGGAAAGAAATGGAAGCTTTGATTGTGAGGATAAATGGGAGGTGCACGCTTTAGGGAAGGTATTGGCTATTGATGAAAAGGGCTCAAGCATGGGGTGTTTGTGATACCTCTAGCGAGGGCCAGGATATTGCAAAAAATGCCAGGAAGATCAATTTCATGTGACGTGCCTCTAAAACCAAGGAACCTTTAAAGAGGAAGATAGATAGGGCCGCTATAAAGACAGTTGGGTTTATTGTTTTTATCATTAGTTTTTACATCACCGATCCAGGACTACAAGTGGGTCAAGTGGGGTCCATTTGAGTTTAGCTTAGGTCCGACAAATCTGGTTATTTTCATTACTATTTAAAAATTTTACTATTTTAAATTATGCTTAATGGTTTGGATCAGTCTATATTTGATTCTGCTAAATTAGAATTAATCTTGATAAAAACAAGCATGAATTTCTGACTTTTAAGAATTTATTTGGATATTTTTGTAGGATTGAACGGAAAATTCTATAAGAATTCAGTGTGTTGACCCATCTAGCTTTCATTTTTTGAGAACTTATTTAAAATTAGCCCAAATCCTACTATTTGGGCTAGAGAAAGAAAAAACACCTATCGAGATCCTTTTTTTTTCTTCTTTGAATAGGATTTGGACTGATGGAGTTTTGTTGATACGTGGCCATGCTTAAATAGATGTCTCAATTCATGATTCTAAAAGATTTTCAATCTAATCCTATAGGAATAAGCAAACATGCCCTAAAGATCTCACAAATCACACCCACTCAATTTGCCTATTAATGGCAGCTTTAGACCTGATTGCAATAAAAATAGGGTGTGGGTGAATGGTGGTAGTATGAGTGAGGTATATTTCTCACAGATATCCAATGATTACAAGTACAAACAAAGCGATGAAAACTATAATTTTGAGTTACATAAGACCATAAGAATCTAACCATGCCCAACAACATTGCACGCTATACCCTGTCGAGCAAACCATTCTAAATCAAGAGTTAACATGGATGAGGCCCATCAAACATAGCTCAAAACTATTGGTCTACTTGTCGAAAATGTTGCAGCTAGAGTTTGCTCGGAGAAAAATAGGTCTGCTCTCAAAGTTATGGCAGAACGCTCCAACATAATATAATCAACTTTATACTTCAGAGCAAAATCATATAACAATTGAGCATCCTGGCAAAGAACACAGCTTTCCAAATTGTTGAGAGGAAGAAACAGATCGAAAATAAATGATCTACAGACTTCTCTACAATACCACAAAGAGACAACCATCTAGATGTTTTCCAGTCTTCAGCTCACGAGTAGTCAATCTTTTCTTCCAATGCAACCAAAGAAATTAAGCACTCAACTTTGAGTGACACATCGAGTTTCCAAAAGAAATTTGGCAAATCTGCATTTGAGATCTTTTGTGTTGATGAAGTTATATAAAGACGTAGTTGTGAAGCAGCCAATGGAATCCAATTTCTGTAACACCTTGTCTCAATCTTGAACCGATGAAACATGAGCAAGAATTTAGTATAAACTGTATGGTTGAAGCAGAGTACCATAGTTGCTAGATCTTGGTTTTTTAATTCTCCAGGACGAAGAGTCTGAGTTATAGAAATCTTATACCCTTATCATGCCGAATATGATCGGTGATGATGCAACCTACTTATGAAACCCGATCCAATCATGTCCAAATATAAATTGAGCTATGTTTCATACCCTTACAAGCACGTACTAAACAAGATGTAGGCTTACCACGTGTCAAAGCCTTCTTCCACACCCTATAAATACTTGCCTAATTAATGGTATATAATATTATAATGCTGTCATTAATCTCATCTCTCTACCAATTAGTACCAACATGTCACCATTCCTAGCTCTTTTGATGAAAAGGCTATTCCACCAGCCCCATCCTCCTTTTGGGTTCACGTTCAAGCTTCCCAATGGTTGGGTGCTTTTGCCTTCAAAAGGCCCGTCTCGTTGACCATCTAATTTTGTCCCCTGCTCCGTTGGCCCGGCACCCATGAGGGCCGATCAGGTTTGGCTAATCCGAGAGTACAATCCGATTAAATCAGACATCCAATCATGGTACTCCCTGGAGATGTTACGTGGTGTGAAGGAGCCCGCGTACCTCAAAGTACATCACCACAAGTAAACGAAGTCTGGCGGGTCATTTTACCGCGGCCTTTGTTGTCGTCATGCTTCCCTGGCATTACGCGGGCCCAGTGTCGAAACCGTAAATACGACCATTTCTAGGGGTATGTTTCAATTAAGCCGGTCTCGTCGTGATCGATTCGTGAGAATAATTACGACGAATTGATATCACAATCTCCAGCCGTCGAACGGGTGGCGTTCTCACCGATTCGGGGAAATAATACCAAAATCTCCAGCCGTCGAACGGGTGGCGTTCTCACCGATTCGTGAGAATAATTACGGGGAAATAATACCAAAATCTCCACGTTCCGAAGCCACGTTCCGTGGACCTTGGAGAGTGTTCCAAGGGAAGTCATACACGTCACCATCTTACGGGCAAGCACGTATTCTCATTATTTTACCCCATCTCGTGGGCTATCACGAGATCAGAGGCAGATCAACGGCTCATATTTGCCAGTAGGTCCAAAAACTGAATAATACATTTCTAATATTTATTCACGTAACGAGGTCAAAACACCTCCTATAAACTCACCTCCACGTGTAAACCTGTTCCCATTCATCGATCGAGCGGCCAATATGCCTTGATCACGAAGATCAAAGCATCCGTCGTCTCGATGGAGTGACCAGGGAGCAGGCGTCAGTTAATGACGGAGATGACGGTGACGATATAATTACTCGGCGGAGTAGGAAATCTGGCTCAGCCGATTAATCCTCGATTAAATTACCACTAGTGACTTATATTATTTCAGAGTTAAAAGGAATTTCCAAATGTGGATTCAAACTTAGCTAATCGGGAGGTCAGCCTCGCTGGCTCCTTTGCCTCGGTGTATAAATAGTGGACCTCAACCCACTTCTTTTCTCCAAGAAACGAGGATCTCAACTTGCGATCCAAAGTCGAGAGCTACCGAGCGTTCATTAATGGCGACTAAGGTTTACGTAGTGTCAGCATTACCTATTCCATCCTTCTTCTCTTTGTTTGTGTCTGCCCTTCATTTTGTTGGATCTCATTTCCGTTTCAATTCTAGTTTTTTGTTATATTTTGCCTAATTTTCCAATTTTTGTGCGGCATTTGTTGGAGGTTGTAGATGAGAATGGGGTTTTGGGGTGTCATTGATCTCTGCTTGGATGGTATTTTGCTTTCTTAGTTTTTAGATTGATGATTTTATTCGTGATCTTGATTTCTTTCTTTCCTTCGCCGCACTGTTTTTTTTTCTAGGGTTTTCATTTGTTACATGAAAGTTTGCTAATTTTATGGTTTTCGTGTTTGTGTATAATGGTTTCTCTATTGGGATACAAATTCGCGTGAATATTGATTTTTCTTGGCATGCTCTTTTATCTTTTTTCTTTTAAGATGTCAATTTTTTTTCCTGTTTAAGTTGATATGTGCAGCCGCTCTATGTTGCCCTTAAACAAAATGTGGCCTTTTTTGTGCATCGAGCTTTTTAGGATTTACCTTCATAATCCATATGGTTTATGTGGCTTTCTGTTTGATGCTGGGTCTGGGCTTCCATAAATTTTTTGGCTTATGTGGCTTTGATTTAAACTGTATCGTGTTCATGTTTTTTTACCATAAAGTTTGAACTCTTTCAAATTCTGGGTGCCTTTTCCCTTTCTTTCGTTCAAAAAGAAAAGAAAAGAAAAGATCCAGCTATTATGCTTCTTTTGATACGGATAGCTGATCTTCTTCTTCTTCTTCCTTTTTTTTTTTTTTTTTTTTAACTATATGTTTTACTTTGAACCTAGCATTAAACTATGAAAATCTGAGGTAATATTCTTGAAGACATTTTTGTCGCTGGAGTTAATGTGCTGCCGGATGATGCAAGTAGTGTGCTATTCGTGTTCATTTGGGTCTAAATTTGATACATTTTAGATTAGATTTCCCTAAAAAAACAAGTAGCACGCTGTTTGGAAATCATTTGAGTCTCTGTTAATGCAATTCACTCTTCCACCATGGTAGTATATTGTCAAGTCTGCATACTGTAGGCCATTGATGTAAGCAGCGTCTAAGATACTGAAGAAAAATGCAATCAAGGAGATCAGCTAGTCAGGCATATACAAGTGGATCTGTTTTTTTTTTTTTTTTTTTTTTCTTGGTACCGTCATTATCTTGTATTTGACCGGGATGCAACCATATTGATGTTTGCTCTTCCTCTCGCTGGACCATATACTTCCTCCCCTCTCTCTCTTTGTTTGTTTATTTTGTATACGTATTAGTTCTTCGACCTGGCCAGCATTAATTTCTAAATGTGATGTAACACTCTGGGGATTCCACAATCATTTCATTTGACTTCTTGTCCTGCTATCCCCATCCATCCCCCTGTTATTTGTTGTACTCTAGTTATCCGTCAAATCGATGATTGTTCATGCCTCAAAATCCTTCTGCCTAACTTATTAATATATGCTTTTCGACGTAACAGGACCCCTGTCGCTGATGTAACTCTACTATTTATCTAATGGAATATATTATGCGACTTATTTCACCAAAATTTCCTATTAATAAATTTCATTTGAACTTGCTGTTAACTTTGAAAGAACTGGGTCTTATAAAGTGTTCTTTTGTTATTTAAATGATATTAGTGTCTATGGTCAATGTAGCTATTTCTAATATGTTCAATGTTAGACAAAGATGCTTATATATTTTTTTATGTGACATACTCATCTTTGTGTATTTGCAGAAATAAACCGTACATGATGAAGATTAATTCTGTATTTGTTTTTGCAGGTACTATTCGATGTATGGACATGTTGAGAAGCTAGCAGAAGAGATCAAAAAGGGTGCCTCAACTGTTGAAGGAGTAGAAGCTAAGTTGTGGCAGGTGCTTGCTCATGAGCTCATCATTAACTATTTTAAATGCTTTTAAGCTATTAGAAATTTAGATAACCTTTTTTTTTCCTAGAACAATATAATTGGTATCTCTTTTAACTGTTAGTTATGAACCGACAAAAATGCTTTGGTTTTCACAGCATAATTTTGCAATTTGCCTTTGAGTTATATCAACTTATGAAACATTATCTTTTTTTATTTCATGATTAAACACAAATTGAATGCATAAGATAGGTTTGTGTTAAATGGCATCAACAAGCCTTTACTATTTTTCTGAAATGTTTCTAGAAACATCATGTTTCACAAACTCTGGATAAGAATTATTCTTCAATTAAATTAAAAGGTAATTCTGAAGCCAGATAAACAAACTATCATGTGGTTTTTGAGCTTTTTTTTCCCTATTTCATGTTGATTTGCAATCATCAAGTCTTTCTCATTTAACTGTTTAAGTTGTATAACTGAAGTGAATTTTCATGAGCTCCACTTGATTTGAAGCAGGTCATATCCTTGTTCATATTTTGTCAGTCCGTTTTTGACAGAGTATCTCAGCATGGTATTCCTTTTAATTTTCAATCTACTGATTTGCAGCTTTCATTGGCTAAAGTGGTGCATTGTTTTGAATAGAAGTTGTCCCTCATGCATGACCTCAATAGTCCATATGTTTTGTTGCATGTCAATGAGACAGATACTTGTCTTGTTTGGAAAAATGCATAGCCACTAAACACTATTATTAGATTTCTGCAAAGATGTGTATTAAACATTACTTCAGCTTAGGCATGATAATGTTCTATTTTTACCAAACAGGTTCCTGAGACACTCCCTGACGAGGTGCTTGGAAAGATGGGTGCACCCCCTAAAAGTGATGTTCCCATTATCACACCACACGAGCTTGCTGAGGCTGATGGGATTATCTTTGGATTCCCAACTAGATTTGGTATGATGGCAGCACAATTCAAAGCTTTTCTTGATGCAACAGGAGGGCTCTGGAGAGCACAGCAGCTTGCAGGCAAGCCTGCAGGAATCTTCTATAGCACTGGATCCCAAGGCGGTGGTCAAGAGACCACTCCGTAAGCTCTGAACCTTCAGTTTCTTACATCACATCAAATTTTATGAACTGCTAGAGACATGCCTAACACTGCATGATTCTCATGAATTTTTAAAATTCAAGGAAGGCGATGTTGTAAGTGACAACATTTTGCAGAATACAACATAAGAAAACTATCTTACATCAAAAGAACATAAGATAATGGTTTTTGAAAAGTCATTATACTTTTATGCCCGTGTTTGCCAACATATTTCAACTAGATTCAGCCACACCTTTCTTTATCACCTTTCATCCAAGAAAGAATTATTGCCATGCTCATTTTCTGCTTCGTCAATCAATACATTTTACCTGCTTTCAAATACTTTATCTTAAATGAATCCTCTTCATAATTCATTCTGATATAAGATTGACAGTGTAGTGGCATTATTTTAGTCGTTCGTTTCCATATCAATCTTTGCTATACAAGATTGCATCATCCATCCGATTATTCCTTGAATTCTTCAGTGTTATCCTTGCCCTGTTTAATATATGAACTCCTTTTTCGACCATTCTATTAGATGCAATATCGCCTGGTTGCTAAGCCATTCATAGTGTCTCCTTGGATTTTATGTAGTGCTATTCAATGCTGTAGATACTCTGGAGCAATTATCCTTAGAGCTTATATAATTTTTACCTTTATAATCTTCCTCATCAGTTATGATATCTATTACGATGTTAGTAACTTTTTTATTTAACCAATTAGGCCAAGTTTCTGTGATTAAGGATTTATTTCATCTGCCTGCAGTTTGACAGCCATAACCCAACTTGTTCACCATGGAATGATCTTTGTGCCAATTGGGTACACCTTCGGTGCTGGAATGTTTGAGATGGAGCTGGTCAAAGGTGGCAGCCCATATGGAGCAGGCACATATGCCGGGGATGGTTCAAGATTCCCATCTGAGCTTGAACTTGAGCAAGCTTTCCACCAGGGGAAATACTTCGCGGGAATTGCCAAGAAGTTCAAAAGTTCCTCGTGATTTTTGCCTTTCTTGTTGGCTTGTCATTGGGTTAGGGAATAAGATAGACGTTTTGTTGATTATTATAACCTGTTGTTTGTTCTTTGGTGAACTGGCTTTTCTTCATTACTAAAATATCTTGGCTTCAGATCCTACCTTTAGTTGGTAACTTGAAGGTTATTAATTCCTATCCAAATCATCGCCTGAAGGTTCTTGGGGACAAGCAAGCTTTATGATATTAAAATTAGATTGTATGGCTGTGAATGTTTTTCTCAATGTTTCTCAGAATCGGTCCATCTTGAAATGTTTATTTTGGAGTAACTCTAATCTGACCTTTTTATTTCATAAATAAGCATTGGTTGCATAGATTGCTAATACTTAATTTTTGATAATTTTGAGAGTGAAAAGCATGAATAGGTGAGGAAAAAAGAGGAGTTTTCACATAGAGAACATGACTTGTTAACCTTTAAAGTTTAGTTTTAGCATGTATGCAAGATTCTTTAATCTCATCAACTAATGGATATCCGATCTCAGGGTTAGGGGTGGCAGAACATGACCTGCCAACCTGCATGAACCCACTGAAAAAAAATTGGTTTGGGTGGGGCTTTTTGTAATCGGATGGGTTTCAGAGATAAACCTGCTTATAAATGGGGGCTGCTTTGGGTTTTCTTTAGTTTCGGATCTGATGGATCACCCTGGGTGATTCCATAAGAACCCAATCACCTTTGAGACGTTACAGAGTTGGTAGCCTAATTCTTTCGTGTAGTTTGGATCATTTCAAATGGAAAAACGTTATGGTGACTGATGGAATGATTGTAGGATATGTAGTTGTGCTTGAGCTAATTTTAGCTTTAATTTGTTAACTCTTGCATATATCCTAAATTTCTAGTTTATTATGATTCTAATGATTTATTTTAAAAATTCAATCTAATTTTGTTGTTTGTGATATTCGAATATCATATTTTGCTCTATTTCTTAGTTGCATATTATGATTAATGAGTGAGAACTTAAATAAATTGGTAGATGGGTATGAGTTTATATAAAATGAGCGGATATGATTTCCAGCACAATTATAGATGGACCTTGTATGGTTGAGAGTTCTTTGACCCGAACCCGAAGCGATCGAACCCATTGCTCCCGCTATCAGGGCTCATAGCCCTCCACCCTTAACAGGGGTCAAGGACTGGTAGACACCCAGATCCATGATTGTGAGTTGTCATCATGTTGCAACGATATTGATCTACCATACGTTCGGAGGAAAACTAGGGAACCACGGTTGGCTTCCCACGCTCCGCCCCCACCGCTCGGTTATCAATTAATCTTTTCTTTTAAAAGTTTTTAGGCTTCTACGAACACCCCTAAACTCTCCTTCTGCTCTAACATGAAAAAGCCCATCCACCGCACTCGGACATCTACTGCTCCCTCTAGCGCGTCCAAAATTATATCTCATTATATCTTTTTTTCTACATTTTTTTGGGTTAAATCTATTTTTTTTTTTTAAAAGAAGTATTTATTAGCTACAGCACTCGAAAGTATTTATTAGCTACAGCACTCGAAAGATATTAGCTACAGCACCGAAAGATTTTTTTCTTTTTTTTTTTAATTCTAAGGAATGGATGGACCCTGCGATGCATCTCATTCCCAAGTTGAAGAGGTAATGGATTATTCTCAAGGCCCTCGGCATACCAAAAAATCATATGATTTAAAAATTCTTAGCCAATATATCAAGTACTAAAAAATAAATATTTATAATGCAAAATAATGTATCATTTGATATATAGCTAGAGGGTCTCCATTTATTACATAATTTTTAATGTATAAGTAATTTAGAAATAATTAATTCAGTCTTCTTGAATCAAGAATATGGAATCTCTTTGGTTGGATTTGAATTGAAATTCATGGGTTGACTAGATCTTAGTCCTAACCTCTCTTTTATATATACATCTACAAGTACATACACACACACACACAAATATGCATACATACATCTACACATATACATGCCTCCTCTTGGTATTGGGTTCATTGTGACCTTTAGACTACACTAATATGCTCCAACATCATCACCGAAACACATTATTAGCTTTGAAATAAGCTATTGACATACTAGTTGATAATACCCAAAGAAATTCAATCAAAAAGAAAAAAACAAAGAAATGGGGGAAAGAACACCTAGTTAGTAACGTCAAGATAAAAGCTGAAGTATTCAATATTTTGTTCCTCAAAGTTTATGGATCTTTTGTTAGAAAATTTTGTTTTAAAATGGTTTAAATATTTTTAAAAAAAATTCACTTACTAATCATATATTGGATATTTAAATGTAAGCAAACTTATGTTTATTGAAGTATTTCATGACTAACTAGCCCCGTAGGTTTTGGGTTGGTGACCATATATACATGCTTGCTTGGTCCGGCCATATCGAGCACATGCCACGTGTGACGTAAATGCAGTCATGGTTAACTTGTATAAAGAAAATTTTTTGCTCATCATGGGCGATTGCGGTGATTGGCTCACGCATGGGCCTGGAAGAAAAAAAATTTGGATGCCATGCTTTTTTTTTCCTAATCACCACGAGTGGTGAGCAAAGTATATCCATTATGGGCCTTTCCAAAGGGTTACATGGGCTAAGTCTATAAAAAAGCCCAGGTCCAGTGTTTGGAACAACACAGCGCGCGTTCATGCAAGTTCTGCTACTTTTATTCTCATTCGAGAAGTAAGTTGTTTTTTCCTCCTTTCTCAACTTTTTTCTGCATATTTCCTTTACAATTTAGGGCAACAGAAGAAAGTTGTTAAGTCAAACTTCCACATGATCGTGCTTGTAACAGGAGGCATAGATTGAGCCGGATCCATCGTACCATGGGGATAATCTTTTTGAATACCAATTAAGAGAGCGAATTTATTCTCAAAAAGATATTCATACACACCTCATTCCACGTATACCTCTCTTTTTTTCTTTCATTATTTAATTTTCATATTTATTTCCATTGTATCTTATTTTCTCAGATTACTTTAATTATTTACAAATGTTAGCAACCTTGTTGTGTAATTATTAGAACAGTTTCCAACATCTTTAAAGCTTTTGAACCCTCCAACAGCATTATACCCCCCAAATGAACATACTCCGAAACCAAAATGTTGAGTTTATATTTCCTTGTCTAAGCTTGAAGAAACTATTTTTGCTCTATATACTTTACATTCGTACCCATCAGTAATCCAACAAAAGTCTATTAGTTACAAAATCGGGGGACTACATGAACTATTGTTTAAGTATATCAAGCTCTTGAATATATAATTTCAAAGAGTTTTCTAGTCCTCCATATTCCGAAGAAACACTATAGATTGCAGATCTCTCTCTTTTTACCTTTCGATACAATACTGAAGATTGCATTGAATAAAAGAAATATAAGCCGGGAAAAGATATGTTAAGATATATATTTTTGTGGATGTTTGGTTTACAATCGAAATCAAAATCAGAATGAGAATTAAAATAAATTCCAATCAAAATTGAAATGATCAAATCCTCAAAAGCATTAAGTTCGTGACCGAAATTAGAATCGAAATGAAAATTTAAATTTTTTTAAAAAAATAGATATTGAATTTTAGATTGAATAGATCATTCTCGTTCTGCTTCCGAATCAAAATGAAAATTCTTTCCAACCAAATAATTGGAATAAAAGTCATTCATTCCCGTTCTGATTGTGGACTCTAAGTCTACCTAACCAAATATCTTCTTAAGGCTTTGCAATATTATCATGCCATGAGATAAAAGTATTCCCCACCCTTCCATATCTAACCATTTAAAAGAAGAGAGAGAGAACAAATAATAGGCCATAAACTGAAAAGTTTGATCCCAAAACAAAACGACCACAGATTTGTTTCTACTCTTGAAATCAATTATTCCTTCTTACCGTATCAATATATTTTGTTAAAAAAATAAAGGTAGTGCCAGCCTTTGTAGTTTATACAATACACGCACACCAACTTGGAACAAGACCCACCACATTGCCCCTTCCTGTTTGTCCACTCCCTTGTTCTAAGTTCATTCACTGAATGATATCCCCACCATGCATCTAAACTAATCCCACATTCCCTGCTACATTTAGCACCTGTTCCCATTCCCTAACCCACCTCTAAATATAATACTACACTGAATTACTCCCTTTCAAATCTCTCTAATCTATGTCCAGCCTTATACCATTCCCCTTGGAGCTTTCCCAACATATCTTGTGTCCAATGGGTCATTTCCTCTTGCTTTCCTTCCTCTTTTCACCCGCACTAGTAAAGGTCATATGGAGTTACGGGTTATATCCTCCTTCTCCCAATCTATCATTCCCTACCTACCTTTGGGTTAACGGCATGCTATTTGGAGTAGAAAATATTCTCTTCTTCCTCAACATATCACCTATAAATTCCTCCAAATGTTGGAGTCCAGAAATCAACTGGGGTCTCGCTAATCACTGCAAAAGTGCTGGATATCGGAACAAGACAAAGCCCTCGGCTTCTGAGGTCTAGCTGTGGTCCTTCTCCACCATTTATTTCGTCCAAATTCTGCATTAAAAAACCCAATTCAGGACCGTTCATTTTTTGAGCATAAACTCCTGATAATTCATACACGCATTGAAAAGATAATAAAGTTAATTGGAACAATATTTACTCATTAAATGGAACATTTTTATTACCTGTAAGGGTTGCATTTGATGGCCATTTTTCAAATATGGAGTACTGAGAACCTGCAATGGTGTAAGAAGTATTAGATAATAGAGTTAATATAAAGTCCTTTGGCTTTACAATAAGGTGTTCAGGGTGGGACTTACACCAACTTGTTCATGAAGATACTTGATGTACTCGATGGCCTCGTGGAGAACTGATGCAGTATCGGTCTGGAAAAGGAGTGGAATTCAGTTATAAAGGCAATCCATGCTTATATGAGAACCTAAAGAAAAACTCCGAGCTCGATCTATTCTTGGGAGTAAAGGGAAATCAAAAGCCTTTCACCTTTCCGAAAGGTGACACCAGTTGCTGTAATGCAGTGACTCTGTCCCCTAGCTTCTCTTTTCTGACCTGGTAGAATAATAATTTTAAGCTCTTACTAAAGTTCACATAGTGAAAGAAAAGAGAGAACATAAAAAATCCATTGATTAAGATCTCGAAAGAATCCGATCGTACCTTAAAAGTTGGCAATGGCGACGGTGTCTCTATCCTGGGCTTCTTGAACGCTGGCTCATTGCTACTTTTCTTCGTCGCATTCGAGCTAGATTCCCCAGCTCCCTCTGAATTAGACTACGTATAATCAAGATAACAAAATTTAGACCACAAAAAGCCTAATTATTCGAACGAGAAGATAAAAATTTACCTTTCAAATGGTCTCATGGCAACACTAACCTGCACCAAAAGATTGCTGCAACTTGTTTTTCCCTCGAAGGCATGTGGGGCCAAGTCAGTGGGTGTTGAAGAGTAATGACCCAAGCTTGTTTCGGTTGTAGCAGTGGCCGAGGGATTCCAGAAGGAAGTATTGTTGGAGAAATGGAGTTGCTGCTTCACAGGCAAGGCCTTATCGAACTGTGGCAATTTGGCTGCCTGAGATTGCAACGACTCGTTCAAAACCCCATGATAACTCATCAGAGAATCCATCCTATGATTGTTAAAAGGCTGTTGATGTTTTGTTTCAGGTTCAAAGAGGCATTGAAGCAGTGTTGGAGGTAATCCAAAAGATGCCGGAAAGAGTGGACAGCTATTAGCACTGGAGATTAAGTGATGTTGGTCTTGCATCAGCCCTTGTTTCAGGTCCTCTAAAAGGTTCAACGAGGAACTCTCAACGTTCATATGGATTTGATCGGATTCGACAACCGGCTCATGTCGAAGATACGATCCCGAGCTCATGTCCTCTTGGAGCAAGGCATGTGAATTGTTCTGAGCTCTTCCACCAGTTGTTCTACATCAAATGATATCATAAGATATAGATTTAGACGGCAAAAGAAGTCCACAAATTGTCTATATAAAATGATGAGTGATCAAAAGAGAAAGAGGTGAAGGGAATACTTACAAGAAAGGTTGATTCCAATCGATTGATGGGGAGGAGAGGCCGAGATCCAACGCTTGTAACGTGGAATCCATGATGGGATCGGTGGGCAATTGATCGGAGGCTTGGGGTCTATGTCTGTCTGGGAGGGTTATAGAGCTGTTGGAGACTGAACCTGGGGACTCGTCGGAGGACCTCGACATGGCCTCCACCATGTCGGCGGCCGTGGCCCAGTTGAACTCCGTCGAGCATGAGACTGAGGTGGACATCACCGGGCCGTCGAAGACGCCGGTCCTTTCGGTGCTCCACCACCTACCACCGTTGTAGACCCCTGTCTGGAATTCCTCCGCCATGGCTCTCTCTCTCTCTCTCTCTCTCTCTCTCTCTCTCTCTCGCTCTCTCGTGTTGTGATGTCTTGTTGGGGTTAGCTGTGATGGAATGAGAAGAAGTTGGTGTGGTGGTGCTTAGCCTTATATAAAGCGTGGGGAATTGCCGACAGAGTGGGAACTGGCTCCATTTCGAGACTCGATATATTTTTGTATATATATATATATATAGTCGAATACATTTGATTGAATTTAGATTTAAATTCGGTCAAATCAAAATTTTATAATGGGGGTTCTATATCAATGATCCAAGTCGTTGGATGTGATCTTGCATACCAAAAATCATATAATTTGAAGACCCCTAGCCTATGCATCAAGTGATCCAAAAATACATCTAATTCAATTTTATTTATGCTGTCTAATTTTTGACTACTTGATGCACAGGCTAGGAATCTTCAAATCATACGATTTTTCGTGTGCAAGTAGTTTTGAGATAGTAGATCACATTCAATGGCTTGGATCATTGATTATAGAGTTTTGATCTGATCGGATCTGGATCCAAATCTAATCGAATGTATTCTAGTCTGGCTCTCTCTCTCTCTCTCTCTCTCTCTCTCTCTATATATATATATATATATATATATATATATATATATATATAAAAACTATATTGCCATGGGTAGATATCATTTCTTCCACTTATCCTTAGTTTCCATCCTTTCCCCACTTTTGTCCACCTTGCCCCTAAATTTCAAGAAATTTTACTTCCATTTACATGCTTGCATGACAAGAAAATGCATTGCAAGTGTTGCAAGAGAGTAATTAGGTTTAGGATATTTGCTAACTCATTTACCATCTGTAAGAAAATTTTAAACTTGCTTTTCTTTTATAAATAATAATTAGTTTCTTTTTAAGAATATGTGGTTACTTCATCTATATAAAATTGCAAGGACAGTCACCCTTAGTAGTTGTTTAATGGGGAAGAAAACTAATTAACTAGTAATTTATGTCCTTGGAACTAAGTAGCTATTTTTTCTGGTCATGGGCATATAGGAAATCTTTGAATCTCAATTTTATTTGAGTTTGTCACATGCATGCATTATAGACATAAAACAAAAAGAAGAATAAACAATCCTAGTATTTAAAGTAAAAACAGATGAACACAAAAGTCTCTATATATGACATGAATTGTATGACTTTATTTTTGTTCTTTTTTTGTCTTGCTGGAACCCAAACTAAGAGCTAGTCAAATAAACGAAAACTAAGGGTAGAAATGAGGTAAATGAAAAGTTATCACCTTTATGTTAGATTCAATGCTTTTTCACATTTTACTAAATCATACCTTCTCTTATTACATGATGATAATTCAATTCTTCTTTTATATAAATCACATGTTAGTAGAATTATGATCAGCAAGGTGATGGTAAAAACATCTAAAAGAAAAAAACCCTTGAAATGAACCTCACCTAGAAAAAAAAGAAAAGCATAAAACTGTAAGAGAAAGTGTTACATAGTTGCACATTGCATTTGTAGGATTGTTTCATCAAATTAACATTTCTTTACATTTCGTAGTTTATTTGGTTCATGTATCAACTAATTTTTTATTTTCTTTGGTCAACTATTTCGACTGCTATAAGATAAAATTGATGTCACATTTTTTTCAAAATGACTAAAGTACCCTCATTCTCATCCCCATTCCTTTGCATAATAGACCTAAGCCTTTTACTTTCACTAATACCTTGGTTCAATTCCATAATCCTCTCACTATCTTTTAAAAAGCTCTTCTTATAGATGATCCACACGAAAGACTTGGATGGAAGACCTAGATTATCACCACATAATTATCTTGCCAACTTATAGTTACGCACTTAAGTTTTACTAATCTGATTACAAAATTATTTTCTCCTCTACGTACAAATTAGGTAGGCTCCCTAAAGCAAAGAGGATATAGGGAGGTTTTTTATTTTTGGTACAAAAAATGAAGTGAGGGAGGAGATCGAGTGTAGCAACCTCCACAAAGGATCCTCTATCTATTGGAAGGATTGTACGATGTAAGATGCTAATGCTTAATCCTTTCCCACCAGAAATTCATCTATCCGAAGCATCAGAATAATTTCATCCATCTAAGCCCGCTCGAGCTGGGTTACCACCATAATGGTATAGGAAGGTCATTTTTTGTCCGCACAAATTTTTCCCCTCTCTGAGAACTATTAGTAAGGATTTGTCCACAAATTTCAAAAGCTAAGGTTGAGGGGAAGGTAATATTCTTGATGCAAGTTTATTCTCGAAGTCTAATTTTGAATTATTATTTGGGAGGCCTTGCCGCCGCCGGGGAGTCCCTCCACCAAAACCCTTTCTTTAATTTTCTTCCCCTTGTTAGCACTTTGCAGCTCACTTTTTACTTCTTTATTTCCCCAAGGGAATTGGTATGAGGGTGCATCTATTAAAAGTAGGCGTGGAATTATCAAATTTTATGCGAACCAATTGTTTAGGAGGCGGAGAGAACCCGCTGACGTCATGCTTGCGACCCGGGTATCGTAGGTCAAATCTGGGACCCACGTGACTTGCACGCGTGCTGCGACTCGGCCGCCCCCAGCCGAGTCAAATCCGGAGAGCGACTCCTCCTTAACTCTGTGCTTAGCGTGGTTCGCACGTACCGACAAAATTTTGACCGGTTTTGTCTAATCTTCTAGTTCTTTCCCCGTCTACCAAATTAGTCAAGATTATCTTAGATGACACGCTTGAAAAATATCTTAAAAATTCTCTCTCTCTCAAAAAAAGAATAATCCTAACTTGAAAATAGAATAATCCTAACTTGGCTTGAGGTTGACGCCAACGTAGAAATAGAGAATTTGACTTCAGTGTAGCAATAGGGAGTCTTAGTTGCAACATTCTTATCTTACAGTCCTAGTATGGCTTATCAGCAAAAAAAAAAAAAATGGTCCTAAGATGGGAAGCTCGTGCTTGACAAAAATCTTAAAACAACTTTGTGAATAGGATCGCAATGGCATGCACGGGCTAGGAAGTCTTCAAATGATGCACTTCTAATTTGTTTTTCTTGATAGATCTACCTATAGGATACGTTTTGGAGTATGTTAATTATAATACCAACAATGGACAAATTATAATCATAAGAAAAAAAGAGAAAAAAAATTAAGTGCGCTAGTTTTTTGTTACAATGCAAACCCTAAAGTTTTGTATTTTGCATGTTATGAAAAAATATTATTTTATCTTTTTTAATAGCTCTATTAAGATGTTGTTATCATTAGTAGAAGCAAAATGATGCATGACAACTAATAATTTGATCTAAGGAGAGTTCAACTGAACATATATTAATTAAATTGTACCATAGCTAGGATATCTTGCATATAAGATGTGAGAACCTATTTAGTCGTGCATTCAATCCTATTTCAATTGTGCATTAAGGAGGTTTTGGATGCTCTAGCAGATCAAAATCATAAATAATAACTTCTAGCTATCTCTTTTTGGATGAAATTCTGGATTACTATAATGTGATATTATCCCATCGATGACACATATATGGCTAAAGGACAGTATAGCATGCACCTTTTGTGGGCTAACCATGAGTCGCTATTAATATTTCTATGTTTATTAGATCATTTCCCCTACGAAGGATACTAGAGCTTAAACCAAAAGGGAGGGAGGAAAGTGTTGAAGGACCTATTTAGGCATGTATATAATGCTAGATATAGTTGGAAAGGTTTTGGATACCTAAGTAGAACCAATAATCTCAAATTACAACTTCTGTCTAGCCTTTTGAATGAGATCTAAGATTGTTACATAAGAAATGATTGCTTGTTCTTCTGCATACTTTCACATGCCTGCAATTTTCTACCATCATATATAGGCTAATGGCTAATGGCTATAAGCCCTATAAGGTATCAAAAATATAATTTCCACCGCTTATTCTTCCCTCTTGTCATAAGACATTCTACTTACTAGACTACTACCAAATACCACCAACTAAACTCCTAATTTTTCATAAGAATGTTGTACATCTTAATGGAATGAGTTATTCATGATGCATCTATTTCGTGCACATGAAATATTACCAAAATTAGTATAACTAGTGGGAATTGGTGTAATACAAGGGATGGTTCATTACCAAATCAGTATTGATCGGCCCAACCATCTTTAGCGTGCACAAAGAGAGCATCCCAGAGTTTTGTATTCTGAAACTTAGAATTCCAGATTGACCAACCATAAATTATTTGATGTAAGTAGGCTGACAATATATGCTAATAATATCTCCATTTTTTATTAATTTTTGAAAGAAATAATATCTCTAGTTGTATATTCCAGAGAGAATATATACATGTTGTATATATATTTAAACAATGTTGTGCAAAAGTATTGCTAGGTCAGCAAGAGGCAGCACCATGGTGCTCCTAACTTTTTTTGTTGGAGAATTACCATGGGAGCACAACCTATAGGATGATTAATATGGTGGGAGAACAACCTGGCATGCATGATGCTTCTATCAAAGTTGCACCTAATATTCTCTAGTTGACTCCACTGCATACGAGTTATAAGACCTTGTTTCATTTCACACGTCCCTGGCTGACTCTTCAGGGGTCAATTATTTTGCCTGAAACACCCAAATCTGACTAGTGAGAAGCTTTATTAGACTGGAACACAACTAAATCCCTTTCAATCATGCCTAAAGTTTGGCTAATGTATGGTGAGAGGATCCTAATGAGCTGGTCCACACATACTCATTTAATAAAACGTTTGGCCTTTGCTGCAACCTCGTTCGCTTCTGGTCTTCCAAAAGATGCTGGAGTTGTACCCTACCACCCAATCGACTTTTGCCTCTCTCTCTCTCTCTCTCTCTTTGTATGTGCGCGCGCGCGCCACTTCAAAAATCTGATTGTTAAAACATTAAGATCATAAATTTCAGGTGCACCAAAAATGACCCCAAGATGATTAATAAAGCATGTTAAAAACAATGCACGTGTCCCTTTTTAATAACAACATCTGCTAGTGCTAGTGGTTGGTGACAAGTAACGAGATATAACATAAACGAGGAGATGCTCAAGAGTTTAAGAAACCAATCTTTCTGAGCCATTAAAGAGTTTAAGAAATCAATCATGTTATGTCTCTGAGAATTTTGCGGAGCAAATAATCAAGATAGTAACTGCTTATTTCTAGAAGAAAGCATGCAGGATATGTAAACTTTTTTAAAGGAAAAAAAGGCATCAAAACTAGTGAAATATGAATCAAGTGAAAGCTCTCATTCCATAGACAACTGCGTGCACATATAGTGAGATTTAAAAACTAACAGTTAAATGGTCTTCAAACTAAATTTCGATAACTATAATTAGAGTGCAGCAGATATGTACTCCTTCAGTTTTGGAAATATTGTCGTCACAAAGCTTAGTTTAGTAAGTGTTTACAACGACAAACATCATATGAGGACATTGCATGAATTTTCAAATTTCAAAGCCATTACAAGGAGTACAAAGTGTTCAGATAGAAAACATTATTGGAAGGTTTTATGATAACTAAATCGACATATGATAGGAGTAGGAAAATAGGGAATCATCAAAATTTTGAAAGGCTAAATAGCTGTTATCTCATATTGTAACGAAGCAAGTAGCAGTTGATTCAAGACAATGCAGTCCTAGTAAGACCGTATTTCTTCAAATCTCCGTTTTTTTACTGAGAGAGAGAACTTTATCTCAAGCTTTTTCTATGAGTGGACTTCATTAGTTATCAATGAATTACTTTTAGTTTATTTAATTAATACATTGTTTATCTTAGTACTGAGGATTTGGAAATCCACTTCATTAATGTATTAAAGCATATCATTTTAAGATAACTTTTATAGAAAGGTTAGCCAGGTGCTTTAATTAAGAGCACACCATGACAGCAAAACATGCTATAATCTAGATTAAATCATTGCGATTGTATATTAGAGCTATACTACCGACAATCTTCTTCCATTCTCAATCAAATCATCATCGATGGTCCTTCTGACACCCAAAGCCAAATATATAGTCTTGTTGCATGGAGGCGCATATTAATGATGTCACTATGAGGTAAGATGGGAAATGAACACGGTTTGAAGTTTGGAAGAAAGTGGTAGAATGAGCATACAACAAGCCATGGTAAACAAGGGAAGGTGGTCTCCAAATCAAATAGAACCACACGTATGGTGAAAAGAGAGGAGTTTGGCCCCGCTCCTGTGGGTAGCATACCGTGTGGGGAAAAGATTTAAAAAAAGTTGATATACAAAGGGGTTGACACGTACGATTTGGGTTGGTTGCTTTAATAAAACAATGGCTCTACCCAAGTCAAAACGCGGTTTTGGAAATTGTCACCATCATCTTTGTTTGCAGGCTTCAAGCCGTTGTTCGTGGATTACTTGGAATTCTTGCTGGGTCGTCTCATGCCATGTCAAATGAGGCATGTCAAACAAAACGTACAAAAAAATGGTCATATTTAATCTGTGAATGAGGAAAATTTGAATAAATTTTTTGATATATACACGAGAGAATTCTAGAAGTCTGTATGTACGGTCAAAGAATAAATTGAATGGTGGGTCGGGTTATATCATTCATGCGGAAGAATGATTAATCTTTTTTTCTTATTATTAGATCGTATTTTACATAACTTCTAAAGCATGGCAAAGTTTTAAGTTGATATCGTGTTTTGAAAGTAGTGCAAAATGCAGTCCAGCGATTGATGTTGAAAGAAGATTGATTATTTTTTCGTGCGAAAGATACAACTTAAGCTCCTAAGTGGTTACATAGGAGAAAATACTTAATGAAAGCTTAATTTTCCAAAACTTGCGGCAAATAAAATGACTCCAATAACTTGAATTATAAAGTCATTTGGCTTTCTTGCACTGGCTATTTAAATTCTGGTTAAATACAAATATGCACTTGTTGACCTAAACAAAGCTGTGGGTTGCTTAGGAATAACCTCCTGATATTTGACTGGTTGTTATTAGATGGATAGTTCTTACAAAGAAAGATGGATAAGATTGTTAAACAACGATGGATACCTGCTTTGATTCCCTAGAAGGCTTTCTTAATAAGCAATGTTGTTATTAGTGCATGCTCAAACATGCACATATCAAACATGCACGCATCTGTATACATGTATGCGGAGAGAGAGAGAGAGAGGGGGTGTTGAGGGAGGGAGTTGAACAAACATTGTTGAGTTGTGAAAATATCGTTTAAGCTGTAATATTTATGAGGTTGAGGATTCCATCTAGGATGCATTCAAATAAAGAAAGACTTCCACTTAATTTTTTTTATAGTGGGTGGGTCAACCCATTCTCCTAGTTTGGTAGATGGTAAAGTAGGGAAAATTGAATGATGGCAACAAGACTAGCTACATGCTAAAAAAATTTGGATAGCATATACTAGGACTAAAGTGAGAGAAGTCTAAAGTATGCTTCTCACCTCAGCAACTCTTATTAAATTCTTTCAGAGGGGGCTCAGGAGCCTGATACATGCAGCTGGCTGTCTGGTAGAACTCACTTTTCTTTCATAACCTTTGGCAACCCCTGAAATTACTTGTTCCAGATGCATCCTCTAGATTATGAGCTACTTTTTTTTCTTTTCACTTTTGGGTTGAAACTTTGTTCTAAGTTTCAAACCTGAAGATGCTATAATCCATTCACCTTAAAAACATTAAATTCTGCAATCATTAGCGAGTAGCTGTGTGCTCCACATAACCAAGGGTTGTGGCAAGGTGTTACTCAAGGAAAAAAAGGGTTGCCACAGAGAAATGAATCTTGCACAACCGAAGAAAGAAATTCCAAAGTAGTCGAGTATTTTCCTAACTTGACTCGCCAAAAAATTATGAGGAAAATTCATTTCCCTTCAAAAATTAAAAAAAAAAAAAGAAAAGAAAAAATCACTCCAACGAATTATTGGACCATATCCAGAGCTGTTCTGCCAATAAAAATATGCCATTCTTCTACAGCTGAGGTTTTAGTGAACTCATGCACTTGAGTTAAAACAATAGCCCATTTTTGGTGTATCGGTGTCCTCATGCAACCTCTAGGAAGACGAAAGAATACGTTCTTTGTTGTCCTTATTTTTCTTCAGTTTTCAGAAATATTCTAGCATATTGAGAATTTTATACTAATCAATCCTTTTTGGTTTTTTAAATTACTTGTCCTTCTAGGCGCAAGAAAGTAAGAAAAGTGGTACTCAATGTGTGGCTATCCTATTGAACCACATGTAAATATATCAATGACCAGCTCCAATTCCACATATAAGAATATAATTCCAATGCCATTCTCTAATATATCTCTTCTGGTCATCCAAACCACATCTCGATCCACTAGCTAGCTATATCATCATGCCTGAGTATTACTTTTCCTTGCTTTATGCTAGTGGACAGGATTGTTCACAAGGGCAGTTGCGGACAGTAGATTAAGTGCTTGTGCGTGTATATATATATATATATATAAAATAGAAGCAAAAAAAAAAAAAAAAAAAAAAAACAAAGTGATAACACATATTAAATTCAGAATTCCCCAATTGAAGTAATGTGGTAAAAAGTGTTTGATTAATCTGTAAAGGGAATTTTACAAGAAAATTTCAATTTATTTTTATTTTCGGAGTTATAAGACACATTTATTAGTTATTTATTCATTAGATAAACAATCTAGTTCAGATTTTGTAGTATCATATACCATCCCTTCATGACTACTACAAGAACATTGTACGTGTCAATATACCGGCCCATTCCATCAATCTATATTATGCATCTGTTCCCATGTGTGTGTAGCTATGAGCTTGACATCTCCATTCATTTTAATCCATGATTATAATGGTTTATCAAAATGCAAACAAAATATTTTTCATGAAAAAAAATAGTAACAAGTTTTAGCCAAAATGAAAATATTCTCTAGCAAAATTCATATATTCAAGTTTCACTAACTTTCTTCAGAAATTATCAAATTTCATCAGCACAACAGAAGGTCATCAAATTATCCATGTAATTTTTCTTAAGTTCATTGGAATACATTACCGACTTGCTGTTTGGTCCTCCATTGTGCCAGCTCTACATCATCATATGGAATCTCTGAGGTAGGGTTTTATGGTATGAAATTTCCGGGGTAGCTACCCCTCAAGGTAATTGAGAGGATTATAATAAAACAATTAAACCATGTAATTTGTATGCTGCTCTAATCTGAATGTCAATAACAGTTCTTCTCTTCAGGAAAGAAAGATGAGGGCACATCATCTAGTTTTCCAAACTGAATTTATGGCAGTACGGTTAATATCCTAATTATGCTTGTTTTCTTTGAAATTCTCAGTTTTTAACTCAAACTTCTGTAACACTAGTGACATGATTGTCCTCCATTGGGTCAGCTCTAGGTCACCTGATGGACCTTGTGATGCTGGAGGCATCATAAAGTAAGGGATTTTTGGTGTGGGGATCCATTTTGTTAACAAACAGAAGATCTTAGAAAATCCATGGACCATGAAATTATTTGAAGAGTCCATTGGTACGTCTCATGATGGTGAGAGGAAGACTGAGGGATGGGTTGGACCTACTCCTCACATTTGATTTCTTCAGTACCATCATTACAATCGAGAAAAGATTCCTTATTCATACCTATTTGTCCCCATACATCTCAATGTCTTTTAGTATTCAAGCAAGTATTGGATTGCTTTGTCCACAAGACTGCAACAAACAATATATACAATGAGATCCTCATCAGGACTCACATTTGAATACAATGCTATGTCCTTTCTTCCTTTAACAAAGATAAATATGGAATCATTTTATGGTCTTATTCTCTAAGAGGCCAAATGGGATTCCAGATATAAGGGGGAAGTGGAAAAACTAGACCTTGGATGCCTTGTTCTTTAAAAAGGTTTTGATTGTTTTGGGTACTTGAGAATCAAAGGAGACTAATAATTGATGGCATTGTTTAGCTGGGGATTAGCATTATCGAAACCCTAATAAACTACTTCCCACTGCCTTGAAAAAGAAGATAGAGGCAAGTCTATCAACCACTGGTAGGACACCCCATGGTGGAGTGTTTTGTCATAGTCTAAGGATGCGAGGCTGGTCTATAATTCTTTATAGGTCAGAGAATATGAAATGCCATCTCAAGCCACCCGGAAGGAGTAGCTGAAGTGCTATGTAAAGAAACATTCCATACTTGTTTAATTTAAGGAGAATGATGAGATGCTCATTCATTTATTTCTTTAAGCAAGGCTCTCATAAAGATAATGAAAACCTTGCTTAGGGGGTTGCTTTCAAGAGACCACAAACCAGGCAACGGAAAGAATAAGAACTGTAAAGAACAACAGAATGGCTATCCTGGCCATAAGATTTTTTTTCTTAGTTAGAGGATCCGGGATTCTACTTCAAATTCAACACCTTAAACACAAGAAGCGAATTATTTTTGCTGCTATTAGTGGCTGTTTCCACTCGATCTTCTGGCAAGAACTGAACGGTCTCAATTAGCTTCTAACATGCTTGCTAGTTTTTAATTACGAATAAAAAAATCCTGAAGGTCCTAATCCAGAAAATAATGAGCAATAGAGTATCCTAGCGTTTACTTGACCTCCAACAATTATCCATAAATCCATCAGACTATCAGAAAATGTCTAGCACAGGAACCAAAAAATATTGAAGAAATACATCACGGCTAACGTCTTAATAAAGCCAAGATGGATCTAACTAAAGCTTTTGGATTAATATCAAGCCAAAAAGGACTCATCATAGGCAGTATATATACAGTATTCCATCACTTGCTCATATACCCGCATAACTTCTCTGCAGAACATTTGCAAATCTGCTAATAAAGACATGACCAGGCTTCTATCCTTGATTTCTTTTTAAATTTTATTGTTAGGAGAATGACCATCATATGAAGAAAAAAAAGATCAAATTGGTTTAAAGTGATTGATCAAATTAACCTATCCACTATTTTGACTACTTTGACCATACTAATATATATAACTAATTTGATAAACTTGGGCAATTTAAACACCATGAACAAGCTGAACTAATTTAACTAATACAGCTAATTTGTTCGGCCGGTTTGATAATTGAGCAAGTTTAACCGACATTGTTAATCAACTTATACCTGCTTGACCCAAGTTTCATTTCCTATATGCACAACTATTATTAAATCTCTATTCGTTATTGATGCCAGTACTAGGGCACATCAATAATGCCTTCATATATTTATTTTATAACTATCATTATAGTTAAGATCTGACTCGAACATCGTGCCAAGGTACAAGGATATCCAACCGAACCATGCGCCGCATAATTAGTTCAAACAAATGCAAGCCAACATTCACTGAAAGAATCTCGAAGGGTTTAGACCACCAAAACTCTATTTTTCTGAACAAGAGTGTCTTGCATTTTGAATACAAAGAAACTTGGTAGTTTCATAAAAAGACACAGCATTAGTTAAGCTCCAAGAACTAAAATCCTATATAATCCAGAGGAAGGTTGCAACTGCTCTTGGACTCGGTACCTTATCCACTGACAATCTTCACCTGCTTTATAGGTAACCCTATCAGTTGCCAACCTTTAAGGTTGGGCAGTTGATCATCTGATGCTCCAAGGAACCCTGTCAGATTATGGTGTGCTGGTTGGATTACCTAAGAGTAATGTATTGGGTCAATCTGAAAACTATGGATGGCAACGTCATATGTAGTTTAGGTTGGCAAGAGCCTTCTGGGCTTCTTGTCCAGGTCTCAAGGAGTTGAAATGCCACTGACGTATTGAGGTTGGACTTGGATTTCCATTCTCCTTTCAAGATAAACTGCATACACCTAACCTACCTGGTAATTTGTCTTGAGAAGACTTCAACATCAAAGTCATCTGAGTGAGTTCTTTAGTATAGATTAGAGTCCTCTCTCTCTCTCTCTGAGAAAAAATAAAGGAATTAGTTAGAGCCTTAACCTCTATATTGAGCCCAGTTTAGTATTCTTTCCTTTGATGGAATGGTTGGTAACCTACGCTTATGAGCATCAAATATTCGATAAATTTGGAAAAAAAAAAACTTTGGCTTGGTGATCCCCAGGCCCAAATCAGGTACTAAAATATAAGCCCACAAGCCCATCTGGTTAATTACAGTTTGGCCTCCAAGCCACTCACAACCATGGTTCATCAGGTCAACCAACATCTGGTCATGCAACAAAATACAACCTAGTCCAACCCAAATGCATTCTGATAATCTTCAACTATTCAAGCTCCTTTTGAGAGAGAGATTATGTTACCTTAAAAGACTGGTAGTCTGATCCAAAGATGAGGTCAAATTAACAGGTTAACCTCACAAAGCCCAGCTGTGGCAGGAGATAATAAGCTTCTCTCCTGATTGACTGTAATGCGAGCTCCTTGCCATTCTTAGACCCAAAAGATTTTATGCCTAGTTCACCCAGACCATTCTGAAGCTCTGGTTTTCTTTTCAATTTTTTTAAACAAAAAGAAAACTTGCAATTTTGTTTAAAATTATAAGTACTTAATAATATTGCACCGAGTGAGCTATTGTGGTCGCATAAGATTAAATAGGTACTAGCATGCTAAACAGTTGTAATCCAACAATACTTTTCATCTTTCATCACCGTGCATGCACATTATCAATTAAGCTATTGTTTGTGTTTATTGTTGCACACTCTTCATGCATCTCTTTTTCCCTTGGTGATATTTATTTTGCATAGCTTCTTCTCCTAGCACGTTAGTTTTAGAAGGTGTATTGTTAAAATGCAGATATGAAACATAAAGTTTTGATCATGTTGTGCAACTTACGAGCGCAAATACCAAAGTGAAATAGTTCATGAATCACATAAGAAGATCTCTATTGACATCTGCGTCTTATACAATCTCTTCCTACACATTGCCTAGTTCTAGCATCTCTTACCTTATTCCTGCAGAGTATAAAGGAAGCTTGATTGCTCAAGTCATTCAATACTCCAAAGCCCCATTCCCCAACCAGTCAACATTAATCCAACAAAAACTTAGCTAATCCATTGATCCACCTGAATTAGCAATTTGAACCTTAGATAGCACGATGTAAGAATGATTCAATCCACTGAGATTTTCAAATATATTCTTGGTCAATTCAATTTGACCTGGATGAATTCAACTCTAATCAATGAATTTTAAGACCATACTTGTTTTCTACTTCCAAGGTCAGAGAACTTAGTCAAGTGGCTATAATGAAGAAGAGAGAACATAATCTAGAAGGACCACAAATCTAGTGCAGATTACTTTGGCTACTGTAGATAGGACTAGATAAGGTTAAAAGTGAGATTTACCATATTTGAAAGCTAAATCACATGTCAAACTTTTAAAAGCTTTAATTTGGTTATACACCCGACCGATTAAGAAAGATCGATGATCTTTATTTCAAATTAGATAATTTTTCTAGCTTTATGACATGACGTATTGTTAAAAGGATATGGTGCACCGAGTGATTTGGCCTAAATTTTATCATTTAGATCCCGAAATAAACCAATCAAATCAAAAATTTTGTTTTCAAGAAAGTATTTAACTAAGCATAACCTTCAATCTAGAAAGAATTAGGTAGAGTGATTGAACACAAAATTAATGTAGAAGCCAAGATCTATCACTTAAGAATTTTAGCTTATGTATATTAACCATATCTATCTTGAAAAAGCTAAATTCTATTTGAACTAGTAAAGAAATCTGACTCAAATTATATTAGAGTAAATCTACCTTTTATATATAGAGGCTATGTATCATACTTGATTGATCATCAATAAAAGAAAAGAAAACCTAAATCCTATTTTCATCACATCTTCTTAAGAGATTTAAGTAGAGCAAGTTGAGGAAATTAGTTTTTCTTCTTGACGAGATTAAGAGAAAAGGAGGCTAATTAGAAAAATTGATTATTAAAAATAAAATGTTGAAATAAAATAGGTGATGAGAAAGAGAGCGATATCGATGCATCTACTATCATATGGCTTTGTGGGAACCAAACTCATCAATGAATGTGGATTCCTTCTAAAATGGCACTAAAGATATAATCTCTACTAAGTAGTAATCAATTAATATGAGTTGATCCGATGAACATATGATGGTTTGATGGTTGTGATCCTGTAAGAAGGTAGACAAGATCCTATCATATGGATGATTAGAGGCAAAGGATGTGTCGGGGTATCAACTACTCTGATACCACTTGTTAAAGATCTAGTATCAACAAATTGTGATAGGAAGAAAGAAGAAAATAAAATAAGAAAGCAAATCAAATACATGAATCATGACATCATCCGCTAGGTACAAGTGGATCATACTCACCGCCTGTATTTGGATCCACTTTCAATCTTTTACCTCCATGGTAGCTGGCATCTCATCGCATAAGAGAGTATCGATCAACTCATATTGGATGAGAATATTCTTTATCCTTACTTGCCACAAAAAAAAATTATTCTTTTCATCAAACCCCTATTGATCTCCATCTTGATCACACTTATCTTCTTCATATTCTGCAATCTCTATCTACTACTATAATTTGTGCTCTAGTACTATCTAGCTTTGATACCAATCTGTTGGAGTATTGACTATTCTGATACCACTTATTAAGGACCTAGTACTTGTTGAGAATATTATCCCAAAGTCAATCATTAGCCTATTGATGATTGAGCTATTTTATATAATTATATATAAATTATTAATTAAATAAAAATCATTTCAACTTTTTCATCATAAATCTTTCATCTTCTAATGAACTTCTATTTATTCTGATGAAGTTCTTATGACTATTTAGAATCGATAAAAAAAATTTATCATTTAGTTCTTAAAATAGTTCACAATTAAATGATACATTATTACCAAGGACGATAATATTTATCGAGTATAGATCGTTGTATGTCATATAGGTTGATTGTCCTCTTAACCAAGGAATATGGAGATACTGGTATGGCATGTAGGTGAGATGTAGGGGTATATCTGCACTGAACATGACCAACTTCAGAATTTTTCTGCTGCTAAGGATTGCTCTGATGGAATATGGGTATAAGTGTCTCTCCGATCTGAGATCACTATGGTGACTTTCAATTAACTCACTATACTTTGATGCTGGACTACCTAAATTTTTAATTCAGTAATGAAATATTTTTGGGTACAGTCAAGTCCTTGAGGAGTCGATGCATGAATCAAGATGGGACTGACCACTCCTGGTCATAGGAGCTATGATCAATAATATTTTAATTTAGTAAAGCCATTGCTAGGATAGTCCTAGTGAGGGGTCACAAGACTAATTGCTTTAAGACATGATTTGAATGTATCCTCCAGGATTGATAGTTAAATCATGAGTCATCCTACGCATAGAGATCAAAGGAATGTATTATGCGGTAACCATATTTACGTAGGTTCTGAATATTGCGATTGCACTATTTGGCCTATCTAAATATCGAGTACCATTGCTAGATGGTTACTTCGATTAGTATAGAAAATTGATTCCTATGCTACTGGCTTAGGTTCGAACTTATGAGGTCATACACACTAGAGGTTCCTACCCGATCTAATGGCTAATCAAAAGAAGTTTAATTAGTGATTTGATCACTAATTAACTCAACTTGATTGAGTGATTATTTTTGGATCAAGATCAATTGAATTGGATTCATTTGGATTTAACCCGATTAGATTATAAAATGATCTAATCGTTAAGGAGTTTAATTCCTAATTTGATCAAAAATTTGGCTTGATTAATTTTTGATTTAATTAGGATTTAATTAAGCCTAATTAAGCTTAAATAAGTTAGATTTATTTTGATCTAGTTGGGCCTAACCAATTTGGATTGGATTGGTTCAATTGGATGTCAAATGTAAGACTAGTTTGACTAGTATTCTCATGTGCCACATCATCCTTTAACTTGTGCTTTTCTATCTCCATAAGAAAAAGATTTGTCATAAATTATTTCCATGCAAGGAAGGGTGTGCATTCTCCCTCATAATGCATCGTAAGGATTGGCTTGATCTGGTTACCAATTGAATTCAAATGGAATTTGAATTTCAATAGGTAACCACTTGATCTAAACCACTTTCTCATGCCTTCTTTATTTTGTGTGTATCTATAAAATATCTAATTTTATGGATGTGCGATATATGAAGAAAGAAAAGTGAGAACATCAAGAGACCAGAGAAGAGAAAGTCTCTTCTCTACGTGCATGAGAAAAAAAAATCAGGCGCAAAGGGTTTTGGGTGAGAGCATATCTTAGGATCTATACCTAGGGTTTAGATTTCCAATTATGAGTATGAGGATCGTGACTTTCCAAAAACTGATGGAAGATCTTCTCTTCATCATCTTTTGCATTCATCGAGATCCGGAGCATTTGAAGACCCCATGAAGAAAATCAAAGAAGTTTGATCTATATCAGCAATAAAGATTTCTGTAGCGAGCTAGCATTCGAAAGGAACAGATCGGGATCAGGATCTCGTGTGGATTACTCATAGAGGATAGATACGTGTGTGGCTGCATTACAATATTCAGATCTACATCGAGAAGATCAGATTGCGATGCTCTTCTATCCATAAAAGATAATATATTTTGAATACATAGAGCAGTAAAATAATAGTTTTACTGCAGTCATTATTTTTATTTTCAGATATGCAAGCATATATGACTCATTAGATTCTATAGCATGTAGAATTTTAGATTAGATCTGTAGCTCTTATTATTAATGTGATTAATAATAGTTTCTTCTACGTATATTTTTTGAAATTTTTTTTTGAAAATAGAGCTAGAAATCCTATACGTTCTCTTTAATTGGTATCAGAGCAGTAGGTACTTTAATATATTATATATGCATGATTTAGATTAATTTTAGATTAGATCTAAATAATAATCTGATCTGAAAAATAAAAATGATGATCACATGGACTGTAGGTTGTCCTACTGTAAGATTTATTTCTTGCAGTGGACATGTTATCCTGGTATATTGCGGTCTATAAAATTGATCATAAAAATTTTAGATTAGATCTAATAATTTTTATGATATATTTAAAATATTTAATTTAAATTTTATTATGAATTAGTATTTAGATTAGATCTAAATATTTTCATGATTTTTCTATAGAGTATATAGTTTTAGATTAAACTTGAGCAGGATCTTAAAAAATTTTTGTTCGTCGATCGAGCTGACTCCCTTAGAAATCAAGCCAGCTCGATTAGCATGCCAGCCATGATATGATTTTTAGATTATTGCTCCAATCGGCTTGATCAAAAATTGAGCTGGCCCGACTTCAATTCAGGCCGACTTGGATTGGATTCGAGCCTGTCCGACGGACACGATGGTCTTTAGGCCTTTCCCTGAGTCAATTGTATCAGGAACTGAGCCAGCTCAGCTTTTGCTCAGGTCAGCTCAGATGGGATTCGAGCCAGCCCGACTGAGAAGTTGGCTGAATATTATAATTAACTGATTTTATGAGATCAAACCTACATCTAATGCTTGTTTATCAAATAAATCGATTCATTTTTGAAATGAGTCGACCTATTTAGTGAAACAATGCTAGAATATAAAGAACCTTTCAAAATTTTGAAAAATATTTTTGAAATATCGAATCCCAACCCTTAGCCTTAAACTTAATTAAAAATTAAGTATGATGAATTAGGATATAGAATTATAAATTAAAGATCCTAAGTTATTGATCATAAAATGTGGATTATTAGGTTAGTCGAATTAGATCCATTAATTTGGTTAGACCTAGGGTTAGTTAAAGAATGGACTAAATTAGAGTAATTGATCAAATCTAATCAAATATTGATTCAGATTAGGTCAAGAACTCTTTAGACCAAATTACAATAGTTATAGTTGGTCAAGCCTATGCCTTTAAAGAGGATCAAATGAACTTGATTCATGGCTACGCGGTTGAATCCAAAATTGCTAGGTTGGTTGAATTAAAACTAATAAATTAGATGATTTTGGTAGCTCAGATCAGTGGTTTTTAATTAGAAGCTATTCGTATTGATTCAATTTTTGATGAGTTAATGACATATTCCTTTCACTGATCTCACTTTCCTGACCATCCTGGTGAATTAAGTTATGATTAAACCACTTGATGATCTGAGCTCATCCATGTCAATTAGATAAATTAGTTTGACTGATTTAGGTGCTCCTAATGCTAGTTTTAATTAGGTCCTTATTGATCTGACTTGGTGAAGTCAGTGGAAGGATTCAAATTAGCTAGGCAATTCCTCTTAATATTGATTAATAAATTTTTTTAAAATTATTAAGTTCTTAAAATGATAAAGTTATGGTGATAACTAAGTCATAGCCTCCCATTAAGTTGAGTGATAATAGGTCCATTAGTTTAATAATCATTGAAGATCCAAAGATCTGATGCTTATTGACTAATAAAATTATCATTCATAATATAATAATTTAGTCATATTTTTCTAATGGTGGTCCTATTGGTCGGCCAAAGTCGGGCTTGATCATTTATTGGTCTGATATACCAAATATGGTCATGTTAATGGTTGGACCTAATTGAATCTTTTCAGTGGAGGCCAAAGCCTACTGATTAAATTTTTGGGATAAAAAAATTAAATTACTAGAAGTTATTTGGTGAAATAATTGATTATGAACCTATCTATAGGTGCACATGAATTGACCAACCAAAGTTGGGCTCGTGTGTAGTCTGTATGGATTCTAGTACCCACTAAAAAATTAGGAATAATTTTTTGAATTGAAGATAGAAGCTAATAGTTCGAATAAAATAGTGAAAAAACTTTTAGACTAAAGTTTGAATCTTTAGGATAAATAACATATACTAATTAGATTTGATTTTTCTTTTCTTTTATGCAGAAATGGTCAATATCCTGTCGCTCTGGTCATTGTTAGACAATGACAAACTTATGGAACCTAACTTCGATAGTTGGTATCGAAAGTTAAAGATCATCCTAGAGCATGAGCGGATCCTGTATATTTTGATGGATCCTGCACCTGATGAGCCAACTCTAAACGTAAGAGGCACGATCAAAGATACTTACCAGAAGTAGCTCAACGATCGCACCACTATTCGGTACATTATGCTGACGATGATGAATGATGAGTTCAGTTATAGATTTGAGAATGCCTAGTTTGAGGAGATGCTTAAAAAATTGAACGACTCCTTTGGCTAGCCTGATGACGTTGAGAGGCATAAAATTAGTTATGCCATTTTCACGCTCGGATGAGAGATGGGGTGTCAGTCATCGATCATGTATTGTACATGATCGAGATGATTGAGCACCTAAATAAGCTATAATTTTTTTTGCACAAGTAGCTCGAGAAGGATGCAATCTTGAATTCTTTACCCAAGTTCTTTCTTTCCTTCCTTACTCATTTTAGAATGACAAAGCTTACAGTAAACTACCATGGTTTATTGGAGTTACTGTAGAACTTTAAGAAAGATCATCAGCTCCAAAAGAGGTCGGTGAATGTTGTGGGAGGATCTTCTTCTGATCGATCCTTTAAGAAAAGAAAGAAGAATTAGAAGAAAAAGAATAAGAAGATGCAGTCGCATGCTGGAACATCTGCACAGGGTCAAACCAAGAAGTGCAAGTCCGATCAGAGCAAGATGGAGTGCTTCTTTTGCAAAAAGCAAGAGCACTGAAAGAAGAATTATCCTCAATACATTGCTTTCCTGGATCCCAACAAGCTAAGAAAGAAGTAAGTAGTTGCTGGATAAGATAATTATATAATAACACCTTTCAACTTCTCAATTTATGATACTATTGCTTAGGTATTAGATACCGAAAGTCCTTTATCATATTTGTAATTTGATGCAAAATTTGCAGGTCAGTAGGAGATTTGATGAAAGTGAGAGATTTTTGAACGTTGAAGATGGAAGATAAGTTTCAGTTCTAATTTAGGAATCATGAACCTTGTAATCAATTCTCATAGAGTTATTCTTAGTAATTGTCACTTTTGTCCAAGTTTTTTTATTGAATGTAATTTCTGTAGGTCTTTTGGCTAAGAATAATTATTAATTTTTAATAAAAATAAATTTTTGTGATATCATTTTGAAAGGTGCTATAGTTTGTGTTGGATAATTGAATAATAAAATTTATCTATTATCATAATTTGTTAACATAGTCCAAACCTTCAGTAAATATCCTAGAATAGACGAAGTGTTAGATGTCTACTTTTGACAATGTAGGCTAAGTCACATTAATAAGAATAAAATAAATAGGTTCGCTCAAGAAGAAATTCTTAAAGTTAGTAATTATGAATCACTTTCGACCTGTGAGTCTTGTCTTCTTGGTAAGATGACCAAATCATCTTTTACTGAAAAAGATAAGTGAGCCAGTGACTCCTGAGTCTAGTATATACTGATGTATGTGGACCAATGAGTGCAAGCGCTAGAGATAAATATTTCTACTTCATAATCTTTATAGACGATCTACCGAGATATGGGTATATCTATTTAATAAAGTATAAGTCGGAGTCATTTGAAATGTTCAAACTATTCCGTAATGAGGTAAAAAAGTAAACTAAGAAGAGTATTAAGACTCTTTGATCTGATCGAGAGGGTGAGTACTTTTTCAGTAAATTTCTGATATATCTTGGGAAGAATAAGATTCTCTCCCAATGGACTCCTTCTAAAACACCACAGCATAATGGTATGTTCGAAAGAAGGAATCGAATCTTGTTAGACATGATTTGATCTATGATGAAATTTGTCGGTCTACCAATCTTCCTATGAGGATATACACTCGAGTTAGCTTGTTATATTCTGATAGGATTCTGAGTAAGTCTATTTCTAAAATGTCATATAAGATGTAGATAGAGCGTAAGCCAGTACTCTCGTATCTTAGGATTTGGGGGTGTTCAGCTTACGTCAAATGTTTAGTAATGGACAAGCTTGGACCTAAGTCTCACATGTATAGCTTTAATTATAGGATATCTAAAAGGGATCAAAGGATATTACTTCTACCTAACTGATGAACAAAAGATGTTTATCAGCCTTAAGACAGTCTTTTTAGAAAGAAGTTCTTTGGTGAAGGGACTAATGCCTCTAAGATCGAGCTTAAGGAAGTTCGATAGATAAAAAAATCGACACAAGTAGCTAAACCTGAATTGGATTTGATTCGATCAGATCTGAAGCCTATTGATCCTGCACCCTTAAGATGATCTGGTAAAGTACCATGTCAGTCGGATAGATACTATAATTTTTTGGTTCGAGATGATGATCCAGTCGAACTCGATGAGAACAATGAGGATCCGATCATCTACATGAATGCGATGCAGAGACCCAACTTTGGAAAATGGCTTAAGGCCATGAAATTCGAAATGGAGTCCATGAAGGTCAACGATGTATGGACATTAGTTGATTCATTCGAAGGAATAAAATTCATAGGATGTAAGTGGATCTTCAAAAAAAAAAGAAGTACAGATGGAAAGATGGAAATCTATAAAGTCCGTCTGGTTGCTAAGGAGTATCGTCAACGTTATGGTATAGATTATGATGAGATATTTTTTTCTATGGCAATGCTCAAGTTCATTCGGATCATGCTTGTGATAGCTACGCATTTGGACTATGAAATCTAGCAAATGGATATAAAAATAGCTTTTCTAAATAGAAAGTTGGCTGAAGAGGTGTATATGATACAACCTGAAGATTTCACATCCATAGATGAGTCTAAGATGTGCAAGCTTTAAAGATCCATTTATGAAATGAAGCAGGCATCTCAAAGTTGGATCATATATTTTGATAGGACGATCAAGATGTATGGCTTCGTTAAGAATGAAGAAGAGCTCTACATATATAAGTGAACTAATGGTCCAACAGTTGTATTCCTCATTTTATATGTTGATGACATTCTTCTAATCAGAAATGATGTCTCTGCATTATAAGAAATAAAAATCTGACTATCGTCATAGTTCTTGATGAAAGATCTGGGAGAAGCTTTCTACATCTTAGGGATGAAGATCTATAGCGATAAATCTAAAAGATTGCTTGGATTATTCCAGTCCACGTACATTGATACTGTGCTGAAAAGATTCAGTATGGAGAATTTTAAGAAAGACTATCTACCGATAGATCATAAAATTTTTTTCTTGAAGAGGGATTATCCGACAACATCTCAAGAAAGAGAGAGCATATGAGTAAAATTTTATATGCTTCGATAGTAAGTTCTATTATGTACGCCATGATATGTACGCGATCAGATGTGGTATACTCACTAGGGATAGTAAGTAGAAACCAATCTGATTTAGGAAAGAACTACTGGAAGGTTGTTAAAACTATCCTGAAGTATTTGAGAAATACTAAGGACCAATGACTTATTTATGGTGAATTAGACTTAAAACTTATGGAGTTTATAGACTCCAATTTTTAGTCTGATCATGATGACAGCAAGAGCATGTTGGAGTATGTATTTACCATTAATAGTGGGGCTATCTGCTAGAAAAGTTTCAAGCAGCACACCATGGTTGATTCAATGTGCGAGATGGAGTATATTGCTATATCAGATGCTGCCAAAGAAGTGGTGTGACTGAAAAAGTTTATCACTGAGCTTAGAGTAACATCCTCTCTAGATGGTCCAGTTCTGCTATTCTATGATAGCTTTAGAGTCATAGCTCAAGTAAAGAAATTGAAAGTATACCAACAGACGAAGCATATTCTGTACTGCTTTCATCTTATCTAAAAAATCATGGATCTAGATAATATTGATCTTCAAAAGATTGACGGAAAGGAGAATCTAGCTGATCCATTCACTAAAGTCATTGTGATGAAGGAGTTCAATGACTTCAAGTCAAAAATGGGCATATGATATTGCATCGATTGGCTTTAGAACAAGTAGAAGATTATTGAAAATAGTGTCTCAAAGCCAATAGTCAGTTTATTGATGATTGAGCTATTTTATATAATTATATATAAATTATTAATTAAATAAAAGTTATTATAGCTTTTTCATCATAAATCTTTCATCTTCTAATAAACTCCTATCTGTTGTGATAAAGTTCTTAGGACTATTTAAAATCGACAAACAAGAATTTATTGTTTAGTTCTTAAAATAGTTTGCGATCTAATGATATATTATTACTAAGGACGATAATGTTTATCGAGTATAGATCATTATGTGCCATATAGGTTGGTTGTCCTCTTAACCAAGAAGTGTAGAGATATTGGTATGGCATGCAAGTGAGATATAGGGGTGTATCTGCATTGAACGTGACCAACTTTAGAACTTTTCTATTATCAAGGATTGCTCTAATAGAATATAGATATAAGTGTCCCTCTGACCTAAGTCACCACGGTGACTTTCAAGCAACTTACTGTGCTTTGGTGCCCGACTATCTGAATTTCTAATTCAATGATGAAAGATTTTTGGGTACAGTCAAATACTTAAGGAGTCGGTGCGTGAGTTAAGATGAGATTGACCACTCCTGATCATAGGAGCTGTGTTCAATAGTATTTTAATTTAGTAAAGCCTTGGTCAGGATAGTCTTAGTGAGGGGTCACAGGATTAATTGCTTTGAGATATGATTTAGATGTATCCTCCAGGGTTGACAGTTAAACCCTGAGTTATCCTTCACACAGAGATCAAAGGAATGTATTATACAGTAACCATATTCACGTAGGTTCTGAATATTGTGATTGCACTATTCGATCTATCCGGATGTTGGGTACCATTATAAGATGGTTACTTCAATTTGTACAGAAAATTAGTTCCTATGCTATCGGCTTAGATTCGAACCTGCGGGGTCACACACACTAGAGGTTTCTATCCGATCTAATGGCTGATCAAGAAAAATTTAATTAATAATTTGATCACTAATTAACTTAATTTGATTGAGTGATTATTTTTGGATCAAGATCAATTAAATTGGATTCATTTAGATTTGACCTGATTAGGTTATAAGATGATCTAATTATCAAGAAGGTTTAATTTTTGATTTGATCAGGGACTTGACTTGATTAATTTTTGATTTGATTAGAATTTAACCAAGCTTAATTAAGCTTAAATAAGTTGGATCTAACCAATTTAGATTGGATGGGTTCAATTAGATGTCAAATGTAAAACTAGTTTGACTGGTATTCTCATGTGCCACATCATCCTTTGACTTGCGCTTTTCTATCTCCATGAGAAAGAGGTTTCTCGTGAATTTTTTCCATGCAAGGGAGGGCGTGCTTTCTCCCTTCTCACGCACCATAAGGATTGGCTTGATCTGGTTACCAATTGAATTCAAATGGGATTTGAATTTCAATAGGTAACCACTTGATGTAAATCACTTCCTCACGCCTCCTTTATTTTGTGCGCATCTATAAAATATCTAATTTTATGGACATGCAACATATGAAGGAAGAAAAGTGAGAACATCAAGAGACCAGAGAAGAGAAAGTCTCTTCTCTACGTGTGTGAGAAAAAAAAAAATCAAGCGCAAAGGATTTTGGGTGAGAGCATACCTTAAGATCTGTACCTAGGGTTTGGATTTCTAGTTATGAGTTACGAGGGTTGTGACTTCACAAAAACTAATGGAAGACCTCCTCTTCATCACCTTCTGTGTTCATCGAGATCCAGTGCATCCAAAGACCCCACGAAGAAGATCAAAGGAGTTTAATCTACATCAGCAATAAAGATTTCTACAGCAAGCTAGCACTCGGGAGGAACTGATCGAAATCAGGGCCTCGTGTGGATTACCCATGAAGGTTAGACACGTGTGTGGCTTTATCACGGCATTCAAATCTACATCGAGGAGATCAGATTACGGTGCTCTTCTATCCGTAAAAAGATAATGTGTTTTGAACACATATAGCAGTAAAAATAGTTTTACTGCGGTCATTATTTTTATTTTTAGATTGGATGCATATATGATATATTAGATCCTGTAGTGTGTAGAATTTTTAAATTAGATCTATAGCTCTTATTATTAATATAATTAATCATAATTTTTGTTGCGTATGTTTTTTGAAATTCTTTTTTGAAAGTAGAGCTAGAAATCCTATGCACTCCCTTCAATACCGACATGTTATGATAGAAAAAAAAAATAAAATAAGAATATAATCAAGTACATGGATCGTCCAAAGGCTCACATCCATGGGGCATGCAAAGTTTTATTATGAGAGAGAAAATCAAATAACACAAAAAAAACTTACCACTTAATTCTTATACAAGAGTCTTTTAATAAGAAGCTCTAAAATCCTTACAAAAACTCTTTGAAATCTCTCAAGAAGTATCTCATACTTTCAAAATATCGCCAACTTTTCAACGTAATAAATGGCTCGTCAATCGGAATTATATAAACTCCAAAACTCAAAAATAGTATTCTAATAGAAAATTCAGTCCTAAACACACTCGAGATTGCATCTGGACCGTCCGATCACGATCGGCTCCCTCCTGGGCCATCGGATCATGCAACGGTAGTCTTGATCAGGCCTAGATTGATCTCAAATCATTAGATCACGATTGGGAGCTCTTCCAATCGTTGGATCATGCAAAAAAGAGGGCCATCATGCTAGATCAAGGCTAGATCGAATCCCAATCATTCAATCATGATCGGCTCTGCTCTAAGCTATCTGATCATGATCGGTCCATAAAATAGTGTCATGGATCGTGCGAAATGGAAAGGAAAATGTCTAATTTATCCACACGGGTGCCCATGAGTCGACGATCCATGGTGGATCGACTGGGCGCCTACGCAGCCCGCTCTCGCACGGCCCACATGCGCCCTCTGTGCGCGCTCGCATGCCCGACTGGCCCAACGTGCGGCTGGCCTAGTGCCACCACACATGGCCGATTTTGGGCTGCACCGTCGGTGGTTTCCTTCAGCGAGCTCGAAGATCGGCTATCCCATTCTGATCTTCTTTCATGCATATCTTTTTCGTCTGGACTCTGTTTGGACTATTTTCAGGCTCGTTGGATTTCATTCATCGTCTTGAACCTCATTATGGGCTTATTATGAGAGAATTTGAAGTATTTTTCTCAATAATCTCTATCTCAACTCGATATTCGATCTTTATCTATCTTTGAGAGTCGGTGATCTATCTCGCCCCCATGCCCTGGGGCACGCCTGCTATCTCATAGATGGACAAACATGGAAGTTGAGCTAGGCTGCTTGATTCCACCTCCATCATGGATTGTGTCCACTCTGACCAAAGATCTACTCGAAAAAGTTTTCTGTGGTAATAGAAATTTTACTCTACGACGTCGCCTTTTGTCCTCCCGAGTCTTCCGTCTCATGCTCGATTCACCTCCACCTAAAGCTCCACCTCGCACTGGGCTTCCTCTGGCTCCTGAAGCTCCACCTCATACTAAGCTCCCTACCAGATAGTAATATCTTTTCATCTTCTTTTTTTTCTCTAATATCATCCTATCATCGTACATGACCTTCAGGATTCCATCATCAACTACCCATATGTAGCCATTTGAATCCAGTCTACTTAGTGAGAGAAGATTTTGCCTGACATTGGGTATGTATCGGACCTTTCTCAATCTCTTCACTGCACCATCATATTGTTGGACATTATATCCTAAAGTCAATCATCTAGGTTGTAGATGGTTGACCTAAATATAATTATAATTAAATTATTAATAAATAAAATTATTATTTTAATTTTTTCATCATTTTATGTATTTTTCTGTAATGAACTCTTCTATGATGAAGTCCTTAGGATTATTTAGACTCAACAATGAAGGATTTATTGTTTAATCCTCAAATGTGTTTGCGATCAAATGATTTGTTGTTACCTAAGATGACAATGTATCGAGTGTAGGTCGTTATATGCCATAAGTGTTGGTTGTCCTCTTAACCAAAAAATATGGAGATACTGTTATGGCATGCAGATGAAGTGTAGGAATAAATTTCACTGAACGTGATCCAACTGTGGAGCTCTCTACTGTCAAAAGTTGCTCGCAAAGGATATGGGTATAAGTGTCTCTTAGACTTGAGATCACCACGGTGATCTACAAGCAACTCACTATACTTAGGTACCGAACTATCTGAATTTTTAATTCAGTGATGGAAGGCTACTAGGTATAGTCAAGTACTTAACTTGTTGGTATGTAAATCAAGATGGGATTGACCCCTTCAAGTATTGAAGCAAGTGTATCACTGTATTTCAATTTAGCAAATCCTCGATTGGGATAGTCTATGTGATATACACTGAGTTTTAAAATATAATGTGGATGAATTTTAGGATTGATAGTAAACCCTATATCATCCTTTGAGCATCGAGGTCAAGGGGATGAATTAGACGGTAACCATATGCCACAGGTTCGTCGATGTTGCATTACAATTATTCGATCTGTCCGAATGTCGGATATCATTGCTAGATGGTCACATCGATTGATACAGAAAATTAGTTTCGATGCTACCGACTTAGGATTCAAACCTATGGGATCACACACAATAGGAGTTTCTACCTGATCTAACGACTGATATTGAGTCTCGATGATCTAAGACTCGATGGTCAAGAGTCCCACTAGACTGAAATTCTATGATCAAGAGTCTCACTGGACTACGACTCTGAGTCCATGTCCGAGACTCTCTGATCGAATCTTGATGACCTAAAACTCTATGGTCAAGAATTTCACTAGACTGAAACTCTATGACCAAGAGTTCTAGTAGACTGGAACTCTAAATCCTACTCATTCGAGACTCTCTAATTAAGAGTCCCACTGATCTGGAACTCTATGATCGTGAGTTCGATTTATTTGGGACACTGGGTTCAAGAGTCCCATTGGTTTGGGACTCTTCAGGAATTTCATGTTGATGAGACTCTATTGCCCAGACACCCATCCGATTGGGACTCTATGTTTATTGAAGAATTAATTAGTAATTTGATTATTGATTAGCTTAATTTGATTGAGCGATGGAGATTTGATCAAGTTTGATCGAATTGAATTTGATTGGATTTGATCTGATCAGGTCATAAGATGACCTAATCGCTAAGAAAGAATCGATCATGATTTGATTAGAACTTGAATCTAATTAATAATTTAATTAAAATTTTATTAATTTAAATTAAGCCTAATTTAGTTGGATTTAATCTGATCTAATTGATTTCAATTAATGGGTTTGGTTGAAACTAATTTGGACCAAGTCAAATAAGATTTGAATTCAAACTCTCCCTAACATCCATCATATTTAACTTTTCCATCTTGACCCACGCCCTCCTTTGATTTTTGCATGAGATTTCTCACATAGAAATGAATATGCGCCCTTCCTCTCTTCTTCTTTTGATCTAGTTCAAGGGTTGGACCAGTTCAAACTAAGTTGAATTTTGAATTCAACTTGGTTGGTTTGAAATTTGAAAAACCTAATTACTTTCTTTTCTCCATGCCTACCTATCTTTTGTCGCACATTTTTTTTGGTAATTTTTGATAGAGGGCTAGTAGAAGGAGAGTCCTTCTGCTCATCACCCTTTTGGATGAGGCGTTGGAAAAGGATAAGACCCCATTTGAATTCAAATACTAGAAGTTGGTTGAAACTAGTTCAACTAATCTTAATCTATCCACTCCACATAAAATTTCTATTTATTTTTCATGCAATAAATTATAAAAATTTTTGTGCATGAAGCCAAAGAGGTTATCCTTTTGTGGTAAAAATTTGAAAGCAATTGGGCATTGGTTTTGAATGAAAAAAATCTTGGAGTGAAGGTGAGCAAAATCCTATAGCACTTTATTTTTTCTTCATGCCTCTATTCTCTTCTGCTTTCATATCTAAGGACACCAATTTTTAGATATGATCTAAATAGAATTTATAGATTTGAAAGTCATATTTTTATTAAAACTTGTTTAATGGATAAACTCCACACAAAGAGGGCATGAGAGGGTTTTCAGTGCATCAGGGTTTTTAGGCCGAGTGAAACCCTAGGGTTGGGACCCTGGGTTTGGGTGGAGAGATCGAGTGCTGTGAGCATCGGATTGCCACCAAATTTGAAACACCACTTTATCATCCTTCAAAGAATTATTTTAATTTTTTAGAGTATCTAGAAGATTAAAAAAAAATGATCGATTGGATCAATCGTGATCAGCCATTGAAGGCTCCAACGAAGAGCTAGCACTCCAGTAGGGCTGATCAGGATCAGAAGCTCCGTGTGGACCAACCATAGAGGTCGGACATGTGTATGGCTATGGTATGACATCAAAGCATTATTTGATGAATTTAGATTATGATGATCAGCTACCTGCACATAGGTATCGAGTTCTGAACTCAGATCGATCAGCAAATTTGATTTACTGATCGATCATGTGTCCTCCAACTGATCATCCCGATGCCTCTGATCGCACAGCTCGATCCATCCGATAGATAAATAGTACCCTCACTGCTCTTTAGAAAGTCAAACTGCTTCTCTCTACAACAAACATGATATATGCATGCAGAATCTAAAATTTACTGCTAGAAAGAAGTAGATACCTCATCAGATATCTCCAGAACATCATTCTCTGACTCACTACTAGCTGTCGCTATAGTAGCCCTCGTCTGATCCCTGAGCTATGGGCAATCTAACATGATGCCCTAACTTATCACATTGGTAGCATCTAATCTTGCTAAGATCCCTCATCTTGGACCTAGATCATCCTCCTCACGATCCTTTGTCGCTCCGTCTACTATCTCCTACTCCTTTAGAAACCACTAAAGCTGAGCTGCCACCATTTAAGCTCGAAGCTAGGTTCTCCCTCCTAAGAATCTTATTTTGGAGTATCGCTGCAGTGACCTTATCCATCTTGATGATGCTCTTTTCTATTAGAAGAGCAGTCACCAAGAACTCATACGAAGGAGAAAGCGATGCTAGCAAGACCAATGCCTTGGTCTTCTCCTCAACATTTTTGTCAACACTGAGGAGATCGATGAGAATCTTCTGAAAGTTGGATAGATGCTCTCGCACGCTCTGACCTTCGTCCATCTGCAACTGATAGAACTGCCTCCAAAGGAATAGTATATTGATGAGCAATTTTACCATATATAACTCCTCGAGCTTCGACCACAGCACCGTTAAAAAAATCTCATCAAGTACATGGATCACAACATCATCCGCTAGGTACAAACAAATCATGCTCACCACCTGCATCTGGATCTGCTTTCAATCCTTCACCTTCATGGTAGCTGGCATCTCGTTGTATAAGAGAGCGTCGATCAACCCATGTTGGATGAGGACATCTTTTATCCTTGCCACAAGAAGAAATTATCTTTTCCATCAAATGTGTTGATCTCTATCTTGATTGCACTTATCTTCTCTATATTCTTCAATCTTTATCTACTGCTGTAATCTGTACTTTGGTACTATTTAGCTCTGATACCAATCTATTGGGATATCAGCTATTCTGATACCATTTATTAAGGATCTAGTATCGGCATATTGCGACAGAAAGAAAGAAGAAAATAAAATAAGAATATAATCAAGTATATAGATTAGTCCAAAGGCTCGTCTTCATGGGGTATGTAAAGCTTCACTATAAGAAAGAAAATCAAACAATATAAGAGAAACTTACCACTCAACTCTTGTACAAGAGTCTCTTAACAAGAAGTTTCAAAATCTTTATAAAAGCTCTCTGAAATCTCTCAAAAATTCTTTCGATACCTCCAAAATGTCACCAACTTTTCAATGCAATAAACGACTTGTTAATTGGAGTTATATAGACTCCAAAAACTTAAAAACAATATTTCAATAGAAAATTCAGTCCTAAACACATTCGAGATCGCATCTGGACGGTCTGATCATGATCAGCTCCCTCCTGAGCTGTCGGATCGTGCAACAGCAGTCCTGATCAGGCTCGAATCGATCTCGAACCATTAGATCGTGACTAGGAGCTCTCCTAGCCATCGGATCATGCAAAGAAGAGGGCCATCATGTCAGAACAAGGCCAGATCGAATCCCAGCCGTTCGATCATGATCGGCTCTACTCTGAGCCATCCGATCGCGATCAATCCATAGAACAGTGCCATGAATCGTGCAAAATAGAAAGAGAAATGTCTAATTGGTCCATGCGGGCGCCCGTGAGCTGGCGGTCTATAGTGGACCGTGCTCCATTGCATGGGCTGGATGCCCGTGCGGCCTGCTCCTGCACGGCCCATGCGCGCCCTCCGCACATGCTCGCGCACTCGATCGGCCCAGTGCATGGCTGGCCCAGCGCCGTTGTGTGTGGCTGGTTTTGGGCTGCGCCATCGGTGGGTCCTTCCAGCGAGTCCGAAGACTAGCTATCTCTGATCTTTTTTTGCGCGTATTTTTTTCATCTGAATTTCATTTGGGGTATTTTTGAGTTCGTTGGATTTTATTCATCGTCCTAGAACTTGCTATGGACTTATTATGAAAGAATTCGAGGTGCTTTTTCCAATAAAATGTATTGTAAATAAAATATATTGGAGAAACAAAATAGAAGACATCGGAAGCTAGGCTGAGGCTCAAAGCGGGGTGGAACTGAGAACACCGTACGTGTACCTTCCAAGGTCTGCTCATGTTAGCAGTTGGATGCAAATGCCTTCAATATGGGCAAAAGGTTGGTCTTACGCATACAACACTGTCATCTCTATTACATAGGCAATTTGACGTAATGTGCCGTTGAACTACGCTAGGTCAATTTCTAATTTTTTGTGGCAAATTCTCAGAATGGTCACTATTAGCTACTTCCTAAATATATATCATCCTTATGAATTTTTCATTTGATGAATAAAAGATGACCCACGAAATATATCAGTTAGTCCACGGAGGACGTCATGGAAATGTGATCAAGGCTGATATGAGCCTGGAGACGTTGGATGAATGAGCCCAAGCTTCTTTCGGCACATCAACCGTTGGATTGCGGAAAGGCCACTTCAAGGGTGCAGACGATGGACGACAGAGACTGCAGTGCTTTGAGAGCCGAGCAAGGTATGGTCGCGAAAGAAGAGCAATAATTCTTTCGCGCGAAAGATACAACCCGAATCCCTTCGTAAAACCCTGAACCCTGTAGAAATATCCCCCGGCTTTTGATAAATATCGCCCATCCTTCTCTCTCTCTCTCTCTCCTCTCTCGTGAGTTGCACCAATGGCGACGCTGAGCTCTTCCTCTCTACTCGGCCCCAAAACGCTCCTTTCCTTCCCTTTTCCCAACCGTACCCCTCTACGCGCCGCCTCGATGCTCCCGCGTCCTGCCCTCCCGTCCCCTCTCCTCCCCGACCTCGCGGCCCCTGTCTCCTCCCGCCACCGGCGCGCCGCCCGGCCGGGGAATCGCGCCGGGGCGGTGGTCTGGGCGATGGCGGTGGATGGGGACTACTCCTCGAGGAGGAGCAGTAGCAGCGAGCCGCGGGAGACGATCCTCCTCCCTGGATGCGATTACAACCACTGGCTCGTCGTCATGGAGTTCCCCAAGGATCCGGCGCCCACCCGGGAGCAGATGATCGAGACGTATCTCAACACCCTTGCCACCGTTCTTGGAAGGTAGAACCCCATTTGGATTTCATTCCTTGTCTAGGTTTTTCGAGATTTCTAGGGTTTTATGTCCTTCTTATTATGGTACTGTTTTGTGCATTAAATCCTTCTTTTGATTATAATTGATTTGTAACATTGGAAAATGTCTTCTTTTTATGTTGAATTAGGAATGTAAATTTAAAATATATAGGGTTTAAGTTAATGGGATCCAAACAATTTTTCATGCATTAGGGCTGAGTATAAGGTGCTATGTTTCTAAACGCTTGGTATAGTTAGAATTAATTGTTATGGCTCGAAAAAATTGCTAGCTAAAGAGCAACCAGGATAACAAGCTTGGGAGTAAGTCATCTTAAAATAATTGTTGGTATTGGATAATCTGGAGTTAAACGTTTGCTTTGCCAGATATTAATTGAACATTGACTTGATTATGCTTGGTTGACCTGATCATGTGTCTCATTTTCGATAATGCGCTGTGTTCTGGATAGCTATATGATTTTTTATGAATGATGTTAGTTTTGGAGGCTGCTGTAATGTTTGCTTTTGAAAGTACACAGTGTGGGTGCTCCTCGCTAATTTGAGCAAAATTATCACAAGGCATGAAGTCTCGTTGCATTTCACATCAGGAAATTCAGGCTTTTTGTTCAGTGCAAGTTGGTGGTTCAGTTATTTAGCAGTTTTTACTCACAAAACCTATCACTTGGTCGTCCGACATACCGAGATAAAGCTGTTTCTTTTAGTGTCATATACGTTATTATGGTTTCGCGGTTTCATTGTGAAGGTCTTATCTGTTTCCTAGTGTGGTAACTTATTTGGTTACTCAGTTTTGGAACATTAGTTAAACAAAATTTGTTACCAATGTCCCAGTGCTACTGCACTGGCTACCCCAAAGCCTCAAATATCAATTAAGAGATGTAGTATAGAATCAAGGTCCATTGCCCTCTATTATAATTTGCACTTCCCAAATAGTCCTTGTGCATAGAAATATTTTATGTGGATAGAATCATAGAATATCATCCACATTGCCATCTCATTCCACAGGAAATAGAGGCTAAAGACTTTTCCTATTAGAAACAAGATGTAGAAGTGTACTATGTGATACGGTATGACATTTAATGCCAACACATTTATTTAAAGAAATTGGTCATGTTAGTTCCTTTTTATTTCCTTTTCAAGGAGACAATATCATCCATGAGCGGATGGTATGCTTTTACATGGAACCAAAAAATTAAAGTCGATGTCCAGACTGTGATGGACCAGGTGAAAATAATTATATGATAAATGGAACCAACATAAGTCAAAAGGCCGTCGTTCCAATATGAAAGTAGTGTATCAACCTTTAGAATATTTCCAAGGTTGTTGGAAGATAAGCTTGAGTTTGTTTAACTGGATCTTTCTTCATGGGATATTGCATTCAATTTTTCTTCCTCTGTCCCCCTAATATGGTTTCTATGGAACCAATTATCAATGAAGTCAATATTATGGGTCCAGATTCATTAGTTAAAAGGTCTCTCTTGTCTGATAATTTCTATCATGCATTATAATGTGCTGAAGATTGTTGCAAATTAGATGGTTGAACTGTTGGAAAATCATGATCAGAAATTTTGATATGTGGATAAGTCCATCTTAAAGTTGTTTGCTTTTTCTTACTTATGCGAGAGTGAGTATGTGATCAAGACTTTAGAATTGGTTTCTCTGTTCAGTTTGGGTTTATTTATAATTTTATCTCCTAGAGGGCATGTAAGTACCTTAACTGTTCTCCTTTAGAAGTCTGTGGTGCTTAGAGGGAGATACAGTCGTTCTGACAAAAAAGGCTTTCGGCATTTCGTTAATGAGTACTCAAAGTTGGGACATAATAAAGTATGACTGGTGCTAACTATTATATGCTTATTGCAATCATCATGATTAGCAATCCAGGTTGGAAAAAAATAAAAATAAAAAAAATATTCAAGGAGGTAATGAGACTATCGAAGATTCTCTATAATCTACAACAGAAACCATGTAAAATCTCTGAATGATATATTAATGATGGCCTTCCTTCAAATTTCCTCTTTCTGTTTTGTGGATGTTCAAGCATGTATTTTTATTCATGGGTCCAATGTGGTTTGTGCACTTTAGGAGATTATGTGATTAAAGTTATTGATTATGGTCACATTTGAAAGGTTAATGGAGGGAAACATGTCATTGGAATTTGTTCTCTTTTCTTTTTATTGTTTAATGTAGTTTCTCTACCCCCCCTGGCACTTTCGCAGCATGGAAGAAGCCAAGAAGAACCTGTATGCTTTTAGCACTACTACTTATACAGGCTTTCAATGTACCGTATCTGAAGAAACATCTGAAAAATTCAAGGGTAAGCTTTTTCTTTTTTCTGTAAGAAATTCATTATTATTTTCTTTCTTTCTCTATCATTTTCTGGCAGAATTTGCTAAACCCTTTTCTCGTGATATGCAGGATTGCCAGGCGTTCTTTGGGTTCTGCCAGATTCCTATATAGATGTAAAAAACAAAGATTATGGAGGTCAGTTCAAGATAAAGAAAGAATCTATGTTACTGATGTGCATGTGATTAACTTCTTTGTTTGGCGGATCAGGTGATAAATATATAAATGGGGAGATAATTCCATGTAAATACCCTACTTATCAACCAAAGCAAAGGAGTGGATCAAAATATGAGAGCAGAAGGTATGAAAGACGAAGGGATGGTCCCCCAGCAGAACGTAGAAGACCAAGACAAGAAAAACCTCAGCCTGAATCAGCTTCTTGATGTGGTAAAGTCCACATCACCTGCTTCATTGTACCTGCAGGCATATTGGAATCATGGGGTCCTTCCTCTTTGCGGCACATGCTATCATGATGGAAAAGTCAGTGGCTCTTAATCAACTCATACGGGTTGTGGCAACATATGCGCAATTTTTATTCATGAAAAAAATTAGTTGTAGTAATAGTAACAAGTTGAAGAGGTATAAGCAGTCTAAATGTTTTGCGGGTCTTTGCATTCATTGTAGGCATTGTACGGAATAGCTTTTTGTGAAGAAAGAAAGTAGTTATAAGTATTTTCAGTCCATTGTTGTGTCAAGTAAAACATGTGACGTTCTGAGATATCTGCCTAATGATTCTGTTGGCTGGAAGTTTGTGTTTTTAAGTAATTTAGGTAATGTCTGAAATGCATTACGATGTTATATATGAACTCTTATCATATTCAGAATATGTCTTTCAATAGATTGTGCTACATGGTTCTCCGATCTTAGTCTGGTTCCACCTGTTCTGCTGATGGGTTTGGTTCTGGGTTTGGAGTAAAATATTGGCAAGTTGCTGGTCTGGTTATTAATCTCTGTTATAAGGAGATCTGGGTGGAGGCATATCAGCTTAAAGATGAAGCCAGCTTGTATTTTCTTCTGTTTACTACAAAAGAATCTTTTTGTTTAAATTTTTCTTTTGCAATCCGGATATATAATTTTAATCATAAATGCCTAGATGTATCTGGATATAAAGAAGGATGCTTCTTGCCGGCAACGGTGCATGGTGTCGTCTCTCTGTCTTGCGTTGTCCCATTCTGGAGGAGGCATTCTATGGATGTCCCTTCCGTGCTCCTCGGATCTCAAAGCTTTTTTAATTCATGAAAGATTTTTTTCAAAATAATTTTAATCTTTTAATAATTTTAACATGATTTGCATCACCTTTTGAATTTCTCTCTAGGTATAAGTAATTTTTGGTTTCATAATTTATATTTTAAGCTTTCTAGGATTGTGGAAAGTTGCCAGGGATTTAATCTGACACAGCATCAATAAAAGTGTGATGGTGCTCTTAAAATGAATCTCTGGCCTCGCTACCCTTGAGCTCCGAACCGAAGCACAGAACAAATGAAACCGTCGGTGCCCTGCGGTGCTAATGCGTTAGGTTGTGGGATTGTTTTTCTCGTTAGCCTTGGGTCACCGCCACAACGTAAGAGGTACCGTAATTTTGTTATAATATTTGTCTAATTTTATTTTAAACCGATATGTTATTGATTTAATATGAAATCATCAATAATTATTGGCTTAGCCGATGTGTATAGATCGACATACTTTCTATCTATTTATTTTTGAACATTTCTGCACTTCAAGCAATCATTCTTATTTCTTGCACTACCAATATGGACCTCATTTTCATCATCATCAACACTGCTATGTGCAAACCCGTTCTCATGTTTGCTGATAAATGTTATGGTCATAAAAATCGATTCAAATTGTATTTTTTGGGTGAAAGCTTCAAGGCAGCTTGATAATAACAGTTAACAGAATGCTGCAGAACAACGAGACTATCATGCCACTCCAAGCATAAGGAAAGCTATAACATGACGAAAGGATGAATATTATTTTTAGATAGGATGAAATCTTGTGGAAGCAAAGATCAAGAGTTTAATGGCTGAAATATGGAGACAAAAATAGGAAATTCTTTCATACGATGGCAAGCACAAGAAAGAGCATAAATAAAATATTCCAAGTTGAAGATGGAAGATCCAAAACAGATTACGGAAGTATTCTCTCGCTATTTTAAGAAGATGTTAGGATCAGAGCAATGCTTTGACGTACAAGTTGAATGGGAAAGTGTCTTCCTTGATGAACGGATAGATCTGAAGGAGTTGGGCAGTAATAAAGGAAGATGTATGCAAACTATTTCAGGCCATTCACTCCAAGAACACCGACATAGGAAGATTAAATCACTCGTATATCACTCTTATACTCAAAACGTTGAGGCAGCTTGGGGGTGAAGGATCATAGACCCATTAGCCTGATTAATGGTATTGTCAAAATTTTCACAAAGACATTGGCAAATAGGTTGCTGAAATATATAAACTCTTTGATCTCAGAATCACAATTGGCATTCATTGGAGGGCGTCAAATTGCAGATTGTTACTCTGCAGCCATGGAGATTATTTCACACTGCTCAAAGACCAAGCAAAAAGGTATTTTGCTAAAGTTGGATTTCAAAAAAGCATATAATAAAATAAATTGGAACTTCCTTTCTGAGCTGATGAAGGCAAGAAGCTTTGGAGAAGGGTGGTGCAATTGGGTTAAAGATTTACCATGCTCCAGCAAGTTAGCACCTGTTGTCAATGGTTGGATTCCTGCCAAGCAGGGACTCGAACAAGGTGATCTTTTATTTATATTAGTCATAGATACTCTTGATGGAATGGTCAAAGTGGCTGCAAAACATAAACTCATCGAAGGAATTGGTGCTAAAGAAACAACGGGTAACACATGCTGCCTTCAATATGCTGATGATACACTACCACCGAGCAATACCAATAAGCTACAAATACCAAGACTCAAGTTTATGCTCTACTCCTTCCAACTGTTCACGGGATTAAAGATCAATTTTGACAAGAGTAGTCTATTCGGGATTGGAATTACAGAATCCTTTGGCAAGAATTTTGCTAAGCAAATAGGATGTGCTTTCTCTAAGCTTCCCACAAAATACTTGGGCTTCCCACTAGATACTTCAAATCTTCGGTCGGCTGATTGGTCCTTCGTGCTGGAATAAATAGAGTACGAATTATCCGCATGGAAGAGAAAAATGCTTTCAATGGGGGGTCGTGTAACTTTGATCAACGCTCGTCTAAGCTCCATTCCCACTTCTCATACCACAGAAAATCATCAACAAGGTTGACAAAATGCGTAGGCAATTCCTATGGCGAGGTAACGAGGAAGGTACGAGAGGTGTTAACCTGGTGTGCCGTCCCAAAAAATTAGGCAGCTTGGGAATCATTAACCTCGAAAAATTCGATCAATGCCTCCTACTAAATCGGTGGTGGAAAGTTGCTGAGGAACCAATAAGTAATTGAAGCTCTTTGATAAGAAGATTTTATTATCAAGATAAGGCACCATGGACGACCAAGTGTAAGGAAGCAAGGTTCGTCTTGGTAGTTTGGAAAAGTGTTTTGAAGGTGATGCAACCTTTTAGACACGACATCAAGTTTCAATGTAGAAATGGCAAGGATCATTGGATCTCCTCACCTCTTACCCAGAAATTACGGTAGCTCAAGCAATAACAACTATAGAGAAGAGAAATCTATTCAGAGAGATCTTAGGTATGGTGGGGGGAAGAGAGCTCAATTTATTGGAATTGAAATTAAAAAATATATCCCTTAGCAGAGAGAGTGGGGAAGTGGTGAAACCTTCTTAACAAAAGATTGCTACTTCTTCCCAAGTCATGGGGGTAAAATAACGTAAGTTTCAAATTTTTGGAGACTTCCGGTACCAGAAAAGGCTAAGATTTTCTATTGGTTACTACTTAAAAGTAAGATCTTGATGGCAGACAACTTGAGGCGAAGGAATCTGAGTGCACCTTTTCAATGCCCATTATGCGTTGAGGAGGAAGAAACAGTTAAGCACCCATTCCTTGAGTGTAAGTACACCGGGGAGATTTGGCGACATATAATAGCCAAAACAAAATTATCCACCACACCAAAGTCAATAGATGAGCTATGGAATCAGATTCCTATACACATCTTAAAAGTATCTCGGGACTGCCTAGTAATTGCTATCTGCTGGACGGTGTGGAAAGAAAGAAATGGAAGGATATTCCATTTTGAGGCCTACTCTGCATACAAAACTCTTCATAAAAACTGCAACTCTCTTCAACGAGTGGGCATCTATTCGCAAGAAAGAATGAAAAACAGAAATTAAAGCATTAGGAAGGATGCTAATGTAGAGGGATGAGACTAGAGTGTTTAACCATGGTGATGAGGAAACATTTTCCTTCCACATTTTGCATGTTTTGGTTCATGTTGGGTGAGAGAGTTATGGAAGAAATATTACCATTTTGAGGTCTCATCATCAACTCCACAGGAGGAGAAATGGGTACCCTACCCATTTAATTAGGGGAGTCAATTTGTAATGACAAACCTCTTGTAAATATCTTCTAGCGATAAACAAGAAAGATGATGGCTCATACAATATTGATTGATATTTTTAATCACTTTTTTCTATTTCAGAGAAATATAATTTATTAGCTGGAAATTCAGAATCAATATCTAAATACAACTGCCTGCTTGTCAGTCTCAAATTCATCAGATGGACCGAGCTTTCGATATATTAGTCCTAAAATATCAATCTAGATCTTAAAATATCTGGATTCTTGAATGGTTATTCTTTTTATTTTATATTTTCTGAAAATAAGTTGAGAGTTTTTATTAGTTTGCCGCGTAGATATATATGATAGAACTATGATTAAGATTTTTGTATTTGCCATATTTATAAAATTTTGAATTTTTTCTATTTTTAAGTTTTCTTTTTCTCTTTTTTTTTTTTGTTTTGTAATATTTTAGATCAACTCGTCGATCCATGGTCAACCTATTGCTAGATCATTGGCCCTGATCTAGAAACCAATATCCAAGCATGGCTTCAAAACATTATTTATCATGGAAGGCATAAATCAAGTTGATAAAAGCATCCAATCTGGTGATGAAATCAGAATTTCAATAAACTTTGATGCCTAACAAGAAAGCATTGTAGAGTTTTGATGGAGTTTGATACTTCAGCTCTCATAAACATGGTATCGTGTCTAAGGAAGCCACCATGGTACCTCTATCTATTACAAATCATATAAACTATTTTGCTTCTTAAATAGTACAATGATCCTTCCAATATACTAATAGAGAATTACTAGTTAGTGTTGGAGATAAATCCTGCTCCCGTTGAAGTCCAGTCTGAAGCTTAGCGTAATGCAGCTGGTAATTACGGAAGAGCTTCAATAAAAAATTTTCTCCCTAGCAGCCGAATTAATTCAGTGGCCGAATTACCCAGCAGACAAACTTAGCCGAATTCCTTCCGGACTCTTCCAATAATCGGATTCCTACGGGAGCCGAATTCCTTCCGAACTCCTCCAGCAATCGAGCTTCTACGAAAACCGAACTCTTTCCAGACTTCTCTAGTAGTCGGGCTCTTACGGGAGCCTAACTCCTTTCAGACTGTTTCTTTAGACGAATTCCTACATATAATTTCACTACTGAACGGTTACAATTATCACGATAATTATGATTGTTATTTATCAAGACAATTATGATCGACATTTATCAAGACAATCACGATCGATATTTATCAAGACAATTACGATCGACATTTATCAGAATGGTTACGACGGTCATTTATCATGACAGTTACAATGAGCTCCGTCTATAAAAAAGGATCCTCCAGATACGTTTTGATTAAGCTTTCTTTTCCTTCTTGAAACTCTGCCGAACTCCTCTCTAAGCACTCCATTTCTGTTGGCCAACAGAGCTAACTTGACCGTCGGAAGGTTTTACTGGAGCCACCACCATCGACTCCGGATGAGATTTTATTTTGTTGGTCACCGATGGCGACCTCATCTTTCTCGACTTCAGTTCGATCCGGCATCAATCAAATTCTGCACCAATAGTTAGGTACTAGACTAATTAGTTGATCAAAGAAGAAAATTTAAAGCTTTATATATTTGGATGTCGGTTCGAAACATCGATCTACCTTATGATATGAGCACTATTTTGTTTCCACTGATTCATATTTCTTTTTAATACTTAATTAATAAAAACATTCATCATTCCTATAGTTATAATACAGCAAATTCAAGTACATGTAATTCCATTTTCGACTCGATTTCTGGCCAAAATATTACATGATTGCTGTACTTATTGAAAGAAGCAGAAGGAAAACACGATCTTTTCTAGTCCTTGTCCACGATAATTTGCTAACTTGATAACGAAAACTAGATATAGTTTGATCATGGAGGTTTGAGTGGAAACCACCAACTCGATGGAAGTAATTCATCAAGTTCACCGCATTCAGAATGTCTTTTCGCTTCTTTATACGATCATATCATAAATTATTTGCGAATTGTAGAAAGATATTTCCTTTGGATGAAAGAACTTTGTTGAAAATTCCCTGTAAAAAGCTTCGATACTATTTAATAAGTTAAGGTAACGAAGGTTGGTCTTGCTAACATAGGGTTACAACTCTTCTACAAGTAATAAAGAGTCCTTTATCGTTCTTTATAGGACTCTTGTTCAGTCTTGTACAATCTGTTTTTAAATTAAAAAAGGGATGGTTCCATCCTCCCATTTGCTTCGAGAAAAGAGAAAAGGTCGGTCTTGCTGAAGCAAAGCCGGACATCGACATCGAGCCCAGAAATGGAGAATTCTTGGATCCTCTAAATCCCACCAAAGCAAAGTTGATGATTCCTTCGCTTTTACCATCCGTTTTTTTTTTTTTTTTTTTTTTCGGTGAAATCGCTTTTACCATCCTTTGATGCCCAAAACTGGCCTAATGTGAGAACATGACTTTGGCTCTAATTTATGTTATTAGTTAGTTTTATGTATCACAACCATGCTTTAACTAAAACGGTGACACAGCTACCAAAAAAACAAAAAACCAAAACAGTGACACTGAAGGACACATGAAACACTCAGAAGAGCATAAGCAAATACCGGTACAAGCGTTGCCCAGCCTTCTAAACGTGAGCATGAATGTTTTTTTTTTTTTTTTTTAATAATAGAATTTTTCCCATATATGTTTATAGAAATCGAATTATAAAAGTAACCTCCCCTATAGTGATCTGCTTGTCGGTTTGCTTGGTTAAAATTTCATAATTAAAAGTTAATTTTTTAATAATTGAGTTGATGAAGGCATAATAAAAAAATTATTCGTTATTAATTTATATATTAAGGTCAAGTTTTGGTAAATAAAGAGATTTTTCAAAAATAATTCTTCAATAATATGCAAAATGAATAAACTTTTTTTTAAAGTATTAAGAAAAATAGAAGAAAATATATTAAAATTTTAGAAATAAGAATCACTATTTTACATATAACTCATAATAATTTGATTTCAAATATTAAAACAAACATAATTTAGATATCACTTATTTATGATTAGCTGGCCATATGTTCCCTTTCCTTCGTGCGTCCGCTGGCTATCTCATCGTCTATTTCGGTGCTGGATAAACTGGAATATGAGCAGTAGAAATTTCTTGCTTTTCTCTTTTTATTTTGTCCTAACCTAACCAAACACCTTACTTTATACTGAAGTCAAAAAGTTGGTTTGAAAGCATCAAAAATTTAATTTTTAAAAATAATAAAATAATTTTTCTTATCTTATCTTTGTTTGCTGCCTTATTAGTTTTATTCCAAAATAATTCTTCTACCCTAAAGACAATCTCTCCCTCTCTCTCTCTCTCCCTCTCTCTCTCCAAAGTAATTCCGCTTCCACCACAGCTCACCCCCCACTATTAACTCGCTAAAAGGCACTCTCTCTTTCTCTCTCAAAAGTTGTCCAAAGGGCCAAAGGGCAAAACCCTACCTTGCACCCAAACCCTCCCCCCCCCCCCCCCTCCCCACCATCAACAGCATGACTTCCCAAGCCCTTCTTCTCCTAAGCTTTCTCCCCCTCGTCCACCTCCTCGTTCCGTTGTCCTCGGCGGCCTCCATTCAAGACCTCCTCCGCGCCAACGGCCTCCCTCCGGGGCTCCTCCCCCGATCGGTGGAGTCCTTCTCGCTCGACCCTTCCTCTGGTCTTCTGGAGGTCCGGCTCGACTACCCCTGTTACGCCCGGTTCGACAGCCTCGTCTTCTTCGACCGGGTGGTGCGCGGCAACCTCAGCTACGGCGGCCTCCACGGCGTCGTTGGCGTCGCCCAGGAGGAGCTCTTCCTCTGGCTCCCCGTCCGTGAGATCGTCGTCACCGACCCCTCCTCGGGAGTCATCTTCTTCGACATCGGCGTCGCCCACAAGCAGCTCTCCCTCTCCCTCTTCGAGTACCCGCCCAAATGCCAGCCGGGTAAGCAAAGGGAGCTCGTTCCCGCCATCGTAGAAGGTGAGAATGTCTCAAAAATGCGATCTTTATTACCGGTTTTTGGTGCGCTTTGCTGCTCTGTTTCTGGTTTGTTATTGAATTTGGGAAAGTTTGGGTCTTTATGAAAGGGGGAATGGCATTTCTGAATCAAAATTGAATCTTTCATGCTGGTATGCTTTAATTTGACGTCGAATTATGTGAATTGTTGGGCTTTTAGTTTTATTTAGTTACTTTAGGGTGTGTATGTTTGTGTGTACGGATTGTGTTGCCGCTGAGATTCGGTCCGATCTAGGCATCGAGCTATCGAGATCGCTGGAGTGGTTGAAGAAGCTTTCATTCAGGTTGGTAAGATTGGCTTGGGCTCGCTGCACATGTCCAATGTGGGGAAGGACGGCGGTGCCGTGCTGCTTGATGTAATGCTTCAAGGTATGAAAAAAATCCACTTGCTGGAGTATGTCCGACTGAGGATCCTCCGGTATCTAAATCAAACCCAGCTATCAGGAGACAGATTGATCTTGATGTGTTTTAGGTTTTGCGGTTGTTTGGTGCAGAACGTAGGTGCCATTGTTGTACCGTACTCCTTTAAAATGGATTTAATGCGTTTCACGCTAAAGTGCTCTGCTGCGGCTGCTTTTCGTCGCTATATCTTGAAAATTCTCGTACTTTCTTGATTTTCAAATGCTTTACTGGTGAATGTGGATCGCTTGAGTGGCAAGTTATTTCACTTTAATTTCAGTATTTTATATCAAACATTGCCTTTTACTTCTTGTCATTGTAGTAATGTGCTCTGTGACTGGTTACTAGTTCCAAATGATTTCGGAATATTTCTTTATGTTATGTTATAATTGCTGTCTCTTTGTGACGCGTTACTTTTTATCTGTTTTTTTGTTATTTCATTTTTCACTTATTAGTTGTGCTTGGAACTTTTTAACTTTGATGAATTGGGATGGTCACTTTATTGCTGAAAAGGAAACGGGTTCTTGGTATTTCTTTTCATTCTGGCCGAATGAAACATGTGACTCTTTTGCAGGATTTGGTGGCAGAAAAGAGAAAGGACGCGAAGGGGAAAGATAAGCCGGAAAAGGAGATGCTTCACATTTTATCTTGCTTTCTTTCTTCCTTTCTCCTCTCTTTACCTTGCAATGGAAGCATCGGGCACGTTGTTATCAATGCAGCTGTTTTAATTACTTCCTCTTGTTTCTTTGCTTGCAGATCCTGGTTTTATTACCAGCATATGGATATTAGAGTGGCTTTCTCTTCACCTTTGTAGAACTTTGAGAGAGTTGGATAAAATAATGAGATATTATAGTATCTAGACTCAAATAAATGGTGCTTGAGATAAATTATAGTATAGCTAGAACCAGGTCATGTCATACATTATGTAGGTATGCTGTAACTCTTTCCTCTAGCGAGATCGTGGATTATGTTTCGTATATAGCTAAAACTTTTGAGGATCTTAGCATCTTAACTATATGAAATGAAAAGAATAACCAGCTAAGGTTGATGATAGCAGTGCTGTTACCTAGTTGATTTTGATGAATGCCTTGAAGTAATATCCATTTTGAACAATTAATGGTATTTTTTTTTTTTTTAAATAAAGGCTTTTGCTATAGTGCTCTCAAAGAAAGGAATGTTCATATATTTTTTTAAAAAAATTAGACTGTCTGATTGAAAAAAAAAAAAGGGGTCTATCTATAGCTAATTGCGATTGTGACTGGTTCACGTAATTATTTCAAAATCCAAGCTATTCTACGGTGGAAGGCAATGGTTGGTCGAGGTGGGGCCCTGCGAGGTAGGTGGCCAAGTCGAGAGGTGGGGTCGGGAGAGGGGTGGGGCAGCGGTGGCTTGTACATGACGGTTTCGAGGGTGCCACTCGGCCGTGGCTTCTCCCATGCAGCGTAGGAGGAGGTGTACTTGCGATGGGTTTCTTACGCCATCGAGATGCGAGGTCATCGTTGAGGGCAGCCATGCACAGGACAAGGGTATCCATCACGACCGGGGAGAAGAGATGGCGGTGGGGCCCACGAGCCGGGCGATCAGGTTGGGAGATAGGTTTGGATGGAGGTGTGGGGCACGAGTGGCCTAGTCCACGATGGCCGCCCGATCGTGGCTTCTCCCATGCAACGGCAATAGAGGAGGAAAGAGGATGAGGGCGTCCCTCATGATGGGGGGGAAGCGGTGGAGGTGGGGTCCTATGACCCAGGCGGCTAGGTGGGGAGGAGTAGGGCATGGGTGGCCTTGTCCACAATGGCCCTGTCTCACGAGAGTAGGGGAGGTCGTGCAAGCCCAGTGGCCATTCTCCCACATCAGCTCCACCACCTTGCAGTCCGAGAGATAAACACAAATCAATCGTTTTTTCAAAAAATAATAAAACAATATAGGATAACCGGTTTGTTCATTTGCTGAAATAGAAATTTTCCAACTCTCTCCTATTTCTACAAAAAAAAAAAAAAAAAAAAAGGAGAACCATAATACTTTCTCTTTTTTATTAAGGGCTGAAATTACAACAGATATGAATTGGATCTCAGTGTATTTATATCTATATTTATTTTATCTAATAAATATAAATATGGACATGAATATTAGTTAAATATAAAAATTTATTTTTATATTTATTTTAAATGGATACGATACAATTTGAATATTAAAAATATGAATATAAATATGGATATAAATTAAAAAATTAAATTTTAGGATTAAAGAATCAAAGATATTACTAAATGGATCGAAAATTAAATTAATAGTATATTTAAGTGGTTTTATATTTTTTATAAAAATTATTAAATATTATATAAATTAAATAAGATTGTCAATAGAATTGGATATTCAAAATAGTGACATATTCATATATATATATATATTAGTCAAATATTCAAATTTCTATCAATGCTCGGATAGATTTGGGAATTTGGATGAATATTATCAATTTTACTTTCATCGCTATTAGGGGTTTTGTTCGATCGCAAGATCCATATGTATATGTTTTTGCAAGGAACTAATTTATCTTATGGCTACTCACCAATAATATTTCTGGAATAGATAAGCATATTATTAGCGATCATTGTTCCCGTCCCCCGCAACGCCACCCGACCCACCCAAAGCCCAGGAAAAAAAAAAAAAAAAAAGAGGAGTGCAAAGAAAGGGTGTTGCCAAATCTCGTTGACTTCCCTTAGTGAAATTTTGGATATATTCTGTTTGTCTATATTGCAATCTTTACCTCTTTAACAATGGAACTAATGAAGGTGCTAGCTTCTCAAGCTGCTAATGCCTCTTAGGTGGTCCTACCAGAGATATAAGTTCATGTTATACTGAGAATCTGTATCTTGAGTTAACAGAGCAAACAGAGAATACAAGACAGATCAATGGTGAAAAACAATCTGATAAAGCTGATCAATGGTTAAAGAGCACAAAAGTGAGGTCAAACTTTAACATACATCACACAATCTTCTTGCTAGTACTCAAAAGCCTCAATAGAAAAAGGGCAAGCTCAAAAATTGGCAGAAATTTTACGGGAAATTGGCCTACTACATGGTCACCCGGGCCTAGAGCCCAAGGGGTGATCCATTTTTGCCAATTGATCATCTAAATACAAGTACAATGCAACGGCTCAGATTCCTCCTTTGCGCCGGGGTACGAGTGATTGGAGGGAAAGAAACTACCCGGTAGACCTCCTCTGCCAATAATATAAAAATTACTAAAAAAAAAAAAAGAAAAGAGAGATAGCATAACTGAGCAATAAATACATTCAGCAAGACATTCTCCATCAAGATAGACTCTGCTCTTTTCTGTTTGAAAAATCCACATCAAGATAGACTCTGCTCTTTTCTGTTTGAAAAATTCACACAGCTCGATAATATGAGGAAGGCTCAAGGCCCAAAGATATCCAGACCCAATAAGCCAGAGCTCCTTGCCATCCTTAGCCCTATGTCACATCCCTTTTTATAGCTGACTACTCCTTGGATCGAGAATGACGGACCTTGGGCCTATGCTTACCATTGGTAGTTTCTCGCCTGCACTGGTAAAGACTCGCCGGCTAGTCTTTACCGATTCCTGCTCGAAGCTATCGACAACCCTATGATGGCTGGCTTCCGAAGGTCAATCCCAGCAATCATCGACATATCCATATGGCCACATCGTTCTGACCAGACCTCGACACACAACCGGTCACTTCCTACCAACCAAATTGACTGGGATGAGTAAGCCCTTCCCCTCATCGCTCGACACCTGATGGAAGACTCGAGGCCTCCCACTACAAGAAAAATAAATATTAGCTATGGTAAAATATTCTGTCGCTAAAAATGATATTTTCTAACCATAACATCGATTAAAAAATTTTTCATTGGTAATAGTATTAGCGACAGCAATATTAATATTAACGACAGTGAACACCGTCTCTAAAAATCTAAAAAATTAATAAAAATATTTAAAAATAATAAAAATATTAGTGACGATATATTTCGATTATTAGGATAAAAAATTTGCCATTACTAATAATATGCTATTAGCGACGGCTAAGTTAATTATTAGCGATGGTGCAAGCCGTTGCTAAAATTATTTAAAATTTTTAAATAATTTTATAACATAAAATAGATATTACCGGCGATGATTTTGAATATTAGCGACTAAGAAATTATCATCGCTAATAATTTTTTAAAAAACTAACTTGGAAAGAAAATATTATTTTAAAATTTTATTGATGATGGAATTAGCGATGGAATGTTTTCAGTCGCTAATAATCCAGACCATGACTCAATCCAATTCAAATCCGATTTGAATCCGATTCGAATCCAATTCAAAATTCTGCCAAACCTAATTAAATTAGACTTTGAATCTAAATCCTATTTAGATTATAAAATTTAATTAATTTTAAATTTGATTGAGATTAATTAAATTAAATTTAATTTAAATCAATTAAGAGAAATTAATTTTTAATTTGGATTCAATTCGAATCTAATTCAAAATCCCATCAATCCTAATTCAATTAGACTTTTAATTTAAGTCCTACTTGAATAGTAAAATTTAATTATCTTTAAATTAAGTTAAACCTAATTAAATTTAATCTGATTTAAATCAATTAGAAAAAAATAATTTTTAATTTAGATTTAATTTGAATCTAATTCAAAATCTTGCCAATCCTAATTCAATTATATTTTTAATTTAAGTCCTACTTGGATAGTAAAACCTAATTATCTTTAAATTAAGTCAAGTCTAATTAAATTTAATCCAATTTAAATTAATTAAAAAAAATAATTTTTAATTTGAGTTTGATTCGAATCAAATTTGAATCAGATTCAAATCTAATTCGAAATTCTATCAAACTTAATTCAATTAGGCTTCAAATCTAAATCCTACATAGATTATAAAGTCCAATTGATCTTAAATTAAATCAAAATTAATTAAATTAAAGTTAATTTAAATTAATTAGAAGAAAATAATTTTCAACTTGGATTCAACTCAAATCTAATTCGAGCCTGTTGATGCAGAATCTGATCGTCGTCGGAATCAGCTGAAGCGGATGTGGACGACGTCGCGTCGGGACCTGCAAAACAAAGTCCCGTCCGGAGCCGATGGGGGGGTGGCTTCGGTAGGACCTTCCGACGATCAAGTTAGCTCTGGCCAACAGGAATGGAGTGCTCGGAAATGAGTTCCGCATAGCTTAGAGAAGGAGAGGAGAGCTTAGAAATTCGAGCTAGCATATCTGGAGGATCCTTTTTATAGGCGGAGCTTGATGGTGACAGCTGCAACTGTCTGGTGGTAGGCCGCTCGAGGCTGCACCGAATTTGATGCGGAGAGGATGGTGTCGTTAGGTTGAAAGTAACAGCCATACCATCCGACAGTGGTGGGCTGCTCGAGATCTGGCGGAGCTGCTGTAGCATCGCCTGTGGTAGACTGATGGTGACCATTCGTCCAGCTTTAATAGCCATGGCTCTCAGAAAGCAGACATTGATTGGTGGACTTCGGTATATATCGATTCTAAAGGAGTTCGAACTTCTGAAGAGGAAGCTCGGAAGGAATTCGACTCCCGTGGGCATCTGGCTGGAGGTATGCGGCTAAGACTCAATCGCTGGAGAGTTCGGAAGGAGCTTGACCGACCGAAGGAGATGTTTGGAAGAAGTCTGGCTCTTGAAGAAGTCCGACCGAAGGGGATGTCTGGAGGGAGTTTGGCTCTTGCAGGCGTTTGGCTGAAAAGGCGCGGAGAGAGTTCGGCTCTCATGGGAGTCCGACTGAAGCTCGACCGCTGAGGGGTTCGGCTAAAGCCCGACCACTGAAAGTCTAAGGAGCTCGATCGCTAAGCAGTTCAGTCGGCTGAAGGGATTTGAAGGAGCCGACCGTTAGAAGTCCGAAGGGGCTCGACTGCTGAGGAGTTTGGCCGGCTGGAGGAGTTCGGCCCGACCACTGGGAGTCCGAAGGAGCTCGACCGCTGAGAAGTTCGACCGGCTGAAGGGGTACGGCTAAGACCCATCCGCTGAAGCTCTTCCGCGGCTATTGGTTGCATTAAGCTGAGCATCAAACTGGACTTCGGCAGGAGCGGAGTTTATCCCCAACAATAGTCCCCCCGCTCCCAAGTTCGAAACTCGAAGGAAGGGAGTGCAGAGAAGGCGACTACCGAAGTCTTCTTTCGGACTCCGAACTGGTTCAGGTCGAAGCTCGGGGGAGATCTCATCTCCAGCTAAAGTTGATGTTGAAGTTGAAGTCCGGGAGATATCTCATCTCAAGTCGAGGTTGAAATAGATCTCATCTCATGCGGTCGAGATCGAGGGTTGAGCTCCTCTAGAGGGCGATATTGTCTTCAGCAGTCGGAGGCTGACTCGGGGGAGATCTCCTCTCCTGCAGCCGCGGTTAATACGGATGCTCAGGCAGAGATTCGATCTCTGGCCGAGGTTGTCCTCGATCTTCTTTCTGACTGATCGATTGGCTCGGAGCGCTTGGGATCTCTGATCGGGGTTGGCTCGATCGCTTGAGAGAGATCTTATCTCTAGCAACCGAGTTTGCCTCGAGGGACATCTTATCTCCTACAGCCGAATTTGCCTCGGGGGAGATCTATCTCCTACAGTCGAGGTCGGCCCAGACCATCGGGGGAGATCTTATCTCCTGTAGTCGAGTTTACCTCAGGAGAGATATTATCTCCAGCTGCCGAAGTTGGCCCGGATCCTCGAAAAAGATCTTATCTCTTACAGCCGAGATTGATGCGGGCGCTCGGAGGAGATCTTATCTCCTACAGCTGAGTTTGCTTCGGAGGAAATATTATCTCCTGCTGTCGAAGTTGGCCCGGACCCTCGGGGAGATCTTATCTCCTGCACGGTCGCTCGGGAGACATCTTATCTCTAGTCGAGGTTGACTCGATTACTCGGAAGAGATCTTATCTCTGACCGAGGTTGACTCGATCGCTCGGAAGAGATCTTATCTCTGATCGAGATTGTCCACAGTCGCTCGAGAGAGATTTTATCTCTAGCCGAGGTTGTCATGGTCGCTCGAGAGAGATCTTATCTCTGGCCGAGGTTGTCCGTGGTCGCTCGGAAGAGATCTTATCTCTGGCCGAGGTTGTCGCAGTCGCTCGAAAGAGATCTTATCTCTGATCGAGGTTGTCCACGGTCGCTCGGAAGAGATCTTATCTCTGGCCGAGATTGTCCATGATCGCTTGGAAGAGATCTTATCTCTGGCCCAGGTTATCCACGATCGCTAGGGAGAGATCTTATCTTTAGCCAAGGTTATCCACGATTGCTCGAGAGAGATCTTATCTCTGACCGAGGTTGTCTACAGTCGCTCGGAAGAGATCTTATCTCTAGCCAAGGTTGACTCAATCGCTCGTGAGAGATCTTATCTCTAGCCGAGGTTGTCGCGGTCGCTCGAAAGAGATCTTATCTCTAGTCGAGGTTGTCCACGGTCGCTCGAAAAAGATCTTATCTCTAGCCGAGGTTAACGATCTTTGATCTGCTCGCTTTAGGACGAGGTTCTCCTCCTATTCCTAACGGACTGTGGGGGAACATTAGGGCCATTGTCAGGGCCTCTCCCTCCATCCCATCCTTTGTGGACGAGGCCTTCGACTTTGCTCACATTAAGATGAGGTTCTCCTCCTGTTCCTAACGGGCTGTAGGGGTACATAAGGGCCATTGTCAGGATCTCTTCCCCCATCCCGTCCTTTGTGAATGAGGCCTTCGACTTTGCTCGCATTAGGACGAGATTCTTCTCCTGTTTCTAATGGGCTATGGGGGCACATAAGGGTCGTTGTCAGAGCCTTTTCCTCCATCCCATCCTTTATGAATGAGGCTTTCGACTTTGCTCGCGTTAGGACGAGGTTCTCCTCCTGTTCCTAATGGACCACTTTCGCAAGTTTCTTTTCTATCATCACATAATTTTTGCGCTCAGAAATAATATTATTGAAGAGAAAGAATTTTACCGAGAAAAAGTTACTCCCAGCACATCCCCGTTTTAGGGTCGCGGGGGCGTTGTTCCTCCGGATTCCCTCGGGTAGCAAACCCCAGGTCGGACGACCTCCTCTATCTCATGTTGCCCTTCTCAATTTGGAGCAAGCTTCTCTCGACTTTATCACTGGGAGATGATAGCACGCTGAAGTACCAAGCTCCTCTCAGGGGTAACGTTGATGATGCCGTGAGGCGGCCAATCTTCTTATCCTTTCTGGCTATAGTAGTGCCCTTGGCCAATCTTCTGCTTCAAGCTGGCATCGGAGGAATTTATCCAACCATCCCTTTCTGACTAGCTCCTCAATTTCATCTCGGAGCTGAATGTATTCCTCAGTGTCGTGATCGTGGTTGGGGAGAGTTCAGCCTCGCTTGCGCCGAACTTCACTCCACCCTCCTGTGAAGCTTTCGTCGGGAGAACTTCATGCCCCTTTGTCGGGGCCTCCTCGACGGCGAGCTCGAGGGGGGGTTCGACCTCGCTTGCGTGGCCGAACTTCGTTCCGCCTCCTTGTGAGATCTTCTGCGGAAGAACTTCTGCTCTCCATTTCATCTTTCTTAGGATGATTGGTATGCCCAAATACTCTTCCTTAAGATCGATTTCTCGCATCCTCATGGCGGATTTGCTGGCAAAGTCTCCACCAAAGGTTGTCGCACGGCCTGCATCATCTCGGCGGGGCCACGAATCCGATCAGCAGGTTGAACTGCTCCACATCTGTAGTGGCTTCGTGTGGAACCTGGGCTGTCGGAGCTAAAACGGGAGCAGATAGACCTAGTGCGCAGGCCATCGATCGCCGAGTCGAAGCTCTCTTGGGAGGCATTTTCTCTTCGAAAAAGAACTCTAGTGAGGAAGAAGAGAGATTTCCAAAGAGGGAAGAGAGAAATCATCGTCGAGCACTCCTTTAAGAACAAGAAAACCTCGATGGTTCGAGCCCTCTTTCTAGCGTCAATCTGTTGACGCAGAATCTGATCGTCATCGAAATCAGCTGGAGCGAAGGTGGATGAGGTCGCCGACGGAACCTGCAAAATAAAGTTTCATCCGAAGTCGGTGGGAGGGTGGCTCCGGCAAGACCCTCCGACGATCAAGTCAGCTCTGGCCAACAGAAATGGAGTGCTCGAAAATGAGTTCCGCGTAGCTTAGAGAAGAAGAGGAGAGCTTAGAGCTTAGAGATTCGAGTTAGCATATCTGGAGGATCCTTGTTATAGGCAGAGCTTGATGGTGACAGCTGCAGCTGTCTGATGGCGGACCACTCGAGGCTGCACCAGATTTGATGCGGAGAGGATGGTGTCATCAGGTCGAAAGCGACAGCCATACCATCCGATAGTGGTGGGCAGCTCGCGGTCTGACGGAGCCGCTGTAGCGTCGCCTATGGCAAACTGATGGTGACCGTTCGTCCAACTTTAATAGCTACGGCTCTCAGAAAGTAGGCATTGATTGGTGAACTTCGGCATATATCGATTCCAAAGGAGTTCGGACTCCTGAAGAGGAAGCTCGGAAGGAGTTCGACTTCCGTAGGCATCTGACTGAAGGTATGCGGCTAAGGCTCGATCGCTAGAGAGTTCGAAAGGAGCTTGGCCGGTCGAAGAAAATGTCTGGAAGGAGTCCGGCTCATGAAGAAGTCCGATCGAAGGAGATGTCTGGAGGAAGTTCGACTCTTGCAGACGTCTGGATGAAAGGGCGCGGAGAGAGTTCGGCTCTTGCGGGAGTCCGACTGAAGCTCGATCGTTGAGGGATTCGACTAAAGTCCGGCCGCTGGGAGTCTAAGGAGCTTGATCGCTAAGCAGTTCGGCCGACTGAAGGGGTTCGAAGGAGCTCGACCGCTGGAAGTCCGAAGGGGCTCAGCCGCTGAGGAGTTCGGTCAGCTGAAGGGGTTCAGTCCGACTGCTGAGAGTTCGAAGGAGCTCGATCGCTGAGAAGTTCGATCGACTGAAGGGGTATGGCTAAGACCCATCCGCTGAAGCTCTTCCGTGGCTACTGGTTGCATTAGACTGAGCATCGAACTGAATTTCGGCAGGAGCGGGGTTTATCCCCAACAGAGCCCAATTCGAATCTAATTAAAAAACCTATCAATCATAATTCAATTAGACTTTAAAATACTAACCTTATATGGATAGTAAAATCTAATTATCTTTATATTAAGTTAAGCCTAATTAAATTTAATCTAATTATAATTAATTAAATTTTTTTTTAATTTAAGTTCGATCAAAATATAATTAGAACTCAATTCGAATCCAATTCAAAATATTCTGTCTAACCTAATTCAATTAAACTTTGAATCTAAGTCCTAATTAGATTGTAAAATCCAATTACACTCAAATTAAGCCAAATCTAATTAAATTTAATATAATTTAATTTAATTATAAAAAAAATAATTTTTAATTTAGGTTTGATTCGAATCCAATTTAAATTCGATTCACATCCAATTTGAAATCGTGTCAAACTTAATTTAATTAGACTTTGAATCCAAGTTTTACTCGAAATATTAAAATTCAATTAGCATCAAATTAAATCAAGCCTAATCTAATTAAATCTAATTTAAATCAATTAGGGCTTGATTTATAAATTAATTAAGTCAAAAATTTAATAAAATCAAATATTAATTTTTAACCATCCAAAAAATGACTTAGAAGGACAAAAAAAATTATTAACGATGGCATGAGTACCATTGCTAATAATATAAAAATATTATTTTTGCTGTATGATTATTAACGATGAAAAAATTATTACTGATGGAATCTACCGTCACTAGTAATTTTTTTGTATATTAGCGACGGTAAATGGTTATTAGCGATGGCATACACCGTCGCTAATAATCTTTCTGTCTCATCTTCACCTATCCCATCGCATGTCCTTATTTTTCTCCATGCCACCATCCACTGCTCCCTCATTTTTCTGTATCCCACCATCCATCGTGTCCTCATTTTTCCACCACCCCCCGGCCCTCCACCATTTTTATCCTCCATCGCCACCGCCCTCTCTCCCACCCTTCGATCCCTCTACCACCCTCTCTTTCCCCTGGCCGATGGCCTCCCTCCGACTGCATTTGGCCCATCTTCTCGAACCTTAGGCTGCCTTTCATCTCCTCGAGCCCCCGACCGTCTCGATCCCCCCACCTTCCTGAGCCATCTCATCCGACCCTCTCTCCCCCCAGCTGCCTTCTGTCTCCTTCCTAGAATCTCCGACCGCCTCCTACCTCTTCGAACCTCCGATCGTTCGGTTCTTCTGCCACCCCTTCTCTCCCCTAGCCGGCGGCCTCCCTCCGACTGCACCCCACCCGCTTTCCCAAGCCTCCAGCCGCCTCTCGCCTCCCCAAGTCCCAGACTGCCTCGATCCCCTCGAATGCACCCAGCCCACCTCCCCAAGCCTCCTCACTCGTCCCTCTCTTCCCCTAACCGCCTCTTGCCTCCCCAAACCTCCGGCCATTTGGTTCCCCCGCCATCCTTCTCTTCCTCGCTATTTTGTTCTCCTATCACCCCCTCTCTCCCCCCGATCGCCTCTTGCTTCCTTCCCCGAATTTCTGACTGCCTCCTGCCTCCTGCCTCCTGCCTCCTTGAATCCCTGGCCGTTTGGTTCTCCCACCACCCTCCTCTCCCCCACCATTCTGTTCTCTTGCCATCCCCTCTCTCCCCTCATCGCCTCCTGCCTCCTTCCTTAAACCCCAGTCGTCTCCTGCCTCTCCGAACCCCTGACCTTTCGGTTCACCCATCACCCTCTCTCTCCCTCGACCGTCTTCCTTCGACTGCACCCGGCCTGCCTCCCCAAACCCCAGACCGCCTCCCGCCTTCCCGAGCCCCCGAGCACAAGTTCCTGATCTCTCCAAGCTCCTGTTCATGGCCGCATTCCTAAGCCTCAGTCCCTGCTCATCTCTGCCTCCTTGCACCACAATTCCTGTGTGCCAACCCAAGCCTCAGTCTTGTACGGTAGCCTTCTTTTATTATGAGTATTAGCGATAGCTAATACCATCAATAAAATTATTTTTTTATTTAAATTATATTAATTAAGCATAATTAGATATTAAAAATTATTTTAAATATATATTAATTTATATGAAAATTAGATTCTGGCAATGAGAGTGCTCGAACCGAGAGAAGGTTCGACTGCAAACACGAGACTAAGACGTGCCCTGCACGCTTCGATCTCGGCATGCAGCGTACTCGAATCAAGGAAAGATTTGGACAGTATTGCAAATACCAACCTGAGATGTGTCCTACATGCTCTGATCTCGGTATTCAGAGCGCTCGAACCAAGAGAGGTTCGAGCTGTAAACATGAGGCCGACACATGCCCGGCGCACTTCGATCTTAGCATGCAACATGCTCGAATCGAGGAAAGGTTCGGACAGCATTGCAAACACTCGCATGAGACATGCCTTGCACACTCTGATCTCGATATGCAAAGCGCTCGAACTGATGGAGGTTCGAGCTACAAACACGAGATCGAGATATGCCCTGTGTGCTTCAGTCTCGGCAGACAACACGCTTGAATCGAAGAAGATTCGGGTAGCATTACAAACACCGACCGACATGTGCCCTGCACGCTTTGGTCTCAGTATGCAGCACGCTTGATTAAGAAAAGGTTCGAGCTACATTGCAAACATAGGCTCGGAACGTGCCCTACGCACTTTGATCTTGGCATGCAATATGCTAGAACTGAGGGAAGATTTAGACTGCATTACAAATATAGGCTCGAGACATGCCCTGCGCGCTTCGATTTCGACATGCAGAGCACTTGAACTGAGGGAAGGATTGGGTTGCATTGCAAATACGGGCCTGAGACGTGGATTTATGCTAAATTACAAGCATTGGTACTTGTATGGAGATCGATTTGTGGCAGACAATTGCAAGAGCTTTAGAGGCTCTACTTATCCAAGATCTTGCTGATGTGCACAAGCTTAACGGTGATAGGCTCGAGCATATGATTAGCACATTTGGTAGATTTGATTTGGTTATTGATGGATGTCCATGTAGTAATCTTTTAATTAGTAACCACCATAGTCATGATGGACAAAGTTGTTATGGTTATAGTCATGCTTACCCTCTATAGGATTGTTATCCCCTAAAGGCTAAGCAAGGCTATAACTATAGCAACCACTATAGTCTATCACGACTAATGCAGTTGCTATCTGAAAGGTTATTATATGAGCTTCCACCAATAACTAGATCAAATTCATCAAATGTACTAATCATATGCTCAAGCCTGTCACCATTAAGCTCTTGTATATCAGTAAATATATTGGACAAGTAGAGCTTTCCGTCCGTGCATATTGTCTTCTATGTCTTTCTATGCAGGTACCAACACTTATAGTTTGGACTTGGAGCTTGCCACATGACTAGGCTGTACGAGCAAATAAATTTTATTTTGATGTTATTATTTTATTTTTTAATAAAATTTATATTTTTGGTTTGCAACTCGAGAAGTGGCCGGGGGCTTGAAGATAGAGGCTATGATGACTGCCTATGCGAGATGCACCTAAATAGAGGTGATGCATTCTGTTCTTATTATTGTATGGTCAAGCTTGGATGGTCTGTTACATCACAGACAACCATTTGCAGCCATCTCACTGTACTTTGGTACAGAAGAACTTGTAATACAGGGCAAGATTGGATGATCTGTTATATTGCAGACAACCGTTTACAACCACCTTATGGTTAAAGGTGCAGAGGAATGCGCAATGTCTTACATTTTAATGGTAGATCTGAGCCTTCTTCACATTTTCAAGTACTGAGATTATCATGTACTGCTAAATGAGAATCAAACAATGCTTAAATCAGGAGATCAACAGACCAACATATTATCACGTATTGTTGGACGAGAGTTATTTTTCTACTGATACATTGCAAATGCTAACTAATAATCTTTGTTACACGTGAGTTAAATTTTGATCATCTTGTTATGTTTTAATAGATATGTATTTTATTTAAACCAATTTTTAGGTCATCTACTTATTTTAGTTTTTATTTTTATTTTCAGATATTGTACATCATGTTTTCTAGAGATCAAAAACGTTCTAGTCAAAGACAAAACTCTCGAGGAGAGAGCAATCATGCAGTCAGCTCGCATGATTCTGCACATCTCATACCGGATGATAGGAGGTCATCAGTGACCCCACAGTCATATGCAGTAGCGATCTGCTCACAGACACAGAGTCATGGTTAAGGACCCTCTTGGCTTGCGGCACCTCCGACTTGATCGGAGGATAGACAGCTCATCCACATTCAGAGCTACTTGTAAGTTCTACAACTTCAATTAATATATTTCTAATTTAGCAATTCTAGAGTTAATATTTATTGTTCAAAATCAATTTTTCAGCACATTTAGAAAGTCTGGAGCATCTCATATGGTTACTGGCATCATCCGACGTTTGATGCCGGGGTCGGTGAATGAGTTTTTCAGCTGGCCATCTGGAGCACGTGATGCGGCCTGAGAAATATTTTTGGTAGGTCAAAACTAATTTAATTTATAAATTTTTGATATGTTGATATTTTAATTATATATAAATACATACTTGCTTTTATCTTACAAGACTACTACCGATTCGAGACTCCCTAGGATAAGAAGGCTGCCCGTCAGATCTTTGAGGAGGTGGCCATATGGAGGCTTTGAGATGACCTCTATAGCCTCAGATAGTCTATCATCCAGTACTCCAATTTTCAGTCATCAGACTGGAGATCCTTCATGGATCACTGAATGCAGGTGGACATATGGCAAGCCCTTTGCAATTAGTGGAGCAGTGAGGAGTACTTCGATAAACGGTAGAGGATTTGGTAGATCAGACCATCCAACATGATCTGATCAGACATACGGGCAACTCGGTCGGCACACATGTTATGGCCGATAGATCGGTAGAAATCAATATTAAAGCTCTTCACTAGAGTTGTAAAAACTCTTATATGCATGTTTTAATTAATTTAATTTTATTATTTACTTATTATAGGCACGACAACTGGATCATCCATCAGACCAGCTGCAGTTATGGCAGGCCACATACTAGTCTAGGAGGATTGGTGACTACTTAGATTCTACATCGCGACGAATAGTGGTAAAAACTTCAAACTTTATTTACTAATTAAGTTGTTATAGGATCTAATTTTTATATTATAATTAATATATTTCTTAACTGTGCAGATGCATTATGCGATATACATTACCGAGAGGTATAGGGATGATCCATCTTCTCAGGCCCCCTTAACTTTGAGGGATGGCTCAGCGCCATCGGGAGGGTGAGTAGGAGCCAGATTATAGAATTCGACCACAACTTCGATCCTTCACTATCTCGATATTCTTTGGTATCCTCACAGGCCTCAACGTCCTAGACTTGGAGCGATGCGCACATGGAAGAGGTCGTTCAGAGGCTTCTAAGCCAATGATCTTAGAGCCTCCTGGATGCCATCTACGATACGATCATAGAGCTTCTTCAGGATCCATAGCTGCATGACCAACTAGACTCGTTATTCCAACCATCACATCAGATAATTATATTATTAAATTATTTTAATTATTTTAAATTTTAATTTTTAGAAGCTTCGTATATTTTGGTTTGAGTCCGGAAAGGAGATCTAGGGGCTAAAAATTCAATCTAACTGTTTAATCGATGGACCGAAGATATCTATAGTTCCGTAACATCGAATGAAACATGTAAAAATAATCTATTTAAAAATCGAATACACCTCCATATCGAATCTTATTAATAATATTTTATTTTTTTATTATAGAATGTTGGGACATCCGACTCTCATCCACCAGCTGCTTGAGAGGAGCAGGAGGAGGAGGCGAGCAACGATGAGGATCAAACCTAATTTTTTTTTAGTATCATAATTTTTTGATATATTATATTTTTTGATACTAATTATAAAAAAATTATATAATTTATATTTTTAAAAAATATAATTATTTTTTTATTTTTGATTATTAGATTATTTTAAATTTTAATTATAATAAATTTTATAAAATTAAGATAGATTTTAAAATTATTATTATTAATTTTTTTAAAAAATTAACTATTAGCGATGGTATTAGAGATGAAATATGCCGTCTCTAATAACTATTAGCGATGATTTTAGAGACGAAGACCCATGGCTAATAATTTTTTAAATAAATTTTTTATTTAATTTAAAAATATAAAAATTCAGCGACCATATTAGTGACGCCATTTTTGGTCGCTAATAATTATTAGCGATGGCATTAGCCATGACATTGCCATTCCTACTATTTTTTAAGAAAAATAATTTAAGCATTAAAAAATTATTAGAGATGAAATTTTTTCATCATAAAATTTATCGCTAATAATGTATTAGCGATGACGAATTTTACCATCGCTATTAATGACAATTAGCAATAAAAAATTTTTAGATTAGATTTTATGACGGTATTAGCGACGACAGTGGGATTATTAGCGATGGCATTTAGCTATTGCTAATAGTTAGAATTCTTATACTGATTGACTCTCAATTGGCTAGACCCTCGCCAAATATCCCCTCCAATCTATCGATGTAGATTTTGGTCGAGCATCGAGGGTGGGTAGAAGCCGATGTTGAAATGTGGTTGAAGATCAAGATTTGAGGTTCGCTGGTCCAGATCGAATGTCGAAGTGGCTTGGCCTCACATAGGGTGATATGGCCTAATGGGGCTATGTGAGGATCAATCTTTCCAAAATAATTTGTAATAGTAAATGGCTCCAAGGTCGATTAGAAGTAAGGATCAACCAAAAATCCTCAGAAAAGATATCAGAGCTGGGAGCCATCCCATCAATGATGTGCTTTGACAGCTAGAGGCTGAGAGCATGGAAGGCCCGCTTTACTCATAATTATTCTTGATAGCCAGGAACCCTCCATCGTATTTTCTCCGATCGTGGGATGGATCGGCAACTAGCATATTGCTACCCTTCTTGATGATCGATCCGTTATTGTCCAGTTGACCACTGAACACTCACCTTTGCTGAGGGTCGCACCCTATGAAGTTGGCTCCTTCTCAATCCCATCAAATCATATCACTTAAGGTACTCCTGATGGCTAGCTGCATGTCATGACAGGAGGACACATCAAATCAGGTTATCCTAAAAGTCATTTATTATGTTGCGGGACTATTAAATGTCCCACTCATGCATTATAAATGGCCATCATTGCAATCCAAGATGGGACATGATGGGATGGGCTAGCTAGATGATCGGCAAAGCCTCTCCTCTTTTCTTCACCCTTTTTGCCCCCCTCCTTGTAGGATAGCCTAGACTCTTGGTCGACCGAACTCGCACCTGATTGAAAAAGTAGCTACTGATTGAGATATTCCAAGAAGCTATTGATTGTACCATGTGTACACCATCACACCCGCCACCTGGAACTCTGACGAGATATGATAAAAGTTGGCAAGTAGAATATCCAAGTAGAGCAACTCCTGATATCCTTTTATAATTTCTTCCTAGGAATACATGACAGATCCGCCAAACCCCGATCAGCTGATCACCACCCACGTGTTCTCTCGATTCTTGAGCTAACTCATGATTGCGTGATCATCTGTCCATGAGAGACGATTTAAAATGGATGGTCCAGCTAGTGACAACTGGAATCTGACATATTCTATATAATTTTCAGAGACTATGCAGGTGAATTTCTATACAAGCTTCCACCTCCACCTATAAAAGGAGGCTCAAAGGAGATCCCAAAAAAGGTACAAGAAATTCTATCCTCGTGCTTTTTTTATTGCATCGCTTTTCTGATTTGAGCGTCAAAGGGTTTCCATTGGAGCAATCTCCGGTTGAAATTTTTTCTTTCAAGTTTCGTCTCTGGTGACCCAGCATTCCACCAGCTCCAACCATCCTGGCACCCGACAAAAATCGGTGTCAATAATAACTATAGAGATTCACATTTCAATAAAGAGAAGGGGAAAATGTCTCAAAAATAAAGTTAAGGGATAAGAAATTAATATTACTTGCCTTACCTTAAACATGATTAAACTATAGTATTAAAGTTAGGGGAGTTGTGTTGTTTCAGATTCCTTATATGCCTCTCTCTCTCTCTCTCTCTCTCTCTCTCTCTCTCTCTCTCTCTCTCTCTCTCTCTCTCTCCCTCCTATTTTTCAATCTAATAAATACTTTGAGGCACTCTGTTCATGTTGTTTCCTTTTAAAAAATATTGATTTTTAAGTGCTTATATCTTTCTTTCTTTCTTTCTTTCTTTTGTTATTGCTGTTTGAGTACTTCTATCTTTCATTAGAAAGTAAGGCCCCTCGTCTTTGTGCTTGGCTGAAGAAGAAATAATATAATAACTATTGTATCTGTTGGTGTAGAAAACTAATGGCCGCCAGATATTGCTGGAGGATGAAAATTAGAATCTCATTGATGGAACCTACAAGATAAAGTTTTGGCTGGAATTAGCTCTAGTATGGACTTTCTGATGGTCAAATTAATATTCTTACCAACAAGAATGGAGTACTTAGAAGATTGAAGAGAAAAAAAGAGCTTAGAGAAGGAAATGTATCTGGAGGATCCTATTTATAAATGGAGCTTGTAATAGATTGATGGTGACAGTTACAACAGAATGTCAGTAGGTCGTTTGGATCATTCAGAGTTTGTTATGGAGAGTGGGCTATCATTTATCTTGATTTGCTGGTAGTTGGATATTATTCACTGGAGTTTGGACGAAAGATCAAATGCTTCCAAGCTTGATCGTGCGTTATTTGTCTTGAGGTTAAGTTGTTAGGACTTAAGGTCGGATGGATTGAGCTTGAAGGTCAGTCTTTGGACCGAGAGTGATGAGTTTGTAGATTAGGTTCCAGATCTGAATCTTAGCAAAACTATTTCAGCTGCTTTTGAAAACTCGGTCATCCTTAAGGTTGGATGATGATGAAAATCAGTGCTTTAATTTGGAGGACTTGAGGTCGGAAAGTGACAACGAGTTCCTCAATTAAGACCGTGGCCAAGCTACTTTAACTACTTTGATAAAATTTGGCCAATGCTTAAGGTCGGCCCAAAGTCGGGATTCGAGTGTATAGAGGTTCAATGCTTGTAAAGTGGTTATTGTTTATCCCAAACCGAAGATCAAAGTCAAGCAAATGATGAGTTCCTTTTATTAGTTCAAGTTCATCTGGCCGAGATTCAGGGTGTAGTCTCAGTGAGACCTTCTATTGTCGAGATTGAGTTGGGGGGTCGGAGAAAAGGAGCTAGGCCAACATGCAAGATCGGGCATCGATAGAAGTTTTTAGTATTTTCGGGATAAGCCATCCTCGATTAAAGCTCTGAGCTTAGTAAGATTTGGAGGCCGATCTTTTGGAGTTCATCTGAACCAAGAGACTGACTTGATTGAATCTTGGACCGGAGTGTGTCTTGAACCCAAATGGCGCTCCACCAAGGTCGAGCTTTATTAGACTTCGGTGAAAGCTATTTTACCTCCAATTCTTATCTTCCTATTTTCAAGTTTAAAGTTCGGATGAAGGAAGAACTATTATTTACGATCGTCAAAGTTTCATATGATCTTCTCGTCCTTGGGATATGACATAATTTGGATTATTCAAACTAACGCAGGAGCTCTTTTATGGCTGAATGACTCGAGACAATCTCGAATTTTGAAATTTCGCCTGGCATGGAACTTGATTGCACGGCATAATGATGATTTTTACTGACATCTGCAATTGTGTTAATAAGGCGAACACATAGAAGGTCGGAATTTGGTACTGCCAATCTGCAACCATAACAGCTTGGGGACTCCACTGACTATTTAAGTGCCTTCTTCTTCTTTCTTACTCTGGTCTGTTTCTTCTTCCGTTCTTTTCCTGTTCTTCATCTTCCTCGAGCCCGACCGTTCCATCCTGTGCATTATTTGATCTTCGACGCTCTTCTTCCATTCATCTTTCATCATTTCGATTGCGCTACCAAGTTCTCCATCTCATTTAGGTTAGTATCCTAACCATTCTTTTAAGCTTCCTCACCTTCTTTCTATTTTTAGAGGTCTCTTAGGATCTTTCCGTTTCTCCTTCGATTTTGAGTTCTTTCTTCCCAATTTTTTTTGATTTTTGGTAGATTTTTCATAGTTTTCCTTAATCTAAAATGGCTTCTTGAGACTCTAAATGCTCATGGTCTTCACTCTTTGCAAGTTCATCCGAGCCGAACTTCCCAAACCCTAGGTCCGAGGTTGAACCTGATCTTAGAGATATAGCTCGGCCAACTTTTATTCTCGGGACTGTTGCTTCTACACTTTTCATCGAAGACCTTTCTTTTGTCGGATTCAGTATAGAATCTCCTTAGAGCATGAACTTGAATTTTTTGGATCGGACAGTCGAATATGTGCCCCCTTCTAGGTCGGTTCAGTCTATATACTTAGGCCTTCTGGGCCAGGCTTAGGCTTTCTATTTTCTTCTTCATGGTTGAACTTTTTCATTTTGACATATTCCTCTCCTCGATCGTCTCGAACTTCTTTCATTTTATCATAGGATTTCTAGCGCTCTGCTTCTTGGTCGAGGTCCGATCTTCAATTTCTCTATTTCGAGCTTTTTTTACCTTCAAACACCATCTCATTGCCAAAAACTAGTGGTACATTTCATCCTAATTCAAAAAGAAGGGGTTAATCAAGAGTGCCCCTTCATTTACAACTAGAAAGAAAAGTTCTTCTTTGTATCCAACCCTTCACTTGAGTGAAGACCTCCTTACTGGGGTTGGCTTAGAAAATCTGTTCTTAAGGCCCCGAGATTGGAGAGGAAGGATCTTGACTCCACCAATATCCTGAAGAATTATAAAACTCCTTCATTGACCCAACTGATAGACGATCGAACCCTTTACAATTTTGGCCTAAGCCCTGTTAATTCTGAAGGTATTAACTTATGTTCCTTTTTGTCTTCTTAGCTTCATGTAACTTTGGCTCATTTATCTTCACAAAAATGACTCTTGACGAGCTGAAACGACTGACGAAAGAACTTCAAGCCCAGAAAAGAAAAGGCACAGCCTCCGAGGAAACATCAAAATGATTTAAGATTGCCGACTCGAGCTCGGCTATCCTAGCTCTGACAATCTTTGCTCTAGAGATCGAAGCACCCCTGCTGACTCCGAGCTTGACTGTCAAGGCCACCACTCCAGTACCTCCTATTGAGAAGAAGAAGCTAGAGAAAAAGAAGAATTCAATTGTCAAAAAAATTCGATCACAAAAGAACTCTGGGAAGTCCAGCCATAATAACATTGATCTAGATCGGGCTTTCTTTGACAACTAAAAGGTCGTCCGACCTCTTATGGAAGGTTGCATTCTATCGAATATAATTGAAAAGATCTTCCAGACGAATACTCAAGATAGGAAGAAAAATTTATTCATAGCCTGCCTTAAGGTAGTTGCCTAATTATTTTTAAATTTAGTTATATATATGTTTTCTAGTGGTAAAATTTACTTTACTTTGTTGCTGAATGCCTCTGGTCCTTAAATAAAAGGTTAATCATATTAGGAACAGGAGGAGAATCTTGTTGTAACATGGGTGAAGATATTTATGAGGAATATGAAGGCTTCTAATTTTTAAACAGGAGGTTAACATCATTTTAATGAGGGTGAAGGCCTCCAATTTTTAAACCAGAGATTAATCTCATCTTAATGAGGTTGAAAGTCTCCAGTTCTTAAACAAAAGGTTAACCACATTAGGAACAAGAAGAGGATCTCCTCCTAACATGGGTGAAAGCCCTTACGAGGGATATGAAGGCTTTTGGTTCTTAAATAGGAGGTTAACCTCATCTTAATGAAGGTGAAGGCCTCTGATTCTTAAACAGGAGGTTAATCACGTTAGGATTAGAAGGAGAACTTTATCCTAATATGGATGAAGATCCATACAAGGGATATCAAGGCCTCTGGTTCTTAAATAGCATGTTACTCTCATCTTAATAAGGATGAAGGCCTTTGGTTCTTAAATATGAGGTTAACCATATTAGGAACAGGAGAAGAACCTCATCCTAATATGGATGAAAGATGCCATTTGTTAATGCAAACATTAATACAGTCTGCACACAGAAGTGAGATTTCGGAATACTTAAGCAACTCTCCTCCAACCACACCCACAAAGTATTGTTCGCTTTGGCCATAGAAGCCGAACGAACCATCACTTTGCTGAGGCCTCACGATTTTGCTCTTTTGGGTGCCCTTAGGATGATCTCCCAAAAGGCATCTTACGCGGGGAGAGGGGGAAGAGGCTTTCTATCCTTATAAGGATGAGTACCTCTTGACTCACTTTTAATGTAAAACTAAAGGCCCCACATATCTCCATAATAGTAGCCTCCTCGAGCAAGGGATACGAGCCATCATTGCTGAGGAGTGGTTGGCCCCATGGTGGGCACCATTTATTGATACAAACATCAACATAGTCCGCACATAGAAGTGAGATTTTGGGATACTTGAGCAACTCTCCTCTGATCATATTCACGAAGTATTATCCATTTTGGTCTCAAAAGTTGGACGAACTATGGCTTTGCCAAGGCCTCACGACTTTATCCCTTTAGGTGCCACTACAAGAAATACCATGTTTTGCAACAGAATTATCTACGATAAAAAAAAATTCATTGCAAATAAAGGTATTTACGATGAAAATAATTTTACATCGCTAATAAATATTATTTATGATAAAAATAATTTTTGATTGTAAATAATAAAAAATTTATGATAAAAATTAATTTTTTATCATAAATAATAAATTATTTATGACATAAATTTTCTATCATAAATAATCTACCGTAAATACACCATTTAAAAAAATAAAAAGCTGGATAATTATAGATAAAAAATTTTCATCGTAAATAATCAATTATTTATGACGTAAATAACTTTTACATCATAAATAATTGATTATTTATGATGAAAAATTTCCATCATAAATAATCTACCATAAATAAACCATTCAAAAAAACAAAAATGATGGATTATTTATGACAAAAATTTTTCATCATAAATAATTGATTATTTATAATGAAAACTTTTCATCATAAATAATCTACCATAAATAAATTATTTAAAAAAATAAAAATGCTAGATTATTCATGATAAAAATTTTTTGTTGCAAATAATAAATTATTTACGATGAAATAAAAATTTACATCGCAAATAAGAGATTATTTGTAACAAAATTTTTTCATCATAAATAATCTACCATAAATAAATTATTTAAAAAAATAAAAATATCAAATTATTTTTGATAAAAATTTTTCATCGTAAATAATCAATTATTTATGATGTAAATAAATTTTATATCATAAATAATCTACCATAAATAAATCATTTAAAAAAATAAAAAAAATTGGATTATTTGTGATAAAAACTTTCTATCTTAAATAATAAATTATTTGCAATGAAAATTTAGTTTTCATCGTAAATAATCTATTATTTATGATGAAAATTCACCATCATAAATAATCTGATCAAAATTTTAAATTTAAAAAATAAAAAAAATATAAACTATTTTAAAAATAAAAAAAATAAAAATGTAGCATGCATGATCGATGCGATAGGATTGTGGGGTGCGAGCGCATCCACTATTAGCTAGCCCATAAGCAAATTAATATATTTTTTAAATTTTTTAAAAATTAGTATTCTTTTAAAAAAATTTTATTTTTTTTGAATATTACATACTTTTAAAATTTAAAGTCTATCTTCACCTTTCATTATTTAAATAATTATCATACGAGTATCGTCATAAAATATCATTTCGATCTGGTAGCTCTATCTATACAGATCGATAAAATTTGATTTCAATGATCATGAATGACTACAAGATGATCTGATGAATAAAAATCATCGATGAATCCAAAATTTTGTAACGATAATCTCCATGATATTTGTAGCATTCTATCAAAATTTTACTTCAATCGGATATAATTATCATAGTCAATTTAGCATGGAATGATTTGGATCATTAAATGAAAAATGAGTGATCAAAAGATCAAACGACGTCCAATTAAGAAAATTTTTTAGATAAATGATTTTTGCTACTACTTTCATCATTTATACGGTGATGATCGTAAAATTGAAACTGTATGTATATGAACCATCCATGTTAAGCAGATCTTACAAAAATATAAGTAATTACTTAAGGATCTTAAGTTGCATTTGGTACATTACCAAGTAGTGGTAATATAGATTATCGAGTAATCTAAATTATCTGTAATTTGGATAGATTGTCAGTAATGTTGATTACTATATTTGGTATATACAGGTAATATTAAAGTAAAATTATCGAAAATCTTGATTGATACGTTTGGTATGACAATCAGATTACCGATAATATAACATCAAATTTTTAAAATATTCTTAAATTAAATTTATTAAAAATCACATCTCAGATACAAAACATAAATATATATTATATATTATATTCTAATATATATTTATATTTATAATATATATTATAATATATTATTATAATATAATATAATATATATGATAATATAAAATTATTATATTATAATATTAATATAATAATATTATTATATTATATAATATTATATTATGTTATAATATTATTATAATATAACATAATATTTTATTTATAATATAAATATACATATTATATATTATAATATATATTATATATAATACATTATATTCTATTATATATATTTATTTATATAATATAATATAAATATATATAACATTATTATAATATATTCTTAGTATATGATCATATATTATTTATATTTATAATTATTATTATAATATTATATTATTATATTATATTATATTATATTATATTATTATAATAAAATAATATTAAATTATATTTATAATAGAAATAGAAATATTATATATTATATATTATAATATATATAATATATTATAATATATTATATTTATTATATATTATATATATATAATATATATATATATATTATTATAGTATAATATATATATTATAATTATTATAATATATTATATTCTAATGTATATTTATATTTATATATATATTATAATATATAATAATAATATAATATTATGCTATAATATAACATAATATTATATTAATAATATTTATAATATAAATATATATTATACTATATTATTATAATATCATATAATATTATTAAAATAATAATAATATATAGTATAATATTATTTTATAATGATAATATAATATAATATAATATAATATAATAATAATATTATCATATAACATAATATTATATTATATAATATTATTATATAATAATATTATTATTATATTATATATATATTATATTTATAATAGATATATTATAATATATTATATATAATATATTATATTCTAATATATATTTATATTATTTAAATGATCAAAGTAGTAAAAATTATTTATCTAAAAAATCATTTTAATTGGATGCCATTTGGCCATTTGATCATTCTTTTTTATTTAATGATCAAAATCATTCCATATTAAATTGATCATGATAATGATGTTCGATTGAAGTAAAATTTTGATAGTATATTATAAATATCATAAAAATTATCGTTGTAAGTTTTCAAATCCATCGATGATTTCTATCTATCAGATCATCGTACAGTTATTCGTGACCGTCGAAATCAAATTTTATCTATCTACAAAGCTAGAGCTAACAGATCGAGCTGATCTTTTATGACGATACCCGCACGATAATTACTTAAATAATGAATGATGAAGATGGACTTTAAATTTCAAAATTATGTAATATTTAAAGAATAATAATTTTTTTAAAAGAATACTAATTATTAAAAAAATTTAAAAAAAATTAATTTTCTTGCAGGCTAGCTAATAGTGGACGTGCTTGCACCGCTCAATCCCATCGCATCGACCATGCACAGCATATTTTTGCCTATTTTTTAAAAAAATTTCATCACAAAAAATATTCCATCTTAAATATTCTTATCTTTTTTAATTTTTTAAATTATTTATTTATGAAAAATTATTTATGATGAAAGATTTTTGTCATAAATAATCGTAATTTATGATGTAAATACTTTTTTCATCGCAAATAACATTATTTATGACATAAACTTTCCCTCACAAATATTATCACTTTTTTTTAATTTTTTGAATTATTTATTTATGGCAAATGATTTTCGACGGAAAGAAAGCATCACAAATAATAGTTATTTATGATAAAAATTAATTTTCCATCGTAAATAATTTTATTTAATATTTTAATATTTTTTGAAGAGAAAAATTTTTTTTGAAAAAAAAATTGATGAAAATTATTAGCAACAAAAAATAAAGTTCCATCGCTAATAAATGTTTTAGCAATGAAATTTTGTCACTAAAACTCCATCGCTAAATGCCTTTAAATATCCTTCCCTACTACATTCACACGAAATCTACTCCCTGAAATCCACTCTCGCTCGCTCCCTCGTCTTCTCTCTCCCCCTCCTCTGCTTTCATCGATCGATGACCTATTCTCCTATTGCCGCCGCCATTGCCACTGCCGCTATCGTCGCCGCACGCTGTTGACGATAATTTTTTTTGTATTCTCTTTCAATTGTTCGGGGGGCTGTGGGTGCCATGCGATGGCCGGTGGCAGGTCACGGAGGGTGGATGCTGGCTGTAGGGGTGAAGGCATGTGGGGTGCGGGCCACCAGGCGGGTGATGGGACCGTAGGTTGGGGCCATGATATATTCGTGCGATGGCTGGTGCGTATAACGGGCGTAGAGGATTGTTACCGATTGCAGGGAGCCGGTGGGGGCCGCATGGGGCGCGAGGGTGCTGGGCGGTGGTGACGGATGGTTGGGGGGCTGCGAGCACCGATGGTGGCGGCAGAGGGGTGCCAGCCTAGATGGGTTGGAAAGCCGCGGGCATCGATGTGTGGGCGACGGAGGGGCACCGCAGAGGGTGGGGGGTCATGGGCACTGATGGTGGGCAGTGAAGGGGCACCGCAGGAGGATGGGAGGCCACGATGGTGTTCAGGCACGGTAGGGAGTGGGGGTCCGCGGGGGTGGGACGTGGATGGGGCAGCGTGGCGGGTCGGGAGATGGGCCGCGGATGGTGGGCAATGGAGGGGCGCCATTGGGGGTGGGGGGCGAAGGGCTTAATCAAATTTAAAATTTTAATAAATAATAATAAAAATCAATAATAACAACAACAACAATAATAATAATAATACTAATAGTAAAAATAGTAGTAATAATAATAATGATGATGAATAATAATAAATCATAGTAATAATAGTAGTTAGAATTATATAATAATAATAAATATAATATAATAATAAAAGTAATAATAATAATAATAGTAATAATAATATATAATAATAATAAAATAATAATAGTAGTAATAATAATAGTAATAATAATAGTAGTAAAAAGAATGATAATAATAGTAAAAATAGTAATAATAATAATAATAATGGTAATAATAATCATAGTAATAATAGTAGTTAAAATAATAATAATAATAATAATAATAAATATAATAATAATATTTATAATAAGAGTAAAAGTAGTAATAATAATTAAAATAATAATAATAATAGTAATAATAGTAGTTAGAATAATAATAATAATAATAATAATAATAATAATAAGAGTAAGTAAAAGTAGTAATAATAATAATAATATTTTTATAATTAAAATAGTTAAATTTTTAATTATATTTTTATGCTTTTACTTATTATAGTTTAATCTTTTTATTTGTTTAGCCCATGTATTTCATTATGGTTATAATTTAATATTTTAATTTGCATTAGTCGAAGGTTTTAATTTATAATGCATATAAACTATTCCAGATTGAGTTTCGATCAGGGATATGAGTCAGGATCCTATCTAGGATTCGATCTGAGATTCAGTCCGAAATTCAATTTGGGATTCGATCGGGATCCAGTCTGAGATCCTGTCCGAAATATGGTCTGAGATTCGGATCGAGATTTGAAAATCCTATCCGAAATCCTATCGGAGGAAGATCTAGAAATCAAGAAGGATACGAATATTGATAAGTAGATCTGTATCCTTTGTTGAATCTTCTTTTGCAATAATAGTATGCAATACAATTCTATTAATTAGCATTTATGTATTTTTCGCTATTATTATTCATTATTATATTCATTTACATGTCAAGTTAATTATATACATAGTTTAAGCATTGTAGGTATAGCATCAGAAGCGAGACTCGTTCGAGTTTTCAGCCTACCCCTGAGCCTTCCCCCATTTTTACTGCTGCACCATCGAAGTCGCTAGAGGAACTTGTAGAGGCGGGTCCGAGTGAGGCGGGTTCAAGTGAAATAATCCCTACTGGTATTTTCATATTTTTTACATAAAAAAGTTTAATCTTAATCTACCTAGCTATTAGGTTTATAGATGGCTATCATACTAATATTTTATTTATTATTTTTTCAAGCCATTCTTTGTCGGTGGTGAGGCGAGGGCGAGGTCCGTCGAAGAATTTTATCCTTGAGCGTTGGAGAGACGAGTACGAGAGACAACGTCTCTGCATTGAGATACCGTCAGGCTACACTAGACCTATTAGAGGATGGTACAAGCCATGGCAGACTGAGCTGGGCATCATTTGCCGCAACTATGCTCCGATGACGTTGTTCGATTGGCATCAGGTTACACGGTCTTAGAGAAAGATCTTCTATAGCCACTTACATGTTTAATAATATTTATTTAAATATTTAATTAATACTGTATTCTTATAATATTTGTTATTGGTAGGTTATATTTGAGATTATTGATTTTGAGCACGATCGTGTGCGGCGAGCTGTAGATGATCATTTATGCTTGCGTTTCAAGGAGTATCAACATCGCATTCATCGCCACTGATATGCTGTAGTGCATGATCAAGCGATGGAGGCAGTGCGACAACGGCCATATTACAGTATTAGTAATATGACAGCATTAGTATCGAAGATTGGGCTATCATATGCCGCACGTACGAGAATCTGACATATCAGATAACTTTCTTTTATTTAAAATTTAATAATTAAATAATTTATTTTTAAATTCAGTTACTTACTAACTAATTTGACTGTTAATTATGCAGGATCGATATACCAAAAATACCACGAATCGAACGAGACAGATAGTCTCGCATTGTGGGGGTTCGAGACCATTCGCTTACCATATGGAGCAGATGATAAGTAATTTTTATTTATCATATTTTAACTTTTTAACTATTTAAAAAAATATATTAATTATTCTCAAATTGCAGAGAGATATAGAGAGTGGTGAGCTTTCTTGTAGGATCGAGATCTACCAGCGGATCCATAAATGACGGTCAAGGGACTGGACAGTAGGGAGTCAAGAGCTTTATGTAAGTTTTTTCAACTATTTTTTTCATTAATATTTTGATTTTCAGTACAGATTTAGAATAGTTATAACTTTAATTTTTAGGATCCTATGATAGACATTAGATCCCAGCCTATCCCAAAAGGCTCGACCGCACCCACAGATGATGAGATCTATGATTAAGTGCTTGGTACGAGATCCTATTATGTTAAAAGACTAGGACATGGAATCAGAGCTCCCGCATCTTCATGCTCATATAGGATTGGCATCTATGCTGCTTGCGATGTCCGACTAACAGAGATATAGAGACAAACTGCTAAAGATCGACAGCGAGTTGCTGGGTTAATTGCACGCATCGATGAGTACCAATTGTTTCAATCATAGATGATAGAACGGATGGCATCGATGGAGCAGATGATGCAGCTGATGAGGCAGTAGTAGGCCGGTTTGAGCTTCTCTGAGCGCTTTCCTATTTCAATCTATTTTTCTTCTCCAGATATTGCTGATGTTTGATGGTTGACGGCTTGTTTTCTTTTATTTTTATCTTTATTTTGGATCTTTTGTATTTACTTATTAAAAAATATTTTCTATAATTAAATATCTTTTATATAATGAAATGATGAAATTTATTATGGATGAAATGATGAAATTTATTTATAAATTTTTTATTTTAATTTAATAAATTATAAATAAAAATATAAAATATATTTATTTATAATTTTTTTAAAAAAATAATTTGCGACATAATTATTTATAATAAAATATTAGTTATAAATAATTATTATTTGTGATGAAAAAATTATGTCGCAAATAACTTTTTATTTATGATGAAAAATTTTCATCGTTAATAATTTTTATTTGCGATAAAAAAATACATCGTAAATAATATTTATTTTTGATAAAAAATTTCATCATTAATAATTTTTTATTTATGATGAAGATAATTTATCAAAAAAATATTTATTTACGATGAAAAGCTTTATTTTCCATCGCAAAAATTTACATCGCAAATAATTTAATGAATAAAAAAAAAATTCGTTGAAAATATTTCATCATAAATTTTTTTTATTAACGATGAAAATTTATTTTTCATCATTAATTATTATTTATCATCTCATTTTTTGCGATGAAAAGTTAGCGATGAAATTTTATCATTAATAATTATTAATAATAAAAATTTATTTTATATATATATATATATATATATATATATATATATATATATATATATATATATATATATATATATATATATATATATATATATATATATATATATATTAAGAAGGTAGGAGAATTTTTTTTTTATGTGCATTTTATGGGTAGCCCCTCAGCATGAGTCTGACTCTAAACACCTTTCTCTGATCTCAAGAAAGGGAAAAAAGAAAAAAAAGGGCTCCACAATCACCGCCATTCGGGTGCTGTGCGGGGGTGCTGTGCCACCCGCAACTGACCCGTGAACTTAGTCCAATACAATTATGCAAAGATAACCCAAAACCTCTTTGTTATTTATTTGGATGGGAAAAAATCAATGAATTATAGAAAAGCTATTACAGGAATCAAGTCTATTGAGACCTATGTTGTCAAGCAGCAAACAATCATAATTAGCTCCAAATTGCTAGGCCTAGTTTAGCAGAATTATATTATTGTCATAGCATTATGAGAATAAGGAGTAGGAGGAACACTTTTAAAAACACCTAGGCGACGCGACTGGAGAGAGCGCCCCCAACTTTTTTCCCTTCGTTCAAGCCCAAGTGTTGATTATTTCTTCCTTTAATATGTAGTAGGACTAGGATCTAGTAGCAGCAGCCACATAGTTACAAATTGTTTCTATAAAACAATTGGTGGCACTCAAACTTTATTTTAAAAGAAAATAAAAATACAAAAATGGTTAAGTCTGCTATCATAGTTACTAATACGATTTTCTGGTTTTCAATTGAACTGGAGAGACCACAGAGTGCTCACGTCTCATGTGATGACTATGATTGAATGGCATCTCGCTCAATCACGACCTTGGCATGATGTTGTCCATGCATTATAAAAAAATAGGTTTTTACATTTAAAAAAAAAAGTTAATACAAAAAATCATAATATTGTTATAAAAAAATTTATAACAAAAAATTAGTTATTGCAATTTTGTTGCAAAAAACTCATTTGCAAAAGATATTTACAATAAATTTTAAAATTATTACAAAATCTCAATATTTTTACAATAAAAAATATTGTTATAATAAGATAAAAATTATTGCAAATGCAACCCAACAAAATTTAAATATTGTGATCTTCTTAATTTTTTGCAACAATTTTTTATAATTTACAATAATTTTTTTTGTTGGTAAGTTTTTGCAACAATATTTTGTGATGCTAAATATAGTATTTTAATTATATTATTTTAAAATTTTAAATTTAAATGCATCATTTGCAACAAAATTTACTATAATTTATAATAATATTTTTTGTTAGTAATTTTTTGTAACAATATTTTATGATGCTAAAAATAATATTTAAGTTATAATATTTTAGAATTAAAATTTAAATATAAAATTTGTAACAAAAGAAATTAATGCAAATTAAGAGTGTGCATATATACACACACATACAAACCCGTAGACATAATAAGTAGAATACATTCATCAATAAATATTTTGCATTGACATATATTTTTATTAGCAAGAATCTAAAATAAATATAGAGCTCATTGCCAATGCTTTTTCTTATAAATAAAGCCAAAATATTTTTGTTCCAATAACTAATTACAAAATAAGACAACTTCCAACAAAAACTATATTCTCTTTCATCAATAGTTTCTATAATCATTTGTCCAAACTTATATATAAAAATAATAAAAAAAGAAGAGTAAAACATAATAAAACCAGCATACATGCAACTAAAAAACTATGTCAATCCAGCACACATAACATCTCAGTTTTTTTTACAAAACTAAGAAAGAATAAGTGGTAGATTAGAAGACAAACATCCAGCAAAAAACTATGTCATCCTCAAGCATTAGATCAATGCTAGTTATTTATCCTGTTCTGCAAATTCAAAGAAAAAAAATTAAAATATAAATAATATACAAATTTGAGGTATAAGGTATAGTAGAATCTTAGCTTTTAATTTTCTAATCTTTTGGAAAAGTGGAGAAGTTCTTTACAAATTTGTTGGATCTAAGTCAAGCTACAAAAAAAAATAAATATATTAAAAAAAACTTAAAACTACGTATGGTAAAAATGAAGGCCACAAATCTAAGTATATATAATAAGAATGAAAATGAAATCATGAATGATAAAAATTATATTAACTTACATTTATAGCTTGATTTTTTGAGATTTTAGTTAAGTAGACTTGCAGCATAGCTCTTGCATCTCTACACTTTGAGCTTTCATATCAACTCTCATACATCTCATCTCTTCTTCTTATTAAATACGTTGCTCTTCAAGTCATCCCTCTAGCTTCTTAATTTTCTTGGCCACTTCATCGCATTGCTAATTAGCTTATTCTAATTGAGCTTATAACCTCATTTTACATTTGACAGGTTTGGAACCATAATTTTGGCAATGTTTTTCACCAACCACTTGCTCAAAGGTTTCATCAGCAATCAAGTTCAAAGGATTTTCTTCATTCAACATATCTAACATATCTTCCTACATTTGGCATATAAATATATATAATAATCAGTTTGTTTAGATTGACTATCACATGCAGTTCCTCTAATATATAAGAAATCAAATATTTAGTTACAGAAGTTATAATTCAAATATTCATAATTATTGCTAAATATAAATTACTTACATTAACTTTCAATGCTTTATCATTGGCCCAATCTTTATTACATCTTTCATTTTTTTGCTCCAAAATTAGTATTTAATCTGGTAATTATCCCTATTTCAGAGGCAAATATTTCGGCATTGATACCAACAGCAGCTAAATTAGACAAAGAAATTGATATCGGCAATTTTTCTATCTCTACAAGTTTCATGTTTGATTTTAATTTGTTAATTTGATAGTGCTAGCATAAGGCCATGCCTTTGGTGGCAAGTAAATATATCTAAATCATACAAAACAATGATAAAAAATTATAACATTAAAGCAACATGAATCTAAAAGCTTTGTTTACAGCATCAGTCAAAATAATTAACAAAAAAGAGTTCTAATTCTATTGGAGTAAATTGGAGAGTACTGTAGCATGCAAACTGTTATGCGCCATAAGCAAGATAAACTGAAGCAGCAACCTGAAACTATATAATTTTGTGATGCTATATGCCAAAAGAAAAAAAAAACATAGCAAACATCTTTCAAATCTTTTAAAATCCATCATAATTGTCATAGATCATCTCCGCATTGACATTCTATCTTTCTTTTCTCAGTGGAAGGCTCCCACCCCAATAGTTAGATGCAGAAAACTATTGAAGTTCATCAATGGGTTATTGTAGAGATCATGGAACCAGAAGCATAGAAAATTGCAAGCACTGCATGAAGCATATCATCGCAATTTCAAAAGCTTTACTTCTTTTATTTTAATATGCACACGTGCTGGCAAATCTTTGGAATTTGCAAATGGAGCAGAAATATCTTTATCTGCATCGCATCTTCCAAGACAAAACCACCATCGATCTCTACATAGTTCTCTCATGGAAGACAACATCACTTAATATCTCAATTGACTCTGACATCCAAACCTAAATCTTTTAGAGAAAATTACAACTATATTGAGTCAGGTATTGTAAGCCATAGCCTTCTCACTTAATGCACCACTTACACTACATTCAAGCTTGATACTCCATTGGAACGTGTTTCCCTTATCAAACATTCAAAACTTATCAGGTGAGATTATGCCAATAGCATCAAGTTAGCTTTGTAACACAAGCTAACAATTACACCTATGACTGGTATAAAAAAAATATCTAATAGAATTCTTTGAGATGATGGAGGTTCTAGGACACATATCTATTCTTGAAGTTACAATTTTTACAGGATTATACTAAGTGAAAAAGCATGATTATTATTACATATAAACCTCTCCATGTAACACTTCCATGTAGCAATGGACCTTTCACATAGAGCTAATGTGCCAGCAATGTCCATTTAACCTGAATATGACTTGTCTCAGTAACAATCGCAAAAATCTTGAAGATTAACACCAGAAGTTGGTGAGCATGCTTTTCCTCATGCCCTTGACCTTTCTGTGGTATATTAAACAGCAAATTCCCACCTATGACCATCATGATTTTTGCGAGCAGCAAATTCAGTTATTCATTTATAGTCTAAGAAAAATTATCTTTGATTGCCTTTTCCTAACCAGGAATTTGGCAAGTCATAGTACTCAAGTTTCCAATTAGGCATAGATGCAGGCCAAAGAAACAAACCTTTTGTAAATCTTTCAAGCTTTCCAGGCTTCTCTAACTTAAAACAAGCTGCAACCAGAGCCTCTTTTTTCTAGCATCATGTTCCTAAACTTGGATGAATCAGATAAGGGGTCATGCTAGGTGCGTGCGAAGATAGTGCAATTGTCAAAAGATTGTATTGCAGGTTTTTCTACTCAATAACTTAGTAAGAAAAAGGTGGGCAGAACAATGTAAAACAAAGATTCACATACTTATGCAATTATCTATTCAAGAAAACTTAGGTTGGCTGGAGTAAGCTTTAGATATCACTATCCCAAGATCTGCAATTTGGTTTCCAAACTCCGGTTCAGTTTTACTTGAAGATTATCATGCAACAAAACAAAGTGTTAGCTTTCACTTAATCTATTGAACCAACCACACCCAATGCCATGTCAGAGAATTCTTCTTCAAACATAATCACTGAATTCTGGTAAAGTTTACCAACCACCAAGCATCTGTCCCTTTCTGTGTTTCTTTTGACAAAGTCAGCACTAGAAAAAGCAAAAGCGTTGACCATTAACAGTTATCAATGCATGAACTTGTTGTTCCTCATTCGCTTGTTTAATTTCAACAGATGTCGAATTAAATCAGCAACATCTTTGCATACAATGCTATAACTCTATCGATGGTTTTCCTCTGTCAAAATGCAGTCATATATGGCCTCAGCTCATTGTTTTCCGCTTCTCATACTGACAGCATCCTAATGAAACTTCAAAAGAGCCGATTTTTAGGAAGGAAAATTAAACTACTTTCCCAGATCATCAACAGAACAAGAAAAGAACGAAACTCAGGATAAAAATCGAATCTTTAAAAGACATACCAGTTGCTCTCGAAGTCAAGATACCTGGACGCTTTTAACCCCGACGACAAGCCCATGGAGAAAGCACCAAACCAGAGCATCATAAACCAACTTCTCTAGCAAGCCCGGGGAGCACCAGACCCCTGCCCCGCCGTGGCCTTATCACGAGACTTTTCGAGCTCATCGGATGTCCCACATCGCACAGGGAGCAAAGAAGAAGAGGGCACGGGAGAAGAAGATGAAGAAAGGTCCATGCTTCTATGAGGTGTTCGAAGATGGGGGCGAGAGAAAAAGATCGTAGTGGAAGCGAAGCGGGAGGAGAGTTTTGGTTTGTAGTTGGAGGTCGGAGTAGCAGAATCGGAGACGGCGATGGTTTTGGGAGCGAAAGCGATGAGAGACGACGAGGCCGGGAGGCAAAGGGTCGAACAGCCAGCACCCATTCCTATAGCTCCGGTCTCTGGCGGCTGGGCTCTTTCAAGGAGAGCCTTTTCCGTTCCGAGCGCGGATTCGCTACGCCATCCACCTAGCGTCCGTCTCCAGCGTAGGCTGCCGTGGCCAGGCGGCATTGGGTGGGCCCAGGCTGCAGTGCGTTGGCGGTATCGATTTTTCTAAAATAGGAATTGATACCGACAGCAGCCAACTCAGACAAAGCGAACGGCGGTGGCGGTGGCGGTGGCGGTGGCGGCGAGGGCGACCGGCGGTGGTGGCGAGGGGGAGCAGCCCACGAGGTCTCGGGCGAACGGCGGCGGCGGCGGCGAGGTGGCGGCAAGAGGGAGCGACGGCGAGGTGGATCTCGTCGGAGGGGGAGCGTGCGAACGGGATTTGTTAGGGTTTGGGAAAGAACGAGTGGAAGAGAGAGTCGGGAAGGAAGAGAGTCGGTCGGGAAGGCTTAGGCGCGAGAAGCAAATATTAGCCCCCGCCTAAGCTGGATTAGATATTATTTATAATAAATTTAAATATATAATAATTTTTTTTTATGTACCTACATCAAATTAAAATTTTATTGTAAAAAAAATATAAATTTTATAAATAAATAAAATTTTGTTACAAAAAATTTAATATTTTACAACAACAATAATTAATTATTATAAATAATATATTTTTTTATATATTTTATAATTTTTTTTTGTTGCTAGAAAATATTAAATTTATAATAAAAATAAATTTTGTTACAAATTATTATTATAAATATCTCCTTTTTGATGTATCACGTGACGACTATAATTGATCGGAATCTCACTGGATCACCACCATGGCATGATATATGATTAACCTATAATTGAGGATTATACTCTCCAAGCAATACATTGGCCACCAACGATCGATGATTAAACCTCTCTGATTCATGATCTTGCTCAATCACGGCCATTATGCAGTACGTAGATAGTTCGTGATTGAGGATGGGGCCTCTATAGTTCAGTCGCAATTTGGAGATGATCCTCACACGTTACAAAGAGTCTTCCAGAATGCCAGTGCATCAACCTTAAATTAAGCTGGCTAGTTTGAGTGGGTAATAGCTAAGCATGACACATGACCAACATTAAACAATATAATCTCACATAATTTATTTTTAAACCACATGATGGCCTGATGTTAGCTACTACACTTGGAGCGTCTCCAAACTCATCATAATGACACTGGTTCCCATTAAATTGGAAAGTCTCATGCGACGGGCATTGCTTGGACACGCCATGTGATAAAGGATAATTTAAGTCGCCACTGGCAGTCTACTGATATCATTTTAATCTCCTACCGTTTCTCCCAAAATGGTGCCGCAAATTTTGGAGATCTTGTGAAGGTCTCCTAGTTCCAATATAATGTAATTTTGGACTCAGGAGAACTGCCTGGTGGACATTGAGCATAACCTAATAAAAAGTTTTTATAAGTCCAAGTCAGGATGCTAGAGATTTTTGATGAAAACCCCATCAATTTTTGGACTGGTTTCTGTATCTCTTTTTGTACTTTTTTAGTTTCTGGCTCATAGAAAGGAAGATCTTCCTGATGGAGTCTAGCCAACTAAAGCTTTTGCAAGTTCAAGCATTCTTACCCACAAAACTAAATGTAAAAGCAAGCAACTCTAATAGCCATCAACCTAAACTATTGGTTTCATCAACACACACCAATAAAAGTGAAAAAAATCTATTCCCGTTTGAAGCCTGTGGCCTAAACCATTAGCTTCATCTCTTCAATCCCAGAGAGAGAAAATTCTCTCCGTCTTATATGAAGAAGCTTCACATCAAGAACAAGAGAACAGCACAGCACCATCAACAATATTACATAAGAAAAGTTTAACTTCCTCTATATTTCATCTATCCTATTTCCTCTACATATAAGAAAATTTTTACACCGTTGTTCAACCCCCCATTATTCACACCCAAATATTCAAAGAGGAAGAAGAAAAAAAGAGATAGAATTTGGAAGCGGAAAAAAAAAAAAAAATTCATGACTTGTTCGACGAAGTTCTCTTTCTAGTGACCCAAATGTAGGCGACGGCTGCTGCGAGGACGGCGACGACGAGTCCCCCAAGTATCACATGCGCCCCGGCGACCGATTTATCGAACGAACGGTGGTGGTGCTTCATGTGCTGCTCTGGTCCGCTCGCAATCTTCCACTCACCATGTGGAGTCACTCCACCGGAAGGTGCATGGGCCTCGCCGTGGCTCCCAATCTCCAGAGTGACTCTGGCCTCCAAAGGCATCGGCCGAGCCATAACTAAGTTGGTGACGAGATCGAGAGAAACCAAGCAGAAGAGAAGCATGCGAGCCATGGATGGAGGAGAGGATGGATATGCTTCAATGCTTCAAAAAAAATGTCGGAGGAGCATTGAAGTGGGCTATAAGTAGAGCTTTATGACGTTTTATATAGAGCAGGATTCTTTATTTATTTTATTTTATTTTGGTATCAATTAATGCAGGACACGGGAGCACTCGGAGGGGGAGGCTTCCGTCTTGGTTCCTTTCGGCCCCAGGAGCAGGTGGAGTTCATTAATTTGCCTGTGAACTCGAGAAAGAAGCGAGAATAAAGGCTTTCGGCACTCAACAGAAAAGTGACACCTGGTACCACCTATCTTAAGGACAGGACAAGCGAGGACAGCTAAATTCTTGCTGGAATTTTAGGCGCTCTGGCGACGTGGGGGTGAGAGGATTCTTCTCTCCCCGCGGTGCGGTCACGCAGCAACGCTAGACGGGAAAGTAGAAGGTGGTTCCCGGTGGGAAAAATTGAAAACTTTTGAGCAAATGACTGATTTAGCCCGTGGGTAGTGTGAGGCTGCTTGGGGATGAAATGGGCGAGCTCGTGTAATTTTTGGATATTGGCGCATGAACCCCCTTTCTCTGTGTTTAGAGATGCTGTTGGATCGATTTGGATCCAGATGTTATCTAATCCAGCTCCGAATTGTGTCATTTGAATTTACTCTATCAATTTAATAATTAAATTATATCAGATTGGAGTATAATTGGGTAGGGATTGCGATTGATGGAGATAGGATCTAAATTAGGTAAGGCCTAGATCTAGATTGGATCGAGTATCAATCAAGATCAGATTCATGTATTGATCATGAACATTATTTGAAAAGCTCAATTTCTTTCATATCCTCAAAATTGTTCAATAACGACATAAACTCGGTTAAGCCATTGAAAATGGATCAGATTCAACTCCTACACGCTGATAGTCATTAAAAATCAATTCCATGTACTACCATATACATGTTTAGGGTGAGTGAAGTTGCATTGGTAGATTTAGTCCAGATCCAAATAATTAAATATATCTATTTTTAGACGATACTGAACCAATAGGCATATAGATCTGGATTCTAAATATCTTTGATAAGAACATATAAAAAATTAATTCTTGCATACAACTCTCACAGAATTTTATACTCAAATATTTTAAACACGGCGCCCTCTCTAAATTATTAGTGCTTAACGCCAGCAGCCTCCATTACTTCCTTGCGATAGAATTTCATTCTTTTATGCATCCACATCTTCCATTAATTGAATTCATATGTATCGTAGCTGCACTAACCAAAATTAAAAGGGCTTTTGGGATAGTGAGCTAACGAAACGCTGGTGGGCGGTAGAGGTTAAAGTAAGAGGAGAACTTGGTACAAGAAAGTTCTAGCGGCCCCTGAGGGCAAATTAGGCATTTGGTCGCAGTGAGAGCGACGCGTTGGTGGACGGCGGCAACGCGTTTTTCTAGTTGTGCTATAAAAAGTCGCCAAGATCCACGGATCAAAAGGTTGGTGGAACATCAGGTGCCGCTGATGATCTGCCGACGCGTACCTGTAGCATTGTGATGTAACCGAGGACGTCCATCTGATTGGGTGGCTAAGGATGCGTATGATCGGATCCATCACAAGAGCGCTTTATTGTCGCGGCAATCCTTAACTCATTTAACCTAATTCAACTTGTTGCAGATGGGCCAGACTAAATGTTTGATAAAATTGTCAAATTTAGATCTAACCTTTTGACTAATTTAATTTATAGATTTAATTTTTTAATTAATTTAATAAATAAATTAGATTCAAATTTATTGAGAATAAATTTTATTCCTGTCGAAGTCTAGTCTGATGCTTAACCTAATGCAATCGATAATCACAGAAAAGCTTCAATTAGAAATTCTCCTCCAGCGGCCAGACTCAATCGAACTTCTCCAGCGGCCGAATCTTAGCCGAACTTCTTCAGCCAGCCGAACTTCTCAATGGCCGAACCCTAGCCGAACTTCTTCAGCGGTTGAACTCTTCCAACGGCCGAACTTCTTCCGAATTTCTCCTTCAGTCAAATTCCTCTAGGAGCCAAACTCCTTCCAAATTTTTTCTTCACTCGAATTTCTATAGAAGCCGAACTCCTTTAGAATTTTTCCTTCAGTCGGACTCCTCCAGGAGTCGAACTCCTTTCAGATTTCTTCTTCAGTCGAATTTCTTCAGAAGCCGAAATCTTTCTAGATTTCTCCTTCAGTCAAGTTCCTCCAAGAATCGAGTTCCTTTCAGACTTCTCCTTCAGTCAAATTTCTACATGAACCGAACTCCTTCCGAATTTTTTCTTCAGTCGAATTCCTCTATGAGCCGAATTTCTTCCAAATTTTTTCTTCAGTCGAATTCCTTCAGGAGCCCAATTCCTTCCGAACTTCTCCTTCAATCGGATTCCTCTAGGAGCCGAACTTTTTTCGGACTTCTCTTTCAGTCGAATTCCTCCAGAAGCCGAACTCTTTTCAGATTTTTTCTTCAGTCGAATTTCTCCAAGAGCCCAACTCCTTCCAGACTTCTCCTTTAATCAGATTCTTCCGGGAGCCGAACTCCTTTCGAACTTTTTCTTCAGTTGAATTTCTTCAGGAGCTGAACTTCTTTCGGACTTCTTCTTCAGCCAGATTTCTTCAGGAGCCGAACTTCTTCTAGACTTCTCCTTCAGCCAAACTTTTTCATCAGTCGAACTCCTTCAATTGAATTTCTCCACCAGTCGGACTCCTAGACTTCTCCATCAATCGAACTCTATTCGGATTCCTCCATCAAATTACTTTTAGATTTCAAGTAGCATTCCTCTCGGATGATCATTTCTAGTCATATTTTCTTTAGGAGTCCGAACTTCTCTGGAATTGACATACATCAAAGCTTTTCATCCCTCCACGTGGCTCCGAGCGGCTCAGTATCGGACAGCTACAGCTGTCACTATCAGTCTGCTGAAGGTGGCATCCCACTCATGCAGTCCTGAGTGGTCAGCTACCAAATGGTTGCAGGCGATGGTTCTCTCATGTGGCTCTGAGCGACCAGCTATCGGACGGCTATGGCTGTCACTATCAGTCTATTATGAGCTCCATCTATAAAAGGGATCCTCCAAATATGTTTTCTCTAAGCTCTCTTCTCCTTCTCGAAACTCTGCCGAACTTTTTTCTGAGCACTCCATTTTTGTTGATCAGAAGAGCTAACTTGATCATTGAAGGATTCTACCGGAGTCTCCACCACCAACTCGGATGGAACTTTATTTTGTAGATCACTGATGGTGATCTCATCTTTCTCAACTCCAGCTTGATCCGACGTCGATCAGATTCTGCATCAATAGGATTGGCGCTAGAGAAAGAGCCCTCTATTTTTGAGATACCCTTATTCTTAAAGAAGTGTTCAGCCGATCCTGTGGATCTTCTTCTTCAAGGTTCATCTCCATCCTCTCCCTCAATTCCGAGAAATACCTTTAAAGAAGGCGACTATCCAGAGATCTACCACTTCTGCCGCTAGATCGGAGCCAGATTCGTCTATCCTTGCTCCATCATCGATGCTTTAATCTCCTCCTCCACCGACGTCCATGGTAGATCCGGAGCAATTTAACCTACTGATGCAGCAGATTCAGGTCCTCACTAAAATGGTGCAGACCATGCGGTAGCTCCCAATGGTGGTTTCATCAGAAAATCCACCGTCAGAATATCAGAAATCGATCCCAAGGAGGACCACTTAGGCTAGCATACCCGTCACCTCTAGAAAAAAAAATAGAGAGCAGAGGATCCTTGCTCAGATCATAATTCTTCTTTGAAAGGGACCTTCCCCATCCACAGTCGAAAGCCTTTTAAGATCTACGATCGAGATGACGTCCTCAGAAATTACAGAAGATGGATCGATGGATTGAAGCTCTACCACATCATCCTGATTCACAATGATGATGTCTGCACCGATCCTCCTTTCTCTCTCCGAATTATGCAAGAGCCCATTCCGCTGAACTTCAAGCTCCTCCAATTTGAAAGCTACGATGGAACCTCTGATCCGATCGATCACTTGAAAGCCTTACGGACTGTGATGCTGCTCCATGGTGCACCAGATGCCATATTATGCCGAGCTTTCCCATCTACCTTAAAGAAAGTAGTAAAAAATTGGTACTTGGATTGAAGTTGGGTATGATCTTCTCCTTTAACTAGATGAGCCATCAGTTTGTGGCTCATTTTGTTAGCAGCCGGCGTCCCCATCGAGGTTCAAATTCTCTGATGAATATCAAACAGAAGGAGAGAATCTATCCCGGCTTATGTCACTCGGTTTAATGCTACTATATTGGAGGTCCGAAATCTGGACCAGTCTGTTGTAATGGCCACACTCAAGGACAGCCTTTAGAAGAATGATTTGTTGTTCTCTCTGAAAAAGAAGTATCCCAGAAACTTTGCCAATCTGCTAGCTCGGGCTGAGAGATATGTTCGAGCGGAAGAAGCCTTCAAGTTGAAGGATGAGGAAGCCATAGGAGAGCGGCATAGATCCATCGCTGATGGAGGGCCGAATGAAGTTCGGCCATGTTCACGGACCCCTCTCGAAGCACAAGCAAGCCCAAACTCCCTCTCGAGCTCGTCATCAAAGAAGCCCCGATAGAAGGGCACTGAAAAAATTCTTCCTCCAGAAGGTTCCATAACTACGCCCTCCTTAATGCTCCTAAAGCTCAAGTTCTGATGGAAATCAAGAATCAACTACCGAGATCAGAAGAATTATGATCTTTCCCAAATAAGAGCAATCGAAGCAAGTACTGCCTCTACCATCGTGACTACAGCCATGACACTCAAGAATGCATTCAGCTCCAAGATGAAATCGAAAAGCTCATCAGGAGAGGCCGGCTGGGTCGATTCCTCAAATGCTGGCCTAGAGCAAGAGTAGATCGATCAAGGACGCTACCGCAGCCAGAACCATCAATGAGGAAGGAACGACAAGGAGATCGACCGCCTCTCAGCATTATCAACACTATCTCGGGGGCTTAGTACTTCGATGAGCCGCCATCTCTCAGCCTCAGAGCCAAGGGAAGCTTGCCCCGAATTAGGAAGGCCCATATGAAATAGAGGAGGTCGTTCGGTCTAAAACTTATTGTCTGAAGGAGCTCGAAGGAAGAACGCTCCCATGATCTTGAAATTCAAAAAAACTGAGATGTACTACCAGTAATTTTCCTTCAATAAAACTTCTTCATTTTAATATTATTATTTTTTTGGTGCAAAAACTATGTGATGATAGAAAAGAAGCAATCAGTAGTGGCCATGTTAGAAATAAGAGGAGAACCTCGTCCTAACATGAGCTAGTCGGATTCCTTCAACCTCGGTTGGAGATAAGATCTTTTTTGAGCTTCTCTATCAATAGGAGATAAAATCTTCTTCAACCTCGGCTAGAGATAAGATCTTCCCCGAGCTCCAATCCTTCAATCTTGACTGGAGATAAGATCTTCTCCAAGCTCCAACCCTTCAACAGGAGATAAGATCTCCTTCAACCTCGGTTGGAGATAAGATCTCCTCCGAACTTCTACGTCAATAGGAGATAAGATCTTCTTCAACCTCGGCTGAAGATAAGATCTCTTCCGAGCTTCAACATCAACATCAATAGAAGATAAGATCTTCTTCAACCTTGGCTGGAGATAAAAATCTCCTCCGAGCTTCTCTCAATAGGAGATAAGATCTCCTTCAACCTCAGCTGAGATAATTTTTTTCGAACTTCAATGTCAACAGGAGATAAGATCTTCCCTCGACTGAAGATAAGATCTCTTCGATTTCAACGTCAATCAACAGGAGATAAGATCTCCAACTCAGTTGAAGATAATCTCCCAAGCTTCTACATCAATAGAAGATAAGATCTCCTTCAACCTTAGCTGGAGATAAGATCTTCTCCGAGCTTCAACGTCTATGTCAACAAGAGATAGGATCTCCTTCGAACCTTGATTGGAGATAAGAATCTTTCTCCGAGCTTCAACGTTTACGTCAACATGAGATAAGATCTCCTTCAACCTTGGTTGGAGACAAGATCTCCCCTGAGCTTTAACTTTAACATCAACCACGATTGGAGATAAGATCTCCTCCGAGCTTCTAACATCAATAGGAGATAAGATCTCCTTCAACCTCGGCTGGAGATAAGATCTCTTTCGAGCTTCAACTTCCAATTCAATCCTCGACTGGAGATAAAGATCTCCTCCGAGCTCCAACCTTCAACAGGAGATAAGATCTCCTTCAACCTCAGACTAGGAGATAAGATCTCCCCCAAGCTTCAACTCAACGTCAATAGGAGATAAGATCTCCTTCAATCTCGATTGAAGATAAAATCTTTTCCAAACTTCAACATCAGTCTCAATAGGAAATAAGATCTCCTTCAATCTCGACTGGAGATAAGATCTCCTTCGAGCTTCAACATCAACCTTAACAGAAAAATAAGATCTCCTTTAACCTCGGCTGAAGATAAGATCTCCCCCGAGCTCCAACCTTTCAATAGGAAATAAGATCTTCTTCAACCTCGGCTGGAGATAAGATCTCTTCCGAGCTTCAACATCAACCTCAATAGAAGATAAGATCTTCATAAACCTCGACTGAAGATAAGATCTCCTCCGAGCTCCAATTCTTCAGTAGGAGTAAGATCTCCCCTGAGGTTCATCTTCAACCTCCTCTTTCAACCTCGACTGGAGATAAGATCTTTTTCGAGCTCCAACCTTTTCAACAGGAGATGAGATCTCCTTCAAACTCGACTGAAGATAAGATCTCTCCCTAGCTTCAACATCAATCTCAACAGGAGATAAGATCTCCTTCAACTTCGGCTGGAGATAAGATCTCCTTCGAGCTTCAACGTCAACCTCAACGAGAGATAAGATCTCCTTCAATCCCGGTAGGAGATAAGATCTCCTCCGAGCTTCAACCTCAATGGATGTAAAGTCCGAAAAAGGACTTCGACAGTCATCTTTTTGTACTTCCTTCTTTTGAATTTCGAACTCAAGAGTGGGGAGACTATTGTTGGGGATAAACCCTGCTCCCATTGAAGTCCAGTCTGATGCTTAGCCTAATGCAACCGGTAATTACGAAAGAGCTTCGATCGAAAATTCTCCTCCAATGGTCGGATCCCAACCGAACTCCTTCAACGGTCGAACCTTAGCCAAACTCCTTCAATTGGTCGAACCCTAGTCGAACTTTTTCAACGGCTGAACTCCTCCAACGGTCGAACTCCTTCTAGATTTCTTCTTCAGTCAAATTCCTCTAGGAGTCAAACTCCTTCCAAATTTTTTCTTTAGCCAAATTTTTCCAGGAGCCGAACTCCTTCCAGATTTTTTCTTTAGTCGAATTTCTTCAGGAGCTGAACTCCTTTCAGATTTCTTCTTCAGTCGAATTACTCCAAGAGCCGAACTCCTTCTAGATTTCTCCTTCAGTCAAGTTCCTTCAAGAACCAAGCTCCTTTCGGACTTCTCCTTCAGTCGAATTTCTACAGAAGCTGAACTCCTTCCGGATTTTTTCTTCAGTCGAATTCCTTCAGGAGTTGAACTCCTTCCAGATTTCTCTTTCAGTCGAATTCTTTTAAGAGCCCAACTCCTTCTAGACTTCTCCTTCAATCGGATTCCTCTAAGAGCCCAACTCCTTTCGAACTTCTCCTTCAATCGAATTCCTTCAGGAGCCGAACTCCTTCCGAACTTCTCTTTCAATCGGATTCCTCCAGAAGTCGAACTCTTTTCGGACTTCTTCTTCAGTCAAATTCCTCCATAAGCCCAACTTCTTTTGAACTTCTCCTTCAATCGAATTCCTTCAGGAGCCAAATTTTTTTCAGACTTCTCCTCCAGTCGGATTTCTTCAAGAGCTGAACTCCTTTCGAACTTTTTCTTCAGTCGAATTCCTCCAAGAGCTGAACTTCTTTCGAACTTCTCCTTCAGCCAAACTTCTCCACTAGTCAAACTTCTTCACCAGTCAGACTCCTTCTGAACTTCTCCATCAATCGAAGTCCATCCGGATTTCTCCAGCAGATTACTTTCAGATTTCAAGTAGCATTCCTTCTGGATAATCACCTCTAAGCGTATTCTCTTTAGGAATCTGAACTCCTCTAGAATTGATATACGTCAAAGCTCTTCATCCCTCCACGTGGCTCCGAGCGGCTCAGTACTGGACGGCAATGACTGTTATTATCAATTTATTGCAGATGGTGCCCCACTCATGCGACTCTAAGCGGTCAGCTACCGGACGGTTACGGTTGTCACTATCAGTCTGCTGCAGGCGGTGCCCCCCTCATGCGGTCCAAAGCGATTAGATATCGGACGGTTATGGCTGTCACTATCAGTCTACTCCGAGCTCCATCTATAAAAGGGATCCTCCAAATATGTTTTCTCTAAGTTCTCTTCTCCTTATCGAAACTCTACCGAACTTTTTTCTGAGTACTCCATTTCTGTTGGCCAAAAGAGCTAACTTGATCATCGGAGGGTTCTGCCGAAGCCACCACCACCGACTCCGGATGAGACTTTATTTTGCAGGTCACCGGCGGCAACCTCGTCTTCCTCGACTCCAGCTTGATTCGGCATCGACCAAATTCTGCACCAACAAGATTAATAAATTTTTGATCTCTACGGTATCTTATCCAATCTGTATCTAGTCTGATCCAATTTGATTGCACCCAATATATTCATTTGAAGTAGTCTAACATTCAGCCTTTCTATCTCATCTCCAAAGGAGCCAATTGCAGTGATTTGCTGCTCAGTTTGGGCCAGCCATTGCCAATTGGAAGAATTGAAGATATACATTAGCACAGACTGCCATTGTGGAACAATGAAACAGTGCTTGGATATTTACATCCCCCTCCAAGCAAATGGGAAACGCATCATGACCGGAATAGATCACTCATAACCCATTAATATAATAATTTCTAACTTTTTAGAAAAAAAAAACTTCGTTAAAGTGAAGCACCAACAAAGAGAATATGATGCTTCTAATTCTCGTTCTTTAATCTGAATGAGATCAAAGATATTAAGTGACACAATAATGATAACTTAAGTTCATTGTTCTAATCATCAATAAGCCAACTCATCAATGTCCTTCAGATGGGGAACAATGTTTGTCCACCAACTTAGATTTGCAGAGGCAATAACTCAATATATTGGCATTAGATTCCCTGTCGATGTACTGGGATACATCTATAAACCATCATGTGTTGGCGAGGTCCATCCGTTTTAGGACATTAAAATTTCCTAGTATGTGCCTTACTTCAGGAGAGAGCCATGGCCTCATGCAATTGGATGATCAATGGTCTATGCGGTTGCATATATTACTAACCTAGTCTTCCATTTTGTTGGAAAGATTCTTGGAATCAGGGAACAATATGAGCTGTTCTTTACTTAAAATAAAAACAAAATAAATAGAAATACTTGATGCTCAGAAAATATGTAGCCTGATGTCTATTGGAGTGGTGACATGGGCTTTCAAGATCCTAGAGGCAAGATCTCTGCACCCTACCGAGCTGTTGTGCATCTTTTGCCTGTCTATATGGTTAAACCTTTCTCAATTTAACATTGACAAAATCTTGTTTAATTACCTAAAAAAAGACTGGGAACAAGAAAAGTATTTATTATCCAAATCTTTTTGGAAGGATGATAGAGATAATAATCATGTGGCCCACTCCAGAGTGGATGTAACCAATTATGGACACTATTTTTCTATCAAGAAATATGTTTGAAATGTAAACTGGACATTATTAAGACTAAAATAAAACTATAAAATAAACTAATTAATACCATGTACCTTCTTAAACTTCTTTGATGGTACATATATGTTGCTGCTATGCTATACTAATGATCTCAGTTGAGGACCTCCAACATGTAGATAATTATACTAATCAATTCTCAACCAAAGTGATGAGGCTTGTCTGAAGATATTAAAGCATTGCCGGAATCATCATATTGTACTTCAAAATAAAAATTATGAAGTAAACATAAACCATGTGCATCCTGAAACTTCTGTGATGGTACATTTATGGTGGCACACTATCATTTATAGTATATGATCTCAATTAGAAACCTCTTTCATTTAAATTGCAATGCTGATCAATTCTCAATCCATGGATGATCTAGATCGATTGAGCTGTTGGATCATGACAGTGCGCTTGAATTAAATGAGGAAACTTGACACCTGATCACTTGTAAGGCAAACTGTAAAATATGCACCCATGCAGATATTTATAAATTGCTTCTCTCTTTTTTTAACAAAAGACTAGCTGAGAATGCCTTCAAACTCAAGAACTCTCCATCATGCATGTGCTTAAGACAATGGTGCCAACTCTGGATCAAGCATGATCAAGGCATCATTAAATGGAAGTAGTAATCATTGCTGCTTCTTTTATCATGATTGAGGGAGAAAAAAGATTGCTCTTGCGAGGTCAGAAGCCAAACTCTATGACATTTAGAATGCAAAACCACAATTTTTATGAAGGTTCTCTCTCTCTTTTTTTTCCCCCCAATATAACCCCATTTTCTTGCTAAATTGTATATTAAGACTCCTTTTTTATATATTTGCAAATCAATACATTCCTTGTCCCGGAGATTTCCAAGTAAGATCGCAAGGATCTATCACACGTAACATGCTTTTTCCAATGTTTCTCTCCTTTATCCTTTAAAGAGTTACTACATCATGCTCCTTGATATCTTCACTGCCAAGTTTGAGCTGTGATCAAATTTTCCATCATTGCAATTGTGGTGTCGGTGTGCTCAAAATCGATGATGGGGAATTCATTAGCTACAAGCTGCAAACCAAGTGAGAAGAGGCAGGGGATATTTGGTGCTTGTCTAATCTCTGCTCTTTGCCTTTCCTATGTACTTCTTATCTTACAACAGGATGCTAGAGTTGGGGGTGCAAAGACTTTGATTGGCTCAGTTATTGCCTAACTGGAGATGGGAAACCAATAGGTTCTTCCCTGTAGGATTATACCATCTCCAAACCACGGAAGCTTGATTTGTTGTATGGCTAAGCACCTATGGCAGGTGGCTCTCTGTTGAACAGGTGGACTGTTAGGATGGAGCCAAGAGAATTAGATTACAAAGGAGAACTATATCTGTATTATTTTATAGAGAAAGGTTCACATATGGTGATTATAACAAACAAGTGATGAACTTACCACCCCAAGGTTCCATGCGTATAATATGATATTTTCACAATCTAACATAATTTGGACAATATTGGGAGATCGGAAGGGTGCTGGACAGAGCGTTAAGGATTGCCTTGCCTTTGAAGACTTCATCACCTCGCTTAATCTCATTGATCTTGAGCTAAAAGGAAGAAAGTTCACATGGTGTAATAGGCTTGAGCACCCTTCTTTTGCAAGATTAGATCGATTTCTTATCTCCTTGGAATGGGAGAAACTCTTTCTAGCCTCTTTTCAAAGAGCCCTTGCTAATCCAACTTCAGACCATGTCCCAATTTGTCTGGAGTGCTGTCATAAATTTCAGAGCGGCAAAGTTTTCCGATTTGAAGGATGGTGGACCAAAGAGTTAGATTTAGATGAGGTTGTGATAAACAATTTGAGAAGTATCAAAGATTCCACCAACATGGCGGGAGGGTGTATGGAGAATCTTAGAAGGTTACGTGCAGTTCTAAGAATTTGGACATCAAGTAAGAGGATTGCCAACAAGGAAACCAAGCATAAGGTTCTTCATGACATTGATATCTTGGATAAAAAGAGGAACTTCATGACTTAACTGAAGGAATCAGATCTAGGGTTTCGAGACTAGATCTTTAAACTTTTTCAAGATCAGGCAGTGGAAGACTTAAATTAATCAAAATTAATTTTAAATATCTGAAAATACTCTAGATCTAAGATGTATTATATGATTATTGTATGATATTAAATAAAAAATTAAAAATATAAAGAAAGAAGAAGTGTTGATCATATCAATATAAATCTACACTAGATCAGAATGATATAAGTAACAGAAAATTAGATATTTGTTATCTGTGCAAGTTAGATATTTTAAATTATTGATCTAGACTTGAGGATGATGTTGTAAGCCATACACACGTTCGGCCTCTAAGAGATATCCACACGAACCCACAAACGCTGATCAAAAGTTCGATATCCGAAAATCAACATAGTTTGCTAGAACTGCGCTGATCCATCTTTGACGATTGATCTGGATCTTCCTTCTTCAAAACTTGGACTCTCTAATTTTTAGAAGTTGAGGAAGATAATATGTGATGCTTAGACTCCTCTCAAAAGCTTACAAATAATGGAGGAAGATGTGTAGAACAAAATCCTAGAAGAAAACCATCTTCTTCTTCTTTATTCTCTCACCTAGATATATTGATTGGTATCTTTCAAATTTTCACACCCCAGATAAATTTTTTTCTAATTTTTCCACACCCAAGAGCCCTCTCAAATATCCAGAATCCACAAAAAAATTAGCCCAATTTTTTTTTAAAATAGAGAGATATAGACCACTCCTTCTCTAGGTCAAATATATAGTAAGGAAGGTCTAATTAAGGCATGATTTGGGGCGCCCAACTCTTGGGCGTCCCCTCCTTCTTCTCTACTGTGGACCATCAATTTTTGTCATACAAAAATCCCTCTAAAAGCCAAGAAAATTCTAAAAAAAATTTGGATGGAATCGGTGCACTATAGGAAGAGTTTTGGTTTCCTAAAATTCTATATCATAGAATTTGAAATCAAAATCAATTCCTACTTTGACTTGGTCCACACTTAATTTACCATGTAAGAAAGAAAGAAAAGGACTTTGGGATGTGGTGGGCTTCTCTTGAGCATAGAGAATTCATGCAAAATCAAATGAGGCATAAAGGGTGGGCATTAGGACTAAGGTGGCGCAAGGATAGGGAATCCTAGTCATACTAGGATTCTTATTTTGACTTGGTCATATATGGTTTCTAAAACCAAATCAAATCAGAAGTAAATCAACCCAATTAAATTAGGACCTAATCCAATTAAGAACTTAATTAAATTAAATTAAATTAGATTTAATTTTAATTTAATTTTTTAATCAAATTAAAAAATTGAGTTGACCAAAGTCCTAGTTGAACTAGAACTAGTTCTTCCTTGCACTTAGCTTATCCAATAAATCAATTAGACTTGATCCAATCAAATCCAAACTAAATCTAATTAAATCATATTTAATTAGAATTAATCTCAGCCCTTTGACTTAATTAAATTAAGTCAATTAGCAATCTAATTGCTAATCGATCATCCTATAATACTTGCACTAGGTTAAACACCAATCATATTGATCGTTTAACCCTTGAACAATTTTTAATCATTGATGAACCATCCAATCAGATCATGAGCTTTAATGTATGTGATCTCATAAGTCTGAACCTAAGCCAATAGCATAGAAATAAATTTCTGTACCAATCGAAATAACCATCTAGTAATGATACCCGACGGTCGGATAAGTCGATTGTGTAGAACAACATCCTTAGAATCCATGCAGATATAGTTTTCATATAATTCATCCACTTGACCAAAATACTTTTAGAACACCTCAGAGTTCAACTATCAATTTTGATAAGATTGTCCACATTGTATTTCAAAATATCAAATCCATCTGATGGATTATCCTGACTAAGATTTTGCTATATTGAAGTACAGTGATATATTTTTCTCCAACTCTTAGAGTGGTCAATTCATCTTGATCATATTTTAACTTTGCAAGTACTTGACTATGCCCAGAAGCCTTCCATTACTGAATTAGAAATTCAGTTAGTCCAGTACCAAAGCACAGTGAGTTGCTTGCAAATCACTGAGGTGATCTCGGGTCTAAGGGACACTTATACCTATATCCCATTAGAGATATTTTCGACAGCAGAATGCTTTAAAGTTGATCATGTTCAATGACGATGTACCCATACATCTCACTTGTATGCCATACTAGTATCTCTATACTTCTTAGTTAAAAAGATAACCAATCTATATGGCGTACAGCGACCTATGCTCGATAGACACTATCATCCTAATTAACAGTTTATCATTTGGTCGTAAACATATTTAAGGACTAATCGATAAATTCTCTCTTTATCGAAGCTAAATAGTCTTAAGGACTTCATCACAATAATGAAGTTCGTTAGAAGATGAATATTTTATGATAAAAAATATCAAAAATATATTTTATTTATTAATAAATCAATTATAGATATAATGTAGCTTAATTATCAACAAACTGACGATTGACTTTGGAACATATTTTTCAATAACTTTCATTTATCTTAAAGTCACTCGGCACGGTATCTAATATCCATCTTCGACTTATGGTTGTTGAACTTCTTTATCACTAGGGCTTTAGTGAAGGAGTCGGTCAGGTTCTTCTTTCCGTCGATCTTCTGAAGGTCAATGTCATCTCGATCCATGATCTTTCGGACTAGATGGAAGCGGCGCAAGATGTGCTTCATCCGCTGGTATGCCTTTGGTTCCTTCGACTGAGCTATGGCATCAGTGCTGTGATAATAGAGCTGGACCGAACCATCTAGAGAGGATGCTACTCCAAGCTTGATGATAAACTTCCTCAGCCACAGCTTTTTTTAGGACATCTGATGTTGCGATGTACTCTACTTCACAAATAGAATCTGCCACAGTATGCTGCTTGGAACTCTTCCAGTAGATAGCTCCATCATTTAGAGTAAAGATATATCTCGACATGCTTCTGCTATCATCATGGTCAGATTGAAAGCTAAAGTTTGTAAATCCTATAAATTTCAGATCTAACTCATCATAAACCAACCATTGGTTCTTAGTATTTTTCAAATACTTAAGGATGATTTTAATCTTTTCTAGCGATTTTCTCAAGGGTCAAACTGGTATCTACTCACTACTCCTAGTGAGTATGTTATGTCTGATCTCGTACATATCATGACGTATATGATAGATCCCACTGTCGAAGTATATAGGACTCTACTCATACGCTCTCTCTCTTCAGGAGTTGTCGGACAATCCTTCTTAGAGAGAGAAATTTCATGGTCTATTGAGAGATAGTCCTTTTTGGAATTCTCCATGCTGAACCTCTTCAATACAATATCTATGTATGTGGACTGGGATAATCCAAGCATTTTTTTAGATCTATCTTTATAGATTCATCCCTAGGATGTAGGATGCTTCACCCAAGTCCTTCATGAAGAACTATGATGACAATCAGACTTTTATTTCCTACAGTGTGGAAATGTCATTCTCGATTAAGAGAATGTCATCCACGTATAAGATAAAAAATATCACTGCTAGACCATTTGACCATTTATAAATATAGGGCTCTTCTCCGTTCTTAACGAAGCCATACGTTTTGATCACCTTATCAAAATGCATGTTCTAACTTCGAGATGCCTGCTTCAATCCATAAATGGATCTCTGAAGCTTGCACACCTTAGACTTGGATGTGAATCCCTCAGATTGTATCATATACATATTTTCGATCAGCTCTTCATTTAGGAAAGCTATCTTCATATCCATCTATCAGATCTCATAATCCAGATGGGCAGCTATCGCAAGCATTATCCAATTGGATTTGAACATTGCCACAGAAAAGAACGTCTCATCATAGTCAATACCATAACATTGACGATATCTCTTGACAACCAGATAGGCTTTATAGATCTCTACCTTTTTGCCTGCATCCCTTTTTCTTTTGAAGATCCATTTACATCCAATGAATTTAATTCCTTTAGGTGGGTCAACCAAAGTCCATACATCGTTGACCTTCATGGACTCCATTTTGGATTTTATGGTCTTAAGCCATTTCTCAAAATCGGATCACTGCATAGCATCCATATAAGTGATCAGATCCTCATTGTTCTCATCGAGTTTGATGGGATCACCATCTTAGACCAAAAAATTATAGTATCTATCCGGATGATGCGATACTCTACTGGATCTCTTTAATGGTGTAGGTACACTAGACTTCGGATCTGATCTAATCAAATTTGACTCAGGTTCAGCTACATGTGTTGATTTTTCTATCTCTTAAACTTCATCAAGTTCAATCTTAGAGGCAACAGCTCCTTCACCAAAAAATTTCTTTTTCAAAAAAATTATCGTAAGACTGACGAACATCTTTTATTTATCAGCATGGTAGAAATAGTATCCTTTGGTCTCTTTTGGGTATCCTATAAACATGCACTTGTCAGACCTAGGTCCAAGTTTATCTGTAACTAACCATTTGACATAAGCTGGGCACCCCCAAATCTTAAGGTATGAAAGTGTTGGCTTACATTTTGTCCATATCTTATATGGAGTCTTAACTACAGACTTACTTAGAATCCTATTTAATAGATAACAAGTCGATTCGAGTGCATATCCCAGAAGAATATCGGCAAGCTGGCAAAATTCATCATGGATCAAATCATGTCTAACAGAGTCTGATTTCTCTTTTCGGACACATCATTATACTGTAGTATTTCTGAAGGAATTCATTGAAAGAAAATTTCATTCTCTTCTAGATATGTGAGAAATTTACTGAAAAGATATCCCCCTCCTCGATCAGACCGAAGAGTTTTGATACTCGTTTTACTTTATTTTTCTACTTCATTTTAGAATCATTTGAACATTTCAAATGAATTCGACTTGTGTTTCATCAGATAGACATATCCATATCTGGATAGATCATCTATGAAAGTAATGAAGTAAAAATATCCATCTTTGACACTTGTGCTCCTTGGTCTACATACATTAGTATGTACTAGACTTAAGAGCTCAGTTGCTCTTTCACCTTTTTCAGTAAAAGATAACTTGATCATTTTACAAAGAAGATAGGACTCATAGGTTGGAAGTGATTCACTATCACTAACTTTGATGATTCCCTCTTGAGTCAACTTGTTTATCCTATTCTGCTTATATGACTTAGCCTACAGTATCATAAATAGATATCTGACATACTATCTAATCTAGGATGCTTGCCAGTTGAATAGACTACATTAATAGGTTGTGATAGCATATACACACCATTATTTAAATATCCATAAAAAATAGTAACACCATGCATAATGATATTACAAAATTATTTCTTTATTGATATTTCATAATCATGTTTGGCTAGAAGGCCTACAAAAATAACATTAAAAAAGAAACTAGGATAGAAATGATAATCACTAAGAATAACGATATGGAACTCAAATACAAGTTTTAGAATTTCTAAAGCTAGAATTGGAACTGATCTTCCAACTCCAATGTTCATGTATCTTTCACCTTGCTCGAATTTTCTACTGATTTGCAATCCCTGTAATGAATTGCAAATATGATAAGGGCTATCAGTATCTAATACCGAGTCAGTAATATCATAAATAGAGAAATTGCTAGGAGTTATCATATAAATACTTTGTCCAGCAATCACTTCTTTTTTTATCTGTTCAGGTTCAAAGAGGTAATGTACTGAGGATAGTTCCTCTTTCAGTGCCCTCGCTTCTTGCAAAAGAATCATTCAGCTAGATCCTTATCGGGCTTGATCTTTCCGATCTGGTCCTACACAGATATCCCAGCCTGAACTTACAACTTCTTAGCTTTCTTCTTCTTGTTCTTCTTTTCTTTTCTAGAGGATCGAGAATCAAAAGACAAACCTTCCACTATATTCACCGACTCTTTGTGAAGTTGGTGATCCTTCTCAAAGTTCTGAAGCAACCCCAGAAATCTATGGTAGTCTACTTCAGGCTTTATCATTCTAAAATGAGTAAGAAATAGAAGAAAAGACTTGGGCAATGAGTTCAGTATTGCATCCTTTTCAAGCTATTTATACAAGAAAAAGCCGAGCTTGCTTAATCGCTCTATCATCTCGATCATGTATAATACATGATCAGTGAAAGAGACACCGTCCCGCATCCTGATGTTGAAGATGGCACAACTAGTCTTGTGCCTCTCCACATCATCGGATGTGCCAAAGGAATTCTCCAACACTTGAAGCATGTTCTTTGGTTGAGTCATCTCAATCTGCAATTGAACTCGTCTTTCATATCAACCAGCATAATACAGCGCACCGTGGTCTGATCATTGAGCCACTTCTGATGAGTGTCTCTAACTATTCAACATGCATTGGTAGCTGGCTCCTCAAGTGCAGGATCCATTAATATATATAGGATCCGTTCATGCTCCAGGATAATTTTTAACTTTCGGTATTAGCTATCAAAGTTGGGTTCCACCAGCTTATCATTATCCAATAATGATTGAAATGATAGAAAAGTGGTCATATCTATACAAAAAAAATCATAATCTAATTAATAATTTATTTAATAAATCTAAAGATTTAAACTTTAATCAAAAGATTTTTCTACTATTTTATTCGAATTGATAGTCTTTACCTTCAATTTAAAAAATTATCCTAATTCCTTAGTGGGTACTAAAATCCACATAAACTGGACACGAGCTCAACTTTGGTTGGCCAACCCATGCATATCTAAGGATAGGTTCATAATAAATTATTTTTTTAAATAATTTTTAGTAATTAAATTTTATGTCAGTCCATAATCAGTAGGCTTTGGCCTCCACTGAAAAGGTTTAGTTAGGTCCAATCATTAACATGATCATACTTGGCCCATCAAACCAATGAATGATTAGGCCCAACTTTGGTTGACCAACCTAACCACCATTTAAAAAAATATAGCCAAGAAATTACATAATGAATGATAATTCTATTAGTCGATAAACACCAGGCCTTTGGACCTCCAATGATTATCCAACTAATGGACCCATTATCATCCACTTTAATGAAAGGGTATGATCTAGTTATCATAATAACTATCTCATTTTAGGGATCTAATAATTTTAGAGAATTTAATTTGAAGATGAGGAAAGATCAAATGAACTAGCTTGTCATGATCCTTCCACTGACTTCACTAAGTCATCTTAAGAAAGACCATTAATAGGCTGGTCTAGGAGCACCTAAATCAGTCAAACTTATTTACCTAGCTGACATGGGTTAGCTCGAATAGTCAAGTGATCTGATCAAAATATAATTTTATCAAGAGACTAGGTAAGTTTGATCAGTGGGAGGGTCTGCCAAAGCTTGCTTTAAACACCATAAAAAATGGCCAAATAAGCAGGCTGCCAATTAAAGATAACCGATCTGGTTTATCTTAGACACCAACTAATTTAATTAATTTCAATTAGATCAACCTAACAGTTCGTGCTGGATCGTATAGCCAAAAATCAAGTCCATCTTGGATCTCGTTAAAGACATGAACTTGACCAACTACAACTATTATAATTGATTTAGAGAATTATTGATCTAATTTAAGATAGTAATTGATTATATTTAGTCAATTCTCTAATTAACTTCATTCTTTAATCTAATCCTATGTCTAACCCAATTAATGGACCTAATTTTCACTAACCTATTTAACCCAATGTATTATGATTTATGTCTTAGGATCTTCAATTCACAATCCTAGATCCTAATCAAACAACTTCTTAATTCTTAATTAAGTTTTGGATTGAGGGTTGGGGTTTGGCTTTTCGAAAATAATTTTCATATTTATAAAATATTTTTACAACATAGTTTCATCAACCAAGTTGTATATTTGATTTATAATCAATATGCAAGTAAAATAAGCATGAAATTACTTTAGATCTAATCTAAACAAGTTCATGTAATTGAAATAATTTCAACTATAATCGATCATAAATTATCTTAGATCAAATCTAACATATTTATGATGATTAAAATTAGATTAAAATATTTTTATTTAGATCATAAAATTTTTTAAATTTAATCTAAAATTTTATGATCAATATTTTAGATTAGCACGTATTAGAACAACCTTTCCACTGTAAGAAATAAACCTTATAGTAGGACAACGTTATAGTAATCCGTGCAATCTAAAAATTTTATTTTTAGATATACAACTATTTTAAATCTATTAAATCATAAATAAAATTAGATTAAATATAATAAATTTATGATTAGAAGTAGATCAATATGAACTAGGACAATCTTTCCACTATAAGGGGTAAACCTTACAGCAGAACAACCTTATAGCAATTCGTATGATCAAAAATTTTAATTTTAGATTCAATAATTAGATTATAAATTAGATCTAATTTAAAAAATAATATAAATATACTCAAATAGTCATATAATAAAAAATCTAGGCTCTGGTACCAATTGAAGGAACTAGATCTACGGTTTCGGAGCTAGATCTTGAAACTTTTCAAGATCAGACAGTAGAAGACTTAAATTAATCAAAATTAATTTTAAATATCTAAAAATACTCTAAATCTAAGATCTATTATATGATTATTATATGGCATTAATTCAAAAGTTAAAAATATAAAGAAAGAAGAAGTGTTGATCATATCAACATAGATCTATACTAGATCAGAATCATATAAGTAATAGAAGATCAGATCTTTGTTACCTATGTAAGTTAGATATTTTAACTTGCTGATCCAAGCTTGAGGATTATATTGTAAGCCATACATATATCCGACCTCTAAGAGATATCTACACGAGCCTATGAACACTGATAAGAAGTTCAATATCCAAAAATTAGCACAGTTTGCTAGAACTTCACTGATCCTTCTTTGATGATTGATCTGGATCTTTTTTCTTCAAAACTTGGACTCTCCAATTTTTAGAAGTCGAGGAAGATGATATGTGATGCTGAGACTCCTCTCAAAAGCTCACAAATAATGGAGAAAGAGGTGTAGAACAAAACCCTAGAAGAAGATCCTCTTCATCTTTTTTATTCTCTCACCTAGACACCTTGATTGGTATCTTTAAAATTCCCACACCCCAAATAAAATTTTCCCTAATTTCCTCATGCCCAAGGGCCCTCTCAAATATCTAGAATATATGAAAAAATTAGCCCAAAATTTATTTTAAATAGAGAGATATGGACCACTCCTTCTCTACGTCAAATATCTAGTAAGGAAGGTCTAATTAAGGCATGATTTGGGGCGCCTAAGAGCTGGATGCCCCCTCCTTTTCTACTATAGACCACCAAGTTTTGTCATATAAAAATCCCTCTAAAAGCTGTGAAAATTTTAGAAAAAATTTGGGTGGAATCGGTGCAATATAGGAAGAGTTTTGGTTTCCTAAAATTCTATCTCATAAAATTTGAAATCAAAATCAATTCCTACTTTGACTTGGTCCACACTTAATTTACCATGTAAGAAAGAAAGAGGAGGACTTTGGAATGTGGTGGGCTTCTTTTGTGCATAGAGAATTCATGCAAAATCAAAGGGGGCGTAAAGGATGGGCGTTGGGACTAAGGTGGCGCAAGGATAGGGAATCCTAGTCATACTAGGATTCCTATTTTGACTTGATCATATATGATTTCTTAAACCAAATCAAATCAAAAGTAAATCAATCTAATTAAATTAGAACCTAACCCAATTAAGAACTTAATTAAATTAGATTAAATTAGATTTAAATCAGACTTAATTTTCTAATCAAATTAAAAAATTAAATTGACCCAAGTCCTAGTTGAACTAGGACTAGTTCTTTCTGCACTTGGCTTATCCAATAAACCAATTAGACTTGATCTAATCAAGTCTAAACTAAATCTAATTAAATCATATTTAATTAGATTTAATCTCAATCCTCTGACTTAATCAAATTAAACTAATTAGTAATCTAATTGCTAATCGATCCTCCAGCAACACTTGCACTATGTTAAATATTAATCGTATTGATCATTTAATTCCTGAACGTCGTTGATCAACCATCCGATCAGATCACAAGCTCTAATGTGTGTGATCTCATATATCCGAATCTAAGCCAGTAGCATAGAAATAAATTTATGTACCAATCAAAATAACCATCTAGTAATGGTACCTGTTGGGGATAAATCCCGCTCCTGCCGAAGCCCGGCCCAACGCTCAGCCCAATGTAACCAGTAGCCGCTGAAGAGCTTCAGCACCAAGGTCCCGGCCGAACCGCTTAGAGGCCGAACTCCCCTGCACCAAGGTCCTGGCCGAACTGCCTAGAGGCCGAACTCCCCTGCACCAAGGTCCGGGCCGAATTGCCTAGAGGACGAACTCCCACCGCCAGCCGAACTTCCTGACGGCCGAGCTCCTTGGACTCCAAGCGGCTGGACTTCTTCAGGAGACGGACTCCTCCCAGACGCCCGTTCGGCCATCCGAGCTCCTCCCGGGTTTTCCCTTCAGCCGAACTCTCCTACGAGCCCGAACCCATTCGGACCCCACGGCCGAACTCCTTCAGACTTCCCACGGCCGAACTCCTTCGGACCGACTCCAGGCGAGCCCATGCAGCCGAACTCCTTCGGACCGACTCCAGGCGAGCCCATGCAGCCGAACTCCTTCGGACCGACCCTAGGCGACCGAACTCCTCAGCGAGCCCTGGTCCGAACCAACTAGCAACCGAAGTCCTTCAATTGGCCAGCCGAGCTTCTTCGGGCCTCTCAGCGGTCCGAACTCTACAGATGGCCGACCCTTCAGCCAGACGAACTCCCCCAGCTTCCCCTTCGGCCGAACTCTGTTACAAGTCCGAACTCCGTTGGATGAACCGTCGCCTGCAGCAAGACCGGACGGCGCCTTCCTCTCCGTACCGGACTCCATGCGGCCGACTACTCGCCGGTATGGCTCCCACGACCTACCGGACGACGCCTTCCTCTCCGTACCGGACTCCATGCGGCCCACGGCTCGCCGGTATGGCTCCCACGATCTACCGGACGACGCCTTCCTCTCCGTACCGGACTCCATGCGGCCCACGGCTCGCCGGTATGGCTCCCACGATCTACCGGATGACGCCTTCCTCTCCGTACCGGACTCCATGCGGCCCACGGCTCGCCGGTATGGCTCCCACGATCTACCGGACGACGCCTTCCTCTCCGTACCAAACTCCATGCTGTCCGACGACTCTCTGCCAGACGGCACAGCCGTCACCATCAACTAAGCTCCGCTATAAAAGGACCCCTCCTGACATACTAAGGCTGGGCTCTCTAAGCTCTCCTCCACATCTCTAAGCTCCGGAACTCATTCCGAGCACTCCATTACTGTTGGTCGAAAACTAACTTGACCGTCGGAGGGTCCTGCCGGAGCCACCACCCCACCGGTTCCGGACGGGACTTCGTTTTGCAGGTCCCCGGCGGCTTCCAGCGGCCTCGATAAGGGCGACCTCCGGCGGCGATGGATTTCTGCACCAACAGATTGGCGCCGTCTGTGGGAATGAGGGACTGAACCTTCGAGGTTCCCTTGTTCTTAAAGGAGTGCTCGGCGACGATTTCCCTCCCCTGCTCCGGATCTCTCTCCTCCCTCTTCAGTATTCCTTTTCTGAAAAGAAAAATGCCTCCCAGAAGAACCTCGACCCGGAGGTCGGCAGCCTCCGCGGCCCGATCCCGTTCGGGTCCGTCCGCTCCCACTCCGGCCCCGGCGACGCGGGCCCGCTCCGTACTCGCGGTAGATGCGGAGCGGTTCGACCTGCTTGCCCAGCAGGTCCGCGATCTTACGGAGGCGGTGCAGGCAGTGCAAGCCACGCATTCGCGAGGTCCAGCGCCCACTCGACCGGCGCGGGGTTCCCCGGAGCCCGGGAATCCAGTCCAGGAGCGACCGATGTGGGCTACCCAACCTCCGGCCCTCGGGAGAGAGGGCAGCCGGCAAAGAGCCCCTGCTCGGACCGCGGCTCAACCCAGGGAGAAGCTTCGCACCCCTTCCGCGAGAAGACCTTGGGGATTAAGGATCGCGAAGATTTCCTGGACCAAAGGCTCATGGAGATGGGACGGCGCATAGAAGAACTTCGTCATACTCCTTCCTCCCGCGGTAACGATATTTGCACTGATCCTCCCTTCTCACAGAAAATTATGCAGGAACAGGTACCACCGAACTTCAAGCTCCCGCATTTCGAAAGCTACGATGGGACCACTGACCCGGTCGACCATTTGGAGGCCTTCAGGACGACGATGTTACTCCATGGCGCGCCTGATGCCATTTTGTGTCGGGCTTTCCCTTCTACCCTCAAGGGAGCGGCTAGGAATTGGTACTCGGCGCTTAAGCCGGGCACCATCCTGTCGTTTGACCAAATGAGTCAACAATTCGCGGCCCACTTTGTCAGCAGCAAACGGCCGCGCAGAGGCTCGGATTCCCTGTTGGCCATCAGGCAAAAAGAGGGGGAACCCATCCGGGCTTACGTCACCCGGTTCAACACTGCCGCGCTGGAAGTCCGGAACCTGGACCAATCAGTTGCTATGGCCGCCCTCAAGGGCGGCCTTCAGAAGAACGACCTGCTGTTTTCCCTGGAGAAAGAAATATCCCAGGGACTTCGCTGACATGCTAGCTCGGGCCGAAAGCTATGCCCGGGCAGAAGAGGCTTTCGAGGCCAAGGATGGTGAAGCTCGCGACAAGCGACGAGTAGGCAGAGCGGGAAGGCCTGCCGAGGAAAGAAAGCGCACCGAAGCCTGGCCGCGTTCCCGAACTCCCCCTGGTCGCGGGCGTGCCCGGACTCCACCTCAGGCTCGGGGGCGGGAAGCCACCGACGGAAGGGCGCGCCGAAGTTCTCCTCCTCGGCACCGAAGTCCCACCCGACGCCGAAGTTCCCCCCGGCGCCGAGGTTCTCCCTCGCGACGAGGTCCCTCCCCGCGCCGAGGTTCTCCCCTCCGACGGCGTTTTCACAGCTACGCCCCCCTCAACGCCCCGAAGGCTCAAGTGCTGCTGGAGATCAAGGGACGACTTCCGGAGCCGGAGAGGATGCGTTCCCATCCCAGAAAACGCAACCCCAACAAGTTCTGCCTTTACCACCGTGACCACGGTCACGATACCGAGGAGTGCATCCAGCTCCAGGACGAAATCGAGGAGCTGGTCCGGCGGGGCAGGCTTGGCCGATTCCTGCGAAGACGATCTAAAGAGCAGGAAGATCGGCCGAGAATGTTGCCGCCGATTGGGGAAGATCGGCAGGAGGACCGGCCGTCTCTTGGCGTCATTAACACCATCTCGGGAGGACCGCAGCAGGGAAAGACCGACGAATCCGAGGGATCGGCAAAGAGGCAGAGGACCTCGGAGCCCGTGACCTTCACCGAGCAGACGCCCAGGGGATCAGATTTCCGCATAACGACGCGGTTGTAATCTCTTTAAACGTCGCTGATTATGATGTACGCCGCATTTTGGTGGATAATGGAAGAGTTCGGCGGACATATTGTTTTACGATGCCTTCTTAAAAATGTCCCTACCTGACACCCGCTTAGGACCTGTAAATTCCCCCCTGGTGGGATTTGCCGGACACGCCGTTCCGGTCGAAGGCATGGTGACTTTGGCGGTGACGGCGGGCCAATCCCCAAAATCGGCCAAGGCGCGGATCGACTTTTTTGTCGTGAGGACCCCGTCCGCCTATAATGCAATCCTTGGGCGACCAGGCCTTAACGCGCTACGGGCGGTAGTGTCAACCTACTACTTAAAGATGAAATTCCCGACGAGCCATGGAGTCGGCGAAGTCAGAGGAGACCAAGCCCTGGCAAAGTACTGCTACTCAATCGCCCTGCGCGAGGGAGACCGGCCCGACCCTTGCCTTGTTGACGGACTGGACGTCCGCGACGACCTCACTGAAGAACGGGGCGAACCTGCGGAAGACCTCGTCCCTGTGTCCTTACGCGATGGAGACCCGGGGCATGAGGTGCGGATCGGCTCCAACCTAGCGGCCGAGGTCAAGGGACAGCTCGTCGCTTTCCTCAGAAGGAATGCAGACGTTTTCGCCTGGGCCCCAGCGGATGTACCAGGGATCGACGCCGATGTCATAGAACATCGGCTGGCCATCGACCCAAGGCACCGACCCGTCAGAGAAAAATTACGCCGCCAAGCCCCAGAAAGACAGAAGGCGGTAGCCGAAGAAGTGGATAAGCTCCTTGAAGCTGGACTCATCCGGGAGGTCAACTATCCGACCTGGGTCTCGAACGTGGTCCTCGTCAAAAAAGCAAACAACAAATGGAGGATGTGCGTCGACTTCAAGAAGCTGAACAAAGCCTGCCCAAAGGACAGCTACCCCCTGCCGAGGATCGATCAGCTGGTGGACGCAACCTCGGGCCACGAGCTCCTCACTTTTATGGACGCATTTTCTGGTTATAACCAGATACGCATGGCGCCCGAGGATGAAGAAAAGACCACCTTTATTACTGACCGAGGTCTCTATTGTTACAGGGTCATGCCTTTCGGACTCAAGAATGCAGGAGCCACCTACCAGCGCTTGGTCAACAAGGTCTTCAAGGGGCAGATCGGCCGCAACATGGAGGTGTACGTGGACGACATGCTGGTCAAAAGCCGAGCCTCGACAGACCACCTCGCCGACCTTGAAGAAACTTTCGGTGCGCTTAGGAGGCACAAGATGAAGTTGAACCCGACCAAATGCGCCTTCGGCGTGACCTCCGGAAAATTTTTAGGATTCATGGTGTCGAGACGCGGAATCGAGGCAAATCCCGAGAAAATCCGAGCCATCCAGGAGATGACTGCCCCGAAAATAATTAAGGAAGTTCAGCGCCTGGCTGGGAAGGTGGCGTCCTTGAACCGCTTTGTCTCAAGGTCGGCCGAGCGGTGCCTGCCTTTCTTCCAGGTCCTCAGGCGACCGAAAGATTTTTGCTGGACAGCGGAGTGCAAACAGGCATTCGAAGAGCTTAAAAAACTACCTCGGCGCGCCTCCATTGCTGGCAAAGCCCGAACCTGGAGAAGGGCTGCTCCTATACCTAGCTGTCTCTCCAATGGCCCTGGCGGCTGTCCTGGTCAGGGAAGATGCGAAGGCGCAACAACCAGTCTACTACGTGAGCCGAGCCTTGAGGGACGCGGAGACCAGACGCTTCAGGAAGAATCGCCAAATGGGCGATCGAGCTCACGGAGTTCGACATCAATTACCGGCCCAGGCCATCGATCAAGGCTCAGATACTGGCGGACTTCGTGCTGGAATGCACCGCACCAGTCGAAGCCGAGCTTGAATCAAGCGAGACTATCATCAGCGGGAGACCAGGCCCCGACGAAGCCGAGCTGTGGCGGTCGAGCTTCCCTGAAGAAAGGGCCGACCTTCTTGAAGGCGCCTGGGTTCTGCATGTGGATGGCTCATCCAACTCTAGCGGGGCCGGCGCAGGGCTGGTCCTGGTTAGCCCCGAGGGGATCGTCACCGAGTACGCATTGCGCTTCGAGTTTCCCACAACCAACAATGGGGCCGAGTATGAAGCGCTGATAGCCGGGCTGCAGATAGCCAGGGAATTGAAGGTGGGTCGGCTTCAAGTCTATAGCGATTCCCAGTTGGTGGTCGGTCAGGTCGGCGGCAGCTACGAGGCGCGGGAGGAAAGCATGGTGATGTACCTCGGGAAGGTGAAGAACTTAATACCAGCCTTCGACAGCTTCGACATTCGGCACATCCCAAGGACCGGGAATACAAGGGCCGACCTCCTCTCCAAGTTGGCCACCTCTGCCCCGGCCGAACTACCAAAAGAGGTGTTTCTGGAAACTCTGAAGTGCCCGACCACCGAGGAACCTCAGGCCGTCCTGCGACGGACTTCGAGCCCAGCTGGATCGATCCGCTGATCGCCTACCTCGAAGAAGGGGTCCTCCCCCACGACCGGAGAGAAGCTCGGAAGCTCAGGAATCAAGCCTCCCGCTACGTCTTGTACGAGGGTAGGTTATATAAAAGGTCGTACTCCCTCCCGTTGCTGAGGTGCCTCCGACCCTCTGAGGCCTGCATCGCGCTACAGGATGTCCACGAAGGACTCTGCGGAAGTCACGCGGGAGCCAGATCCCTATCGCAAAGACTACTTCGGCAAGGGTACTACTGGCCGACCCTACTTCGTGATTCCACGGAATACGTGAAGAGGTGTGACCGCTGCCAGAAGAACGCCAGCGTGCAAAGGCAGCCGGCATCCGAACTCACTCCGCTCACTGCACCCTGGCCCTTCGCGCAGTGGGGGATGGACATCCTCGGCCCCTTCCCAACAGCGTCCGGACAACGGAAGTTCCTCCTGGTCGCGATCGACTACTTTACCAAGTGGGTCGAGGCGGAACCACTAGCGAAGATCACCGAGGCCAAGGTGCAGGACTTCGTCTGGAAGACGCTGATCTGCCGGTTCGGTCTGCCCCGAGCTCTCATAACCGATAATGGGCGACAGTTCGCTGGAGCCCGGTTTGCCGAGTTCTGCGAAGGACTAAACGTTCTCCCACCACTTCACATCGGTGGCTCATCCGCAAGCCAATGGGGAAGCCGAAGTGACCAATCGGACCCTGCTGCAAGGCCTCAAGACGAGGCTCGACAGGGCGAAAGGGGCCTGGGTAGACGAACTCTACCACGTTCTCTGGGCATACCGAAACAACGCAGAGGGTACCGACCGGCGAGACACCCTTCGCCTTGGCCTTCGGCACCGAGGCAGTCATCCCGATCGAGCTCAAACTCCCGTCTGCTCGAATCGTGGGCTTCAACGAGCAACTCAACTCCCAGGACCTCAGAACCAACCTCGACCTGCTGGAAGAAAGGAGGGAGGCAGCCCGCATCCGAATGGCCGCCTACCAGCGGAAGGTGGCTCGGTATTATAATTCCAGAGTCAAAAGCAAGGCGTTCAGAGTTGGGGACTTAGTGCTCCGACGAGCAGCCGTCTCCAGCCCCAGAATCAAGGGAAGCTCGTCCCAAATTGGGAAGGTCCGTACGAAGTGGTAGAGGTCATCCGACCTGGTACCTATCGCCTAAAGGAGCTCGGAGGACTAGCGCTTCCCCGACCTTGGAACTCAGAAAACCTGAGAATGTACTACCAGTAGTTTCCCTCAATAAAACCTTGTTGCTCGACATTATCGTTTCAGGGTCACTGGGAAAAAGGCGAGCGGAAATGCCCCCACAGCCGGCTAGGAACAGGAGGAAAACCTCGTCCTGGCACGAGCAAAGTCAAAGGCCCCGTTCGCAAAGGACGGGATGGGGGGAGAAGCGAGGACAACGGTCCTCGTGTGCCCCCACAGCCGGCTAGGAACAGGAGGAGAACCTCGTCCTAGCGTGAGCAAAGTCAAAGGCCCCGTTCGCAAAGGACGGGATGGGGGGAGAAGCGAGGACGACGGTCCTCATGTGCCCCCACAGCCGGCTAGGAACAGGAGGAGAACCTCGTCCTAGCGTGAGCAAAGTCAAAGGCCCCGTTCGCAAAGGACGGGATGGGGGGAGAAGCGAGGACGACGGTCCTCATGTGCCCCCACAGCCGGCTAGGAACAGGAGGAGAACCTCGTCCTAGCGTGAGCAAAGTCAAAGGCCCCGTCCACCAAGGACGGGATGGGGGGAGAGACGAGGACGACGGTCCCCATGTGCCCCCACAGCCCATCGGAAACAAGAGGAGAACCTCGTCCTGACGCGAGCAAGGTCCAAGGCTGAGCCCCAGAGTCTACGGTAAGCTTCACTGTAGAAGACGAGGTCTCCTTCAGACCTCGGCTTCAACTTCGGTATCAGCGTCAGCAGGAGGCGAGGTCTCCCCCAAGCGATCATAACCCTGACTGCAAAAAAGGAGGTCTCCCCCAAATCGACTTCGGTTGATGAAGGCAATGTCAACTCCGACCCTGACCACGGGGGGCGACATTGACTCCGGCCTCAACGTCGGCTTCACTAATTTTGGCTGGAAACGAGTCCCACTTCAACTCCAAACATCGACTGGGGATGAGACCTCCCCCAAGCCTCAGCTTCAACTTCAGCGTCAATATTGGCTGGAGATGAGACCTCCCCCGAGCTTCAGCCGCAACAAATGCGGAGCCTGGAAGAAGACTTCGACAGTCGCCTGTTTTGGTACTCCCTTCCTTCAATTTTTGAACTCGGGAGTGGGGGGGCTACTGTTGGGGATAAATCCCGCTCCTGCCGAAGCCCGGCCCAACGCTCAGCCCAATGTAACCAGTAGCCGCTGAAGAGCTTCAGCACCAAGGTCCCGGCCGAACCGCTTAGAGGCCGAACTCCCCTGCACCAAGGTCCTGGCCGAACTGCCTAGAGGCCGAACTCCCCTGCACCAAGGTCCGGGCCGAACTGCCTAGAGGACGAACTCCCACCGCCAGCCGAACTTCCTGACGGCCGAGCTCCTTGGACTCCAAGCGGCTGGACTTCTTCAGGAGACGGACTCCTCCCAGACGCCCGTTCGGCCATCCGAGCTCCTCCCGGGTTTTCCCTTCAGCCGAACTCTCCTACGAGCCCGAACCCATTCGGACCCCACGGCCGAACTCCTTCGGACTTCCCACGGCCGAACTCCTTCGGACCGACTCCAGGCGAGCCCATGCAGCCGAACTCCTTCGGACCGACTCCAGGCGAGCCCATGCAGCCGAACTCCTTCGGACCGACCCTAGGCGACCGAACTCCTCAGCGAGCCCTGGCCGAACCAACTAGCAACCGAAGTCCTTCAATTGTCCAGCCGAGCTTCTTCGGGCCTCTCAGCGGCCAAACTCTACAGATGGCCGACCCTTCAGCCAGACGAACTCCCCCAGCTTCCCCTTCGGCCGAACTCTGTTACAAGTCCGAACTCCGTTGGATGAACCGTCGCCTGCAGCAAGACCGGACGGCGCCTTCCTTTCCGTACCGGACTCCATGCGGCCGACTACTCGCCGGTATGGCTCCCACGACCTACCGGACGACGCCTTCCTCTCCGTACCGGACTCCATGCGGCCCACGACTCGCCGGTATGGCTCCCACGACCTACCGGACGACGCCTTCCTCTCCGTACCGGACTCCATGCGGCCCACGGCTCGCCGGTATGGCTCCCACGATCTACCGGACGACGCCTTCCTCTCCGTACCGGACTCCATGCGGCCCACGGCTCGCCGGTATGGCTCCCACGATCTACCGGACGACGCCTTCCTCTCCGTACCAAACTCCATGCTGTCCGACGACTCTCTGCCAGACGGCACAGCCGTCACCATCAACTAAGCTCCGCTATAAAAGGACCCCTCCCGACATACTAAGGCTGGGCTCTCTAAGCTCTCCTCCACATCTCTAAGCTCCGGAACTCATTCCGAGCACTCCATTACTGTTGGTCGGAAACTAACTTGACCGTCGGAGGGTCCTGCCGGAGCCACCACCCCACCGGTTCCGGACGGGACTTCATTTTGCAGGTCCCCGACGGCTTCCAGCGGCCTCGATAAGGGCGACCTCCGGCGGCGACGGATTTCTGCACCAACAGTACCCTTGATCAAAATGCTCGTAGGATACCTTAGAGTTTGACTGTCAACTCTGATAAGGTTGTCCATATTGTATTTTAAAATATCAAATCCATGTGATGGATTATCCTGACTAAGGTTTTGGTATATTGAAATATAGTGATACATTTTTCTCCAACTCTTGGAGTGGTCAATTCCATCTTGATCACACTCTGACTTCGTAAATACTTGACTATACGTAGAAGCCTTTTGTTACTAAATTAAAAATTCAGTTAGTTTGGTACTAAAGCACAGTGAGTTGCTTGCTAGTTATTGAGGTGATCTCAAGTCTAAGGGTCACTTATACCTATATCCTATCAAAGATATTCTCGATAGTAGAATTCTATGAAGTTGATCACGTTCAATGATAATGTATCCATACATCTCACTTGTATACCATATCAGTATCTCCATACTTCTTGGTTAAGAGGACGACCAACCTATATGGCATACAGCAATCTATATATGCTCGATAGATGCTATCATCCTAATTAACAACCTATTATTTGGTCGTGAACAGATTTAAGGATTAATTGATAAATTCTCTCTTTATCGAAGCTAAATAATCCTAAGGACTTCATCGTAATAATGGAGTTCGTTAGAAGATGAATACTTTATGATGAAAAATATCAAAAATATATTTTATTTATTAATGAATCAATTACAGATACAATGTAGCTCAACCGTCAATAGATTGATGATTAATTTTGGGTTACATTTTTCAACATTAACAGCTTTAGAGATTAGAATTCGAAACACCTTGCATCTCTCATTGCATGATATCTATGAAAAAGAGGAGTTGTATTAGCGCTAGAGATCAAGAATAAATTAGCTCAAGGAAGGGGATAAAAATATTGCATTCTTCCATAGGATAGCTTCAGGTAGAAAGAGGAGAAACACTATTACATCCCTACTTGTTGATAGTGTTGAACACTTTGATCAGGAGAATATCTCTCGGCATCTGCATGCATTCTTTACTGATCTTTTTGGCCGCTTAGAGGAACCAATCATTTCTATTGACTGGAATATGCTCTATAGGGATCACTATATTAATCTTTCTTCTCTTATTGAACCTTTCTCCCTGGATGAAATCCATAAAGCTATCTTTGCTCTTGGTGGCTCCAAAGCTTCGAGACCTGATGGCTTCCCATTCCTTTTCTTTCAAAGATATTGGAGCCTAATCAAGGATGATCTATTGGCCTTGTTAGAGGAGTTTCACAATGGAACATTAGATCTGTCTCATATCAACTTTGCATTCATTACACTCATACCTAAGAAAGATGGCTTGCTTTCTCTGGGACTTTCAACCCATAAGCTTGCTTAATAGTTTTTATAAAATCATCATAAAAATTTTTGCAACGAGATTGGCAAAGTTTCTACCATTGTTAATTGAAGATATCCAGTCTGCTTTCATCAAAGGAGGGTCTATTATTGAAAATTTTTTCTTCACACATGAAATGGTTTCTTATTATACTAGAACTAGATGCAAAGGAGTACTTTACAAGCTGTACTTTGAAAAAGCTTTTGATAAAATAAATTGAAAATTTCTTGTTGATGTTATGCGGGCAAAAGGCTTCCCTCCAAAATGGGTTGATTGCAATTGAGGCATTGATTTCTTCCTCTCATTAGTAGTGCTACTCAATGGCTTCCTAGGCAAATGGATCAAGTGTAGGCAAGGATTAAGACAAGAAGACCCTCTTTCTCCAGCTCTATTCATCCTAATAACTGATGTTCTTTCTAGAATTCTTAAGCAAGCAGGCTTAAAGGGCATCATTGAAGGCATTGGGACAAAACTTATCTTCTCTAATTTGAGAAGCTTTCACTTTACTGATGATACCCTACTATTCTTTAAGGAGAGTGTCATAGCCATCAAAGCAATTCTTCTTGGGTTTGAACAAGCCTCTAGACTTCGCATTAATTTTCAAAAAAGTTCCATCATAAGTATGAATATGGAAGATAATGAAGTCAAGCTCCTAGCTACCCTACTCAAGTGCAAAAGATGTTTATTTCCATTCACTTATCTAGGCCTTCCTTTTAGTGATAGAAAACTCCCCAAACATTGTTGGTTGCCCCTCATTGAGAGAATTACTTCTAGACTTGCAGCTTGAAAAAGGAGACTTCTTAGCTTTGGCGACCGAGTTACTTTGATCAACTCAATGTTGACTGCTCTACCTTTATACTTCATGTCCATCTTCAAGTTACTCCAATGGGTGGTAAATAAAATTGACCAACTTAACAGATCATTTTTGTAGAAAGGGAATGACTCTATATCCGGCTTCAACTGTCTCATGAATTGAGAGGGTGTGTATAAAGAAAAGAAGGAAGGTGGTTTGGGCATTAAGAATATTACAGATCTCAATGTTGCATTGTTGGCAAAGTAGGCTTGGAAGCTTGTCAATGGTTCGAAAGCACCTTGGAGAAATCAGATTACCAATGCTTATTACTCAAAAAGGAGGTTTGGCTTTAGAATAAAGAAAACATTCACATCAATCTTACTGGTTTGGAGGGATATTAGCAGAAATCTCAAGGCATTTTGGATGTATACCTCATTCAATCTTGGAGATGGCAAGAGAATAAGATCTTGAGAGGATTCATGGATTCACCCTTCCCCCCTTGCATCTTTATTTGTTGAGTTGTATGAAAGAGTGGTGAAGAGAAATGCCACTGTTGCTTATCAATAGAGTTATAGGAATCAAAAATAGTTTGTAAGATGTAGGGGCCTTCTTTCTTTGACTAAAAGTTTTCAATATGAAGCTCTCATTCAACTGCTACAACCTATCTCTCCTTCTCATTTAGCTAACCAACCGATTTGGAAACTTACGTCCAACGGTTTCTTTTCTGTTCATTTATTTTACAAATTTTTGAACTGAGGGGGATTGCTTTAGCCATTTTATAAAGTGATTTGAAGAACTGTTACACCTAAAAAAGTAAAAATGCTCTTGTGGTTGGCTCTTAAAAATAGGCTTCATACAAGTGATGTACTATAGAAAAAAGGTTG